>WBNO01030710.1:69183-95270 GCA_013400575.1 Peucedramus taeniatus
AGGTCCCCGCCCCGCCGGGCCGCGCCGACCGCCGACATTTTGTCCGCGCCGAGGCCGCTGTGGCGTCGCCTTCGCCCGGGCAACCGGCGGCCGCCCGCCCTCGCTCCTTCCCTCCCTCCTTCGCTTTCTCCTCCCCTCCGTCCATGTCAGGGCCCCCGCGACAGCCACGGGGACAGGCCCGTGCGCAGGGACCAGCTGGCACCCGGCATGGCACTGGGCTGCCACGGGTTCAGGTGAGGGGCAGGTGAAAAGGGCTGAGGGGCCATTACCAATGTTAGTGTAATAAATATTTACTACAGCCTTTCTGACCTTGCTACACTTTGTCCTGCCAGCATCCCCTCATTTCAGTGCATTAAACTCCTGTTTGCGGCATGACAGCAACTGTACCACCTCTGTACAGCTCTTTGGTGCTGCCGTCCCTCTGCATTTCCTGTACGCACATTTCTGTGATTGTCACCTGGTTTTAGCCGTGTCCTCCACCACTTGCTTGAATCCCTACATTACTTTTGTCCCTCACCCATCCACAGTTTGATTTTGCTGCATTTCTCTTTCCCATCACCCATGAGCCTGTTGCCACTCTGCTCTGTCACAAAGTCTGAGAGACACAGAACAGGTCAGGTTGGAAGGAGCCACAGCAGGGTCATCTGGTGCACCCTCCCAGCTCAATCAGGGTCATCCCTGAGCACATGGCACAGGATTGCATCCAGATGGTTCTGGAATATCTCCAGAGAGGGAGACTCCACGCCCTCTCTGGGCAGCCTGTTCCAGTGCTCGCAGCCTGTTCCAGTGCTCTCTCACTGCGCAGTGAAGTAGTTCTTCCTCAGTTCAGCTGGAACTTTCTGTGCCTCAGTTTCTGCCCATTGCCTCGTGTCCCATTACTCAGCACCACCGAGTAGGTTGTGGATTACTTGCCCAGAATCCTGCTCATTCACTCCTATCTCCTTTCCCAGCTCCCTTGAGGATTGTGCTCCTGCATGTGACAGCAGCCCAACTGTCCTGCACCAGGTATCTATAGAGCAAGTCTATACTGAGTTGTGTGGGCTGTATATGATTTTATTTAAGAGATTTGCACAAGGGAAATCAGCAGGGCTTAGCTGGCTGGAAGTAGAAGGTTTCTGCAGAAGGATTTCTGCAGAAGTATTACTTGTGAGGCAGAAGAAATACTTGAAGATTTTGAGCCTTGAGTCAGGCAATGTAATGGGATAAATAAGGTGAAATGAAAGACATGACAAACGTGATTAGTGGAAGGCAAAAAATAGTTATATCAATAGAGAAAATGAAAGTGTTTAGCACTAATGTTGATTCAAAAGTATTGACGCAGAGGGAAAAGAGTGAGTCCATGAAAAATGTTATGGTGACTTTCAAAAAAAAGTCCATCAAGAAGTCAATCCATTTTCATAATTTTTATGTTTTTACTAATAAGAATGCAAGGGGTTAATGGCATTAAAAAAACCCAACACAAACCCCCAGAAAAACCCAAACACCCCCCCCCCCAAAAAAAAAAAAAAAAAAAAAAAAAGCCAAAACAAAAAAACAAACAAACCAGAATTTAACTCCATCATTTGTGGTTTTGGTTTGGAAAAGCTAAAAGGGTGAGGTTGATAGTAGAGATCTAACCTCCCTGGGAAAAAGACAGATTTTGTTAAGAAATAAATTATAGATTCTATGAGATATTAACACATCATGACCAAAGTCACATTTTAGAAATATCTCTAATGACATCCTGGGGGATTTTAAGAGAAACAGGGGAACTAGAGAAGGAAACAAAGGTTGGCAGGATGAAAGCTAAGAGGAGAAATTTGCACTTTGCAAACAGGAGCTTATTTTCCCCAAAAGCACTATTTGCAGAACTAAAATATCATTTTATTAATACTTTTACTTGTTTTAAAGTTCTTGTACAAAATAGTTATAAGAGCATAACACCTTAAAATGCCAAAAGTATTAGCTAGAAGATCTCTGCTAGTTAGATACTGAGGCAACAAAATCACTGGTTGAGATTAGAGAGATTAGAGCAACTGGTTTTCTAGCCAGCTTTTAGCTAAGACTTAATAAACAGAAGAGGGGTAATTTATTATATCATAAATTATTAAATATGTTAACAAACACAGCAACACAAGGTTCTTTTTGTTTAAAATGCCCTGGGATTAATAACATACGTACATATTAGGATTGCAAATTTGTACAATATTTCTGAGATCCACAGCATGATTTGTTTAATATTATTTATTTTTTTGAAAATTATATCAATTGGATGTAGGCTTCAACTACCTATATTTGAAGTAATATGAAAAGATCAGTATATTTGGAAAAGTATTTCTTAGTGAACTTTAAAATATTTCTCCAGAGATGTCAAAAACAAAATTAGAAAAAATAAGAGATTTTCTTACATTCTTGATCCCTTACTCCATTAAGGTTTTACCACTTTAAAGTTGACCTGATATGACCTTAACAGTTGTGGTTAATTCTCTAATACATAGTTGGTAACTGGGTAGAGAATAGGCTTATATTAGAGACCCCAACCAATAGCGAGATGCATAAGGAGATAGGAAAATTTACCTCAGTATTTATCTGGGGGGAAAAAAAGGGCATTTGAAAGCATAACATTGTTATACGGTATAAGATTTAGCCAACAGTATTTGTTAGCAAATTCCCATTTTCCATTTAATCCTTTTTTAAGGGTTGATTCAAACATAGTGTCTGTAAAATAAAAATGCTTTTGTCATTTTGAGGTGAAATGCACAACAGGTTAGAGACAGGTTTTAACCAGAGTGATATTTGTGATCCTAACAATCTGTACTTGGGACCTCTTTCGAGGGACCTCTGTGATTACAGTAGTACATCATCATTCTATTTTTTTCAAGTGTTTCAATTTTTGTTCTCTGAGGATTATAAGAATGCAGAATTAAATTACTCCAACAGAAATGTTAAATTCAAAATGAAGTTGTTCACTGTGTTGCCTTTGGTTTTCTTCCAGCAAAGGAGGAGATAGGTCAGAGAACAGAAGAGCTCCACCAGTACAGCTGTTAGGAGTGGTTTGGGACAGAAGGGTGTGTGTTGCTGCTGGGATGTTAGAATAGTTTACTGCAGAAGACTGCTGAGGATGAATATACAGTGTTTACTTTTGATTAAACCAAAGCACATGCATTATTTAGTTGTTACCCATGTCCCTCTTCCTTCTAGAGGCACAAATTTTGTGATCTCTCTTTCCTCCTTCAATAAAAATATAAAAGCATGAGATTTTTATATGAGCCTTATATCTTCATGCTTTTAGACACAATTTTTGTTCATAATATCTTCTAATATGCTTAAAGATTCATTATACAGAATTTTACTCTCTTATCATGAAAGTTGTGATGTTTAGTAGATACCTAGAAAACTATCAATGGGAAGGGATAGGATTTCACTGTGTATCACATTACTTGTCAGAAACAGAGGAACAGTAGTGGTTTGGCACAGTGTTTTCTTCCATAAAAATTATTGCAAATGTATCAGGCCAAGAGATAACAGCTGATACGCTGGCTCAAGCTTTTGGTTTTTGTGGGATTTTTTTATTGTAAGGCCCATTGTAAACAAATAAATAGCACATAAATGCTTACAATTTTTAGACCAAGAATCATGTTAAGGGCAATATATTGTCTTTGGTATGTGGTAGAGCTGAATTTGATTAACCTGCTGTCACTACAGGCCTCTCTCTTTTATACATCTGTTGATTCCACCTCTAGAAAAGTCTTTCATAGGACTTGCAGCTGTCTGCTGGACCTCCATCCTAGCAAAGAGGTATGCTTCACCAAGGCAGTATGACTCAAAATGTTCATGCTTCCTTGTCAGCAAGTTTGTTTGCCCAGGACCATTTCTACTGCTTCCATGACCCTGCTGTGGGTCCGGCAGTCCCAGAGGGGCTGTTTCCCGCAGCACATTTCCTCTCTCCGGCCCGGGCATGCTGCTTCCTTCCAGAGCAGCCCTGTGTGCAGGCACGGGGCTCCAGAGCGGGGGCTGTGTGCTGCCGCGGGGCTGCTCCATTGCAGCGCTGCTACGGCTCTGCTCGGCCTGAGCTGCTCTTCGCAGCATCCTCCTCCCAGCAGGGCATGCACGGGGAGCCTCCCGCTGCACAAACCCTGGGCGGGCTCACCCAGCCACAAGGAAGGGACCCAGAGACAGGCTGACTGCAGCGCTCACACACCAAGGCAAATAATGTCAAGCTAGCAGGCACTTGTTTGTTTACTTATTTATTCGGAATGTGCCAGAGAGGATGTCAAACTTAAATCCGAGGCATAGCACTGTAACCTAAGCAACTGTAACCATTACAGCCACTTCACACTTGAGTTTCCCTACCTTAAATTTCTCCTTCATTTTTCTAGTTCCAATTTCCTGGAGGGGAGAGAGGGAAGAGCAGGATTTTGGAATGAATTTTAAGTGGAATTTAATACTTAACAAATTTCTGGAAACCTGGATGGGTTGGTATTTTTGGTTTTGTTTTGGTTGGGTTTTTTGGGTTTGTTTGTTTGTTTGTTAGCTTTAAATACTCATCTTGTTTTTTAATTTAAAAGATAAAAATTACTATTTCATATTTCTGTTGTGTGGAGTGTATAATAGCTAATCTTGAATTCACCTAAAAATCAGACTAAAATGCATTATTATTGTGCAGTCATAGGGAAAAAAACAAAACCAAACTTGTGTACAGCATTTTCAGACATTAGTGGAATGGTAGGATCTAGACAATATGTAGCTATTAAATCAATAATCCAGACATTGAGGGAATTCCCCAGACAGCTGTTGGATATTTCCCCCTAATCAGTAATAATAATCCAGTGGTGTTTGAAATGGCATGATTGTATATTGGAACGTACTTCTGTGCTGATATTTTCTCATGCATCTCTAATGGCTCCCTAAAATATGAAGAGGACCAAGTATTATTCATAGCCATGGATGTCCTGTGAAAAAGCTGCTGTTTGAATATATGAAGTCTGTGCAAGTCCTTTAGCCCTTTCTGACAGACATCCTAATCTGGTTTAGCACCCTGGTATCTTTTGTTTCCTGGCAGGATAACCCTGATGGATGTCAGTGGTGTGCGCCAAGTTTTGTGTGGCAGAAGTCGGGGAGGTGTGTGAGAACCAGGTACACAGACTTGGAGGGACAACAGAGCTGGGGGATGGGCAGGCTGACCTATTAAGTCTCTTCCATCTCCAGTGTCTCCAGTTTTGTTTTCATATAGATTTCAGTGCCATGGAAATATTTTTTTCCCTGTTTGTAGACATATACAATACCTAGTTTCTAGGCTGGTTTATGTTATTTTTTTATGTAGCTATAACCAGCATACTTGTGCTATCCAGATTGCTGTTTACAAATATAAACATTTTTCTTTGTTCTTCTGTGCTTCACTGCACTATTGGGGCTTACTTATTTTGGTGTCATCCTTCCTAACCTAATCCAAACAATAACCTTGGCTCAACAATTTAAACATATTGAATCTCCAACCAGAGTAGTTTTCCCTAGTAATACTCTGATTACAGCAGCTTTTATGTCTGAACAGGAAAGGACCTTAAACACTAAATCTCATCAGCACTGTAAAAAATAAGTGGTGAGCATCAGTCACATTTTCTTGAAATACCACAAGTCTTTCTTGAGGCCTAATCCTTTAATCTCTGGATTTTGGGCACTTCTGTTCTGATTACTAGGGATCAAAAGGTTTGGCAAATACTCTTTAGACCACTCTTCAAAGTGGCCACTCTAATATTACCAGGTTGTTATGACAATTTTATGATTTTTTTGTTGTAGTGGTAGCTGGTATTTTTGAAAAAAAAACAGAGAAGTTAGTTTATCAATGCAATGATCTGCCACATTGAAAATTTTAAAAAAAGCATGTGGTCCTCCAGTATAGAGATTCAGAGGATTTGAGAACATAGCAATGTTAAATTAAAGGAAAAGTATCTTTCACTGATTATGGAAATTCCTCCTACTGTGTAAGAGGCAACCTTTCTAATGGAGGGTACTCTCAGAGGGCTGCAGCAACACACACAAAGGCTTTTCCGAGCTTGTTACCAAAGCTACAGAGTGACCTTTCATTTCACTGCAAGTGGAAATCTTATGCCATTTCCTGCCTGAAATACTGTCATGTGTGAAGTTAAATAGAAAAAAAGGAATGGACCAAAATCTACTTCTTAGACCCTCCTACCAGATTGTTTTCTTATATGTTCATTGGTCTGCTCTGGAAGTATGCAGTTGTTCCCTAAATGAGATAATTTCCTTGTCCTGTTATAAACAAAGGCTACATAAGTTGAAACAAATCGGTGACTCCTTCTCCACAAATTTCATTTTACTTATTGCAAATTAGCAATAAAATTAAACTGAATATTTCTGACTATATTTGATCACTGGGATTCCAAAAGGCTGTTACTTGATGTGTTAGATCGCTGTCTAAGGAAGACAACTCCACCTGACTTAAAGAGAGCTACCAAGGTGCTTTTGAGAAATCACTCATTTTCAACAGAGAGGTTTTCAATTAACAGGGCAGATTTGGAAAAAGAAACTATCTTGTTACCTATATGCAGGGTCCTATAGTTATAGCAGGAGCAAGTTCAAATGTCTCCATGCTATTCCTGTTCATTCCAGCCTTCATTGCTGGGCTGCCTTTATTGTTCCTGTCCCTACCAGTGTCTGTAAGAAATCCAACTGGGTATTAAGACCCAAAACCCCAGAGCCTGAAAGAGCCAAATACTCTTGTGCTCATCATGAATATTTTATCTTCATAGGTGTGTCATCACTTGTATCCAGTTCCTCTTTACTTAGAAGATTATGTTCTGCTACACAGCATAAATTCATTTGGAAAAAACATTTTATACTGTTGCTTTCATGGGATTTGCCACTTTGTATATTGGAGTGGGTGATATCAAGGTTGAGTGCAGGTGAGGGCTTTCAAAGTTGCTTTGCTGTGTTGACAACACTGCAACAGATCTGGCCTTTACTATCAAATTGCATATTTTTATTAATTTTTCATTCAGTGAAATATTCTGAAATATTCAGTGACTGTAGTGGGCTATGGCTAAGCAAATTAATATTACATATCAAGTATAAACAAGTTCTAACATTTTCAATGTGCTAATGTTAGCATTCAGTGTTAGCCTTAAACTAGAATAACACATGTTTTTGTGTATACTGTGTTGCTTGATAAAAGAAATGCTCATTGAGTCTGTAGTGCCAGTACAGACCTTGGCTTCCCTGATAATGCCTGCTCTTTGTGAGAAACTTGTGCCAGTGTAAGAAAAAGAAGTAAAAGTCAAGCTCTTTGCCCCTGTGTAGACCCCCAACATGAGCACACATGACTTGTTTGTGTATTAAACTGCACTGAAAAGTTATTTTGGCTTAGGGAAGGTAGGAGCTTTTTCACTAGCTGGAGGAAAAGATGTGTAGCTCCCTTGTCAGCTGGGGGAGAACGCTGGTTTGTTATCTTTTGCCTGTTTTCATAAACAAATGCGGACAGCAATTGTTGTTTTTGCAGAGCCAGCAGAAATTCATAGAGGGTTTCTTTTTGTTGTACTGCCACACTAAAAAGCGATGTTATTTTAACAACAGAATGTTTGATAGCTTTTAAAAATACAAGGCCTAGTTTTTAGGCATGCTGAGCCCCGTAATTTCTATTGAAGTCAGCTCTTGCTGCAGATGCCCCAGAGCACTCTAAGGAGTCCCTCAGATTCAAGATCCAAGTACAGCATTAGGGAACACCTCTGATGTGAGCAGAGTCACCAGGAAAAGCACAGAGGCTTTGTTTTCTATACATGAACACAAACTGGACTGAGACTCTTGGAAGGTACATGTATTGAATGTGCTTATAAACTTGTGAAGTTACCATCTCAGCAGTCAGAAAAAGTGCAAGTTAGCTTACACTAAAGGATTTCTTTAGTGGGAATTGCTTTGTGAGATGGAATGCAGAGGTAAGATGGCAGCATAACCACTGTGGGACATTCAGGCACAGGGAAACATCTGTCCTATGAAGAAACTATCTATGGTAAAAATAACCCCAGACTGAACACTGAGCTCAATTCCCAGGCTAGACCCATCTGACTTTAAAGATTTCTATTGTGTGGTCAAAATGTGTTTTTTCCTATATTGCAACTAAGGCTTTATCAGGATTTGTGCCTCATGAGGTAACAGTTAATGGAGAAAGTCTTCTGTTAAAAACAACAACAGCAACAACAACAAAAACCAAAGCACTTAAGATTTCAAATCCCTAATACAAACAAGTACATAATAGAAAATGTATTAATTGCATTTGCAAATAAAATGCAACCTTACTTCCATCCCATCACACCTTACTGTTTTCTTTCTCAAGCAAAGATAATCCCTACTTGAGGTGTTGTATATTAATTGAGTGGTTTAGGACAGATATACAAGCAATGTAGTTAAACGACTCTTCAGTCCTTTAAAATTTATTGTTGACTCGTTTATTAACATTATTAAGTGAATGTCCAGGTTCAAATGTTCTGAACCTTTAGTTAAGAAGGTAGGAGGGAATCAAAAACCGGCAGAAGTTAATTTTGAATGAATTCAGCTCTTACACCTTTTGCTGTCCTGAGTAAAAGGAGCGCTCCAAAGGTGTTGTGATTTAGAGACTAGGTTGTGGGTTCTTTTCTGTAAAACCTGATCAAAAGGAAAAGATTCATTAGAACAGCTATTTTGTTTAGATTTGGACATTCTTCTTCAGTGTTGGCAGCTCAGATTTTGCAAGATCATACCACTGCATAAGAAGCAGTAAGTGGGATGTAGAGATAAAAGCAACTGTTTGCTATCAAAGAAGAGTTGAATTCTTACTGTAGAGAGATAACTTGAAGAGTGAAAATATTCATTGTAAAATGATTGTTCATATCAATAAATTGAAAAATTGACCTTTAAGTGTTAAGTTGCATGTAATAATTTTTAATGCATGTTAAACAGCTCTGCTTATAAGCATAATTCTGTAGTACTTATTTTCATTGTAAATTGAGTCTTAAAAGATACTTAAGTAGAATTAAAACTTAAAATAATAAATTCTGGACTGAGAGTGTCATAAACTGATACCTCCAGAACAGTGATTTCACTTCTGTGAAGATCACCTGCCTATCATTTCTTAACTAGGCTGAACTAACAGCTGTATTGCAGAAGATAGCCTTAATGCAAAATTAGTCCAAAAACCTCACACAGCTGATATTGTGAAGCATGAAAAGCTACTGTACTCACTGTAAAGACACTGTTTGTAGAGGAAGTCATTATCTCTGACCTGAATTTTAATGCATTCAGTGACAACAAACATCTAGACTTTTCCTAGGAACTAGCTAGCTAAAAGTAATGTGTGATGCTGGTCATGGAAAATTGCTGAAGTTATTTATAAATCTTTCTCCACTTTTTAAATATTAGCAGATTAGTTCAAGTAGAAGTGGAGTAGTTTTAAACTAAAATCAGGTTAAGGAGATACTGAATACAGTAAAATCATCTTAATATTTTGTAACAACCCAACTTAGCAGAGGAGTTTCTGAGACAGTATCAGACTCTCAGTGGTTTGCTCACCACATCCCTGGTTTCTGTTCTCTTGCTACCAGCTCTGCAGTAGGCCTGAGTAACTCCTGTGTTCTGCTCTGCTCACTGGCTGGGGCACAATACAATACTGCCTGTCCCATGTGCAGAGGCAATCAGAGAAGGAACATTGCCTGATTTGGGAGATGATGCTAGAGATCACAAGAACTGAGCAAAAGGAAAGTAGATCCCCAGAAAGGGTTATCAGAGCTCATTTAGCCTTGGTGAATGATCTGAAGAAAGGGTCTCCAAAGCCAGGCTGGGACAGCAAAGAAAGCTGTTAAGAGTTGAGCACGCAATTGTGAGTAGCAATGAGCAGAGTTAGTGGAGTTTTGCCTGATGACTCTTTCAAATCAAGCACATGAAGAAAAGAAATCACTTCACCAGCACACAGTGGAAAATTAAGGACTTCAAAAATCTTTGTAATGTATTGCTTGTGAAACAGCAAAAAAGCAGGTAATGTCAGTGAAAAATAAGTTCATTTTTCCTTTTTATATTTGAAGTAGTACAACATGAACAGCAATCATGCATCCTTTCCCTGTGCTCCTCTGGCACCTTGACCAAGTCCTGGCCTGAAGCAGAGAAACCACCTCCACTAAGGCTTTGGTTTATTTTCCAGCCTTTCCAACTGTGTTGACATTAATCATGAAGCTGCACGTAATGTTATTCCATGCTATGTATAATTGTGTTTTTCCTTATGTGGTCAGCTGTCCAATAAGAAATGAAAATTAACTTCCTCTTTTCTGGGCTGTGTTGAACAACTTTTTGATAAGTGCCAGGCGCTCGTGTTTCTGAGCATTCAGTGTTTGACAGAGCAGCACCCAGGTTTGTGTCAGCAGAGTTTTACAAAGCTACTCAAGTGACAAGGGCAGTTGTCCACCTGAAGGGGCTGTGCTGAAGAAAGCAACACTTGTGTAAATCTGAGAACATATTTTTCCCAACTTGCGTAATATTTTTGTAGATCTCATTTAACAAAGATTTGAGTTTTTTTGGAGATTCATTCTAATGTTGGAACTCTGTTTCAGAAAAGTTAGTATATATAGTATATATTATATAGTAATACGCATGTGAGCTGTTACCTAACTAGGTTGCTGATCAGATTTGTTTCATCTCTTTTTGATGGGAAATTGATCCATCTTCTGAAATACTGCTCATGCTGATAAAAATATATTTATTTTTCCAGAAAGCCATGCTAGTTGGGTTAGTGCTTGCCTTTAAAGTTTGCTTTCTTTTGGCAGAGGGAGTAGTTTAAAATGTGTCTGGGCTACAGTAGAACAAATTTTGTCATGAATATGTAGGAGATGTGAGAAGCATTCCTAGTTCCTAATTCCTAGGCACCCTGTTTTATTGTTTTAACTATGGCTATGCTGTACTGTTTGAAATTTTAAAATATTTCTTCTTTTACTTTAAATCTGTTCCTAATATTTCAGTGTGTAAAATTATTTATCCTTTGAGTTAGTAACATGGTATGAAACAGTACTGTCTCTTTCCAAGTTCTTCTAGTATTTACTTTTTTGCATTAATTTAGCTCCATTTTTTAAAGTGTTCCTATTAACTGTTTTCTACTTGCACTCTTTCACTTGCCTTATCAATTTCTCAAGTTTTTCTATTCTGTATATATTTTTTCTGGCAGAGACTAAGATGCAGAGACCCACTTTGGGACTGGTGCTGTGTGATCTGGAGTCTTTGCAATGCATATTGCAGTCATTGACTCAGGGCAGACCTGAGCTCATTAACTCAGCTTGACACTCATGCTATGATATTTGTGTCTAGGTGACTTTAAGCTTTTACTCTTAAAATATCTCATTGTTGCCACCGCTGGTTCAGCTTCATGAGAGCTTTAGACCACAGACAGTTCATGTAACAGCCAAACTTTTGTGTTGTAGGTCAGCTGCTGTTCAGACAATCATCACTAAAGCAGACAAAATAGTGGCAGAAATAGTGAGAAACTGCTCCTTTGGTAGAGGGAGAAAAATTGAAGAATGGAACGGGCGTTTCATTATCTCAAACACCAGAGAGTGCTGACATGGCGATGTGTTGGCACATGCGCACAGTCTGACAATAGCAGCTATCATGCCCAAATTTCCATGGCATTTATTCATAAGAATCCCTCTTTCTCAGTAAAAAAGCAAGGTTTTGGTGACTTTTCAGAATTTGTTTTCTGCCGAAAACTATGTATCTTAAAATCTGGATTCAGCTGAACTCCCTGGCTAAGACCGATCTGTTTGTTTTTTTGTACTTTGACCAAAGGATTACCTTGATGGTTCCCCAGGATCCAAAACTGTATTTAATCTGTTTACAGAGCTACATATATTATTTGAATGAGAAAGAGGGAAATGAAAGTGGCCATATCTACATCAGCTGGTAGCTGTTCACAGGAAGCAGCAATTACTGTCTAGCCTTCTGCCCCTGGAAAGCCCTCCCGACTGCTTCCTGTACCACAGAGCTGTGCCCTGCACTGGCACACAGCATGGCCACACAAAAGAGCAAATAAAGCACCAGAGAGCAATAAAAACTAGTTTAGGGGATAGATTATTAAGAATGACAATAATTCCCACGTGAACAGGACTGAAGCTGATTTCACTTGCAGTTGTCAAACTGAGCTAAACTGGCAAGGGAAGGAATGTGTGTTTGTAATGAGTAGCTATGCACTTGCAGTGGAGGAGGGACTTGGTCATGGCACACTTGGACAGTCTCATCTCTTCCAAATTTGCTCAGCCTGTACAGTATCCTGCATTTTTCCTCTTTGCTTTGTTTGGTCCCAGCTCACATATGTGTGAATCATCCAAGGGGAAAGTTTGAGAGATGCTGTGTGTCAGGTCAGTCCAGGTTCATTCACTGTTTATCCCTAGAAAACCAGAAACACTGGTGTGTAAACAAGGGGGGAGGGGAAAGGAAGGTTTAATAAGACAATCAGGGTTAATCTTTTCTTTCAATATTGCATGTAATTTGGTTTTCTGATTATACACCAAACAACAGTTGTATTTTCTTTAATTCAGTTATACAAACACAGCAGCCAATTAATATTCCTGCACTCTCTCTGTTGTGAAGGGTGCACAGAGAAAACCTTTGTTATTTTTCTAGTGCTAAATCTGTTAATGTTAAACCATATTCCTCTACACAGCAACAGCAAAGTAAATGTCAGCATCAATTCAATCCAAAATCCTTGATAAATTGAGAGGGGTTGTTTACCTAGTATATGAAAAAGTCCCTTGGGGATGGGTTTTATTGCAATCTGCATAGTCATCCATATTCCTATAGTGTCTGTGCTCATGTTTGTGAGTTAAACATATACAGTAATTTAGCATTCAGATAATCCCACGGCTATAATCCAGACAGATTTAGCTCAAATTTCTCTGGGATTTCTATTATCTAGATTTAGCAATGTGGTGTTGACTGGATATTTTAAATTGTTGCAAATGCTTTTTTTTCTGCAATAAACAACATATTTTGATGTTCTCGTAATTGAAGCTGTAGATTCTTTCTGGCATTAACCACATATAAAAATATATCTTTGTGAAGGCAGTGATTGCACAGCTGGAGCATGCTTTTAATGGATTCCAGCTATTTGACTACGTACCACATAAGATCCTACAACGTTTATATGAAAACCAGGATAACATGTGAAAATACTAATAAGAATTATCTGAAGAACGTTTATCTCCACACATCATCTCTTTGGAAATGAACTCAACTGCTTCAATTTTAATAATGTTTTATTACAATATATTTGACAGTATAATAATAGAGAGCCTGGCTCTCTTACAGCACTTTCCCTTAATAGACCAGAGCTTTTATTGTTTTCAGTTTCCTCAGACTGAACTTCTAGTCTTTCTCACTCAGCAGTTTTGAGGAAAAGAGGGAACTGGGGGGAAGAAAGAGCATCATTATCCGCATGAAATGAGGGGATATTAAGCCTAAGTGCACTGGGTACCTTTCACAGCAGACCACCCTTTGTCATATGTTGCTCTGATTAAGTGCAAATGTATTCAAGGGAGCAGAGCAGACACTGTAAAGAGGGTCCAAATGTTCTTGTACCAAAAATGCCAGCCCTCCCACACGCGTTGGCATTGGTGGGGCTGCAGGAGTAAGAATGTTTGTGTGGGAGATTTTTAGGAGGGAAGTGTACTGTGGGAAAAATTGTAAAGCTGCTTCTTCTACCGGAGTAGCTGGAGTGAGAGTGTCTGAATTGAGGCAAACAGCAGAGTAGGGCAATGCATGCTCTGTGCTCTGCCTTGTAATTGTGTTGCAAATGCACCAAGTACATTATTCACCCCCAGGCCAGATCTTCTGGGAAGAGGTTTGTGCACACTTGGCAATAATTTGATGCTAAGATTGTGTCATCCAGAAGTGTCCCAGAAATTTAAAATAAGCAAACCACTTAGGAAATATTTGGAAAACAAACGGTTTGGAACCATTTGTGGGATTTAGGAAGCTGTGTGTCATATTTTTGTTCCCTAAACTGGAGGATTCAGACACCAGTTCAGTGAGTGAGTTCAGGTATACTGTCCCTTAAAGCATCCCCATCATGCTGTGTTCCAAGTGCCTTCTCTGACTGTGCACTACTGCCAGCCCCAGGAACTGTAAAAATCTTGAGATGTCTTCAATATGAAGAAAGAAAGAGGATGTTTATTTAATCAGTTGTGATAAAACTGTCCCATGTATAAAATTTATTTGCTTAGTCCCCAAGCAGCAGGTTTGCAAGAATGATGAAAAAAAAACCCAAAAACCAACCCCAACCAACCAACACGAAAAAGCTTGATGAGAAAGACTTTTACAGCTAACAACCATAATTCTGAGTAAAAACCTTCTGAAAGAAATAAGCTGTGTCTGTGTGGCAGTACTTTTGGTTTCATGCTTGCTCTGAGTTACTCTTTGCAGTACTACAGCAGCTGAGTTTCAGAAGCAGCAGCAGCCCTCAGGTACTTGCCACGAAGAGGAGTCTGAGTGTTCACTCTCCTCGCTTCAGTGCCCTGCTAAAGCAGTGGGCCTGCTCCTGTCGCACTAAAAGCTGCTCTGAGAAGTCATGTTTATACCCAAATAGCTATCAATATCTGTGTTTGATCCCTAATAAGTCAGAACCATGAAGCTGCAATGCCAGTGAGATGGAAAAGCCATCTGATAGCTCTTAAACTGCTCTTCTTCCAGACAGTGCCTCTGACACCAGCTGTTGGAGCTGGAGTTTTCAAGGCCCAATTCTTTTCTTTCTCAGAATAATTTCTTTAGGCCTCTAAAGAGTGAGGATGAGCAGAAGAGTTTAAAATGGACCTGACATAACTATGTATTAGCTGCATATTTTTTCAAAAGAAGTATAAACCAATTTCAAGTTTTACAGTCAGTGTCTGAGGAAGTTGCAAGTGCACCCACAGGCCTTCTCATTGCTGCACATAGCAGCTCGACTCACAGACTCACCAGTTGAGTTCTGGCCACCTGCTTTATTTTCCTTTATGTATTTTTTTTCATCCTATTATATCCTGACCTCTCATTCAGCAATTATTTTAAATCATGCTGAGAACACTTTTCCTCCCTCCCTTTGGATTTCCTCCAAATTTGAGATGCAAATGCATCTCAAAGTACCATCTTGTGAAGTTATTAGATCCAGAGCCTGGTGACGTGTACTGGGCTTAGCTGAAGTATCAGACCAGCAAAGAAAGACCAAGAAACGAAAGAGCACCATGTAAATATTGACAGATTGTTTTTATGAGTAAGCTATAATTATCCTTCATTAATTTGTCTATGCTTTCAGAAAGAGAGGAAATTGCTCAAAAGCAGAATAGTATTTTTTGCAACAGACAACTGTCTGCTTGGATTGTTAAAATTTCTATTCAAGAAATCCCTCAAAATGAAAGAAAAGTAAGGAAAAAAAACCACTCTCTTACAGAGAGGCAAGTCTGCATGTTTAAAAGTAACACCAGTGTGTTCTATATCTGTGTCTGTAATTTGAGATTAAATACTCTGTGGATAAGGTTAAAAACATAATCTTTTCTAACCACCTACCAGGCATTTATGCAGTATATTGTTTCCTTTCTGACAGTTTAATTACTAGTAATAAAGCTCTATAACTGTGCCATGACAGTGTTTGTCCTCTAACATGGCTGTGCAACTGCATCACCCGTTCTAAGCTGGACCAGCAGAGTGAGGGCAGAATCTGGGCCTGTAACATTTCTGTAATCAAACTGTGTTCCAGTAGCAGAACTGACACCTTTCTACTCTCTCCCTTACCTTGGTGCTGGAGGAATAAAGCAACTCTTAACTAGTCAGTTGCTGCAATTCTGAAAACAGATTTTCTGTGCACAAACTTGCCATCTGCACAATCATCCTTTTCCTCTTCAAGCAGCAAACAGCCAGAAGGTACTGAGCCCCCTCTCTGTGCTGCAGAGGGAAGAATCCCAGACATGGCTTTGGTAGCTGAGACCTGCTGTTTTTTTTAACCCATTGAAGTATTTTCTAAAGATGCTCTTCTTTCCATGTGCTTGGCTGGTGTTATGGTGACCATGAGTGAATATATCAAGTTACTGGTATGGGAGTAGCCCTGCCAGGAAGCCAGAGGGCACGGTCAGTGCTAACTGTTTTTAGATGCCTGAACAGGCACAGCTCTAAGTTGGGTGCCTGCTAAGTTAATAAAAGGACTAAACATATTTCTCCTACCTTCTGTGTGTGGACAGAACACAGCCTGTATCTGAGGCAAGCCTTACTCCTGGGCTAATTGACCCGTACAACATTGTGTAAACAGCAATATTCTAAAACTACAGTTAGAATTTTTGAGTTTGGGTTCTGCTAGAATTTGAGAAGAGGACTTTTGAAGAACTGAAAGGGGAGAAAATAAGAAAAGAAGCAAACAGAGAAATGCCCCAACATGGGAAATTTTTATGAACAAAATGTGATCAATTCATTCTCAAAGTTAAAGCAAGTGAGCAGAGGGAAGCTGCCCTACTTCCTTTCTTCTTAATGCTGAAAGAGATCTGTTCCTTGCTTCATGAAGGAAAGAAAATTATTTGAGTCAGAAAAATCAAGTTAGGAAGGTGACCTGCCAATTTACTTATTTTACTTTTTGCATGGTGGTAGAAAAGATCCAGCTGCAAAGTGTACTGGTTTGTAAACTGAGCCACTCCACTAGAAATTGTTCAGAAAAATGCTGAAAAACCCTGACACCATCCCAAATAGTAAAGTCCAGTATTTTATTAATTATAAGCCCCATGCTTTCCTCCTGTTCATAGATCATATAAGTCATAAAGTGGCAGCTTTTAGATAAATTTCCATAATTTCACACATAATATTTAATTAAAAGATATTTAAATACATGACTCATCTCTTAGGTTCACTTAAAAGCAGCAGAGGACATGAAGTGCTCTCTTGTATTAAAATTTATACCTTTTTTCTTTTGACTTGTTAGAGCAATGTTAGAAACCTGATAGTGTGGTAACAGCTGCTTCTTGGCTGTATGTGGTATTGATTTGTAAGAGTAGTGATACAGAACTGTTCAACTAATTAAGACATTGATAAAGTATCTAGCTAAAGGATGTCATTCTTCTCTTATCTAAACTGATTTGATACTGGGTTTCTTGCTAAGCACAGTTAAGACCACGGGTACTGAGCAGACCATCAGCACCACTGCTGATTCATTCACTGCCGTGCTCACTGACACAGGAACTGCCTTTTTCTCCCACCCTGTTCACAGGCTGTTGTCTGTCCAGGGACAAAGTTCTCTCACCAGCTCTCTGGCCTCACCCCCATCTCACTGGTACCTCTCTCAATAGCCTAATTTTGGCTCTGAGCTACATCTAGTGCTTAGATAGGATAAGATTTCAGCCAGATGGATTATGAACAACATTTTCTTTTCAATGTCCTTGGCTCCAACCCCACAGAAGGTTGCTTTAGCCCAACAGAATAAAGTCCTGTCCTTCAGACAGCTGAGCCAGTTGCCTTACTTTAGCACGCGGTGTAATTGTTGTGCATTGTTCACTCACAGCTTCTGTTTTGCACCTGGAATCTGAATGTGCTGCTGACATCAGGACCCCACAGTGCCTTATAAAGGCAGATGAAGGCTTGAAGGATCTGGATCTTTGTACATTATCCTAAGTAAACCATCTTTCATTTCTTATATTTCACCCTGATAAGAGAATATAATGTCTGTGCTCCACTGAGCTCTATACTGGTGAGTAAAACCCTGTGTGAAGCTTATAAATTAATGCAAATAGATAATATTACTTTTTCCCACCTTGATTCAGATTATAAATCAATGAGATTTAGTCCACCACTCCTTACGAGTAATTCTGCAATCACATATTCATGCTGAGGAAAACTTTTCAGTGAGATTTTTTTCAAGATAAGTCTTTGCCAGCTATTGGAAGTGTGATCATTGCAGAGCCACTAACATTTTCCTGCTCCATATCAAATGCATCACAAATCTGCCCAGCATCTTTGTTGATCATTTAGAGTATAGCAGACAAAAATAATATTCTTAGAATTATTATTGGAAGAATTTATGGTCTCTTATGAAGTGAAAGTGATTTTGATATATGAAACAGCATTGGGAGGAACTGCCAGTTTGAATACTCACACCAGACCTGTGTGTATAAAATTCTTGTCTCGCAGGAAATAGTGGGAGTAATATGTGAAAAAGAGTTGTTCACAAGTCAGAATCCTTAGGAGCTCTCTAGACAACTCTTCCTGCATTTTGTGATATTCTGCTAAAAGAAAGTTCCTCTTTCCCCTTCTTGAGCCTTTTTATGTCACAAACTGTGCACACAAAGGCATGTGTATAACAGCTCACACTGGTTGCTCAGCAAAGGATGTAGAGTAGGATCAGGTACAAAACAAAGGTTCACTCATGATGGTTACAACTACAAATCTCAGAGCAAAATAATGATAATTATTAAAAGAAAGGAATTCTTAAAACTGTCTCTGTTGTTAAAGGCTGATTTATCTTTCCACACTATAATGAGATGAATACCAGACAAGCCTTTGCATTGCCTTCGCTCACAGCTTAACTGGAAACACAGACAGTTTTCATAATGAAGTATATAGCCTGCAAAAAATTTGTATTCCAAGTGTGTGCACAGGCCCTGTTGTTCCAGACTGTACTTCTTTCCCAAAGTGTGCACTGACAAGCTCTTCAGTGTGTTTATTACTGTACAACACTGTAAGCCAACTGATCTTTATTACTGGCTGTGCAATAGGTCAATGCAGTTTCACCACAACAAGGTAGGTTCTGGTGCAGGCTGTGCATGAAGGGCACTGTCCCATATGGATCAGCTTAATGGGGAGAAGAGCCTGCACCTTAGTAGGGATGTGCTGAGCACCCTCCTCAGCCTCAGGGGAGAGCAGTTAAAGTGGCAAGTCCTGTCCTTGTAGTCTCCAAGCACAACCACTCTTGATTTGTACCTGGCTTTTTCCAGGCCTCTGTGGTGGAGGAAATCCTCTTCATGTCCTGCCTCACTCCATACAGCTGCACTAAGGCCAACTGCAATCACTGGTATGTGTATTATGCAGACTAATTACATCTATGTAACATAATAAATACATGTGTATTGTACCTGTTATGTTCATAGAGCAAAGATGCAGCCATAAAAATACACACCAGACTGCTCTGTACAAAGAAGACAGATGGTATTTATTCCATATTAATTAATATTGCATGCAGAATTTCCTCCCTCCTTAAATATCTTGAACATCCGTTCTCAAAATTTAAATGTACACATACAGATTCTTTTTGTTTTGACAGCTGACTGTTGTCTTTTTTCTCCATTCAACATAGGTGGCCTTGGTTTGTTCTCACAAGTGCTATCTTGTGTATCTTCAGTCTACCTGTCATTATTATAGTTCTCCTTTCTATTAGGTTAATCAGTTGATTTAATTAATTTAAAGATGGAAAGCAAACAACAGTGCAAATCCTCCTGAAATTTGGAGAGTTAATAAATTAGGTTTGACAGGTTTGTGTCTGCAGGTTTTGTCTTCACTGGCCATCCCCTTATTTAATAGTTTGCTTTTTCTCAGTCACATGCTTCAGAATAACATTACACATAAGGATGAAATGCAGCCACTGCTGAAATTTTATTGTTCAGTGTAACTTGTTCACAAATGCTCCTGGAGACACGTGGTCTTTGTCTGCTGTTGTAGTTTTACACTGGAACGTTTCTGCCTTACAACTAGAGCCACACATAGACATGGCTAAAAACAAAAAAGCAATGACACTATCATGGATATTCCAACCTCATTGCTTTAAGGGATACTTTAAAGGAAAGTAGGCCAAAAACTTGACCTATTTTAAAAGACATGGCAATCTGTTCTTTTAAAAAATCTTTCACACTTCATTGAGTCCTTCTCTGTCTCCTATACCATAAAAATATTGTACAGTAGCAAGATTCAGAATTCTTCTCTACTGTTACCCATACAAACAAATATTGCAAGCTGAAATCTGCAGTTTAGCAAATTTATTTTTCTGCATCACTGATCTTGAAAAAGAAATCATCTTAAAAATTACCAAATGCATACATTGAACTAATTAGGTGTAACTAATTAAAATTGCTACATCACTGCACTTTCTCCATAGTGTTAGTTACAATGGATCCATTTGGCAACCAAGAAGTCAAGATTCAAGGATTTTTGCTTCTAGGAACTTCAGTGTTTTGAATTCGAAAACCAGAAGCAGTGAGCCATATTTCTCAGTTATTTTGCTGTTTGAAATCTGGCTGTGAAACTCTGTTTACTTTGTGTTGGACTCCCGCCAGAGGAGGCCTGGTTTTAGCAGATGGTCGCGGAGCGGAGGCCAGACGTTTCCTGCTGCGTCCTGACGAGGCACTGATAGCAGCGCTCCCAGGCGAGGCACTGATGCCTTCAGCAGCCACCCAGGCTGGAGAGCAGGCGCTGCTGACACAAAGGTTGCGAAGAGTCCATGAAGCAGCCCCCGGGGCAAAAGACTTTGTGGAAAAGAGGGTCCTGAAATGGTGCTCAGAAGTGATGGAGCTGTCAGACAGAAGATGAGCAGGGAGTTTTAACCAAGAGGAACTGAAGTGTTAAAACCAGATGGGCATAAACCAGTAGTGAGGAGATGTGATTGCTTTGATCTTTGACAGGACACTCCTCTGCCTTGTCAAGAAGAGACTTGAAAGAAGAAGGTCCCAAATGGAAGGCTTTACTGTGGTGTGGGTTTACCTGTCTGCTCTACAGTCACTGTGTGCAGGGAGCATTTTCCTTTCCCCCGTTTCTGGGGGGGACAACTTCTCTCAGAACAAATATCCTTAATATGTCCTCAGGCTGGGTTTGATCTTTCAAGATGCTGCCTGCTCTCAAGATGGGGAATCAAAGGGCAATGCCATAATCACAAGCACTTGAGTATCGCTGGATTGCTGCCTTGGCAATTTGCGTACAGGAGAAAATGCAAACAAATTTCTCAGGAGGCTGTATGACTTGGAAATCTTCCAGCAATCCTTCAGGCATCAGTAAGATTAAGGACATCCATAGTTTATCTGGGGATTCAGATCCTGAACCAATGTAGCTAAAATTCACAGTTCCTATGCCATATGGCTCTGTGTTTGGGGATTTGGTGCTCTCCCATTCCCTGCTAGCAGATACCTGGAACCACTGCATTAGTGTGTCAGGCTAATTTGGGTGATGATTTTGTGCAGGTGGCAAGGCCCCTGTGAACTGCAGCTGACCCCTTCCTTGCACTCCAGCTAATCTGCAGGTTGGCAATGTTGGATTTTGAATGCTTGTGCCTTTCCAGTTTACTACTGGATCTCAAAAGGAAAGAAATCCCAGGAAGACTGAAGTGATGATTGCTTTGTTACATGTCAGTTGCATATATTTCTCCCTCTTTGGCCATTATTCACTCAGAATCTCCCCAAAACTGAGTCTCTGGGTCAGCATAAGAGACAACTGACAAGATCAAGCATTTGCATAGGGGTCTGACTGAAAATATTTTTCCCTGAGCTTCTACTTGCAGAGCATCAACATTCAACAACCCCCAAAATGGGAAAAAATGGCTTAAAACCTCATTCAGTCAGCCAAGTACCAAACTTTGGTATTTCTTTCAGTGAGAGCCCTTCCTTCCTTCTTATCAGTCTTGTACAGGACAGTCTGAATCACCACTTTCATGATCCGCTGTCCTCTTCTATGTAGTTTTCTTAGGCTGTAGTAGTTGCTGCCTTTTTCTACTTTATTGACTTCTTCCAACTTGAAATCAAGAATGCAGTATCTAAGGAACACCACACTCCATTTTTAGCAGCTCAGCAGCTGAGCCCATTTGACATTATACTAAGACAAAGATTTATTGTACTGTACAGAGAAGACAGTCTACAGAAATGAAGTTTCAAAGTATCTGTATCATCAAAGAACATTGATAGACATTGGGAATTTAATCTGGTCATCATCACTTATGGAATGCAAGTGATCTGTGTCTTACCAAGATGCAAAATGCCGCATCCTCCTCTAACCAGCCCTGGTGAGCCATAGCCAGGCTTGCACCTCATGATCGTCCACATTTGCACAGAGGAAGGGCTCATATCCCACTCATTAGCACCCTAAAGCTGCCATGCAGAGGTCTGAAGCCCATTTCCATCACTAGGCAGAGTGGTGCTTAATGCTCTTCCTTTGCTTGAGAAGGACTCATGATCATGAGGCCTACCTCAGACTTCCCCAGCACGTTAACATTTCCTGTTATTTACCAAGTGGCCATACTGTGCACCATGCCACGCTCACTCTCACTCCAAACAGATGCTGCAAGACCCAGCAAAGCTTAGAAAATTTCTGGTCAAGCAGGCTTTCATTTTAGTTAAAGTAGCCCCCTTTTCACTGCCTGGTTTGAACACAGACCATTTTCTTCTGTCAGCTGGGATGATGTGAATTTGAAGCTGGGCTAACTGGCCTTTTTTTTTTTTTCTTTTTTTCTTTAATAATTGAAAACATAAAAGCTGAAGTTTTCATTACAATTTGTTAGGTGAATTACTAGTTATTGCACTTTGATTTTACAGATGCTACACATGAATGGAGATAAGAAAATAAACAGAACCAGAGCAAAGTGTCTTGGGCATAGCTCAGGATACACAGAGACAGACATCCCTGGGGAAGGAGAGTTGCAAAAAGGCATCAAAATGGAGTTCACTGAACTGGCATTTAAAGCTTTTGGGAAGTGTCTTTTTTTAGCAAACCTTTAAAGTCAATTATCCTCAGAGAATGTGCTTCATGTTTGTCTTGAGCAAAAAGATAGTGAGATTTCATAATTTATCTGGCTCATACCTCTGAGCGTGCAGGTCCCTGGCCCTGTGCTAGACAAGAGGCAGCAGATCCCTCTCTACAGACAGGAGAGTGGGAAAAGCGCCTTCCCTTCGGTGCCGGCTGCGAGCTGGAGAAAGGGCAGCGAGGCATTCCTCCCTGAAAGTGAGAGATGCTGTATTCCCCGACTGTCAGACACAATCCATTATGGGAAAAAAAACAAAACAAAACAAAACAAAGTCACGCTGAACTACAGCAGAGAAAATCCTGGAAAATAGGTTGGACAGTACTTAAGCACAACTTTTCCCACAGAGAGGGAATGTGTTAAATCCGAAGCTCCAGAAATGGAGGGAAAATAAACAGAGCTTTTGGAATTAACCTGGCAAAATGGAGTTGGCTCCCACCTGTGTCAGGACAGCACAGTGGACATGCAGACAGCCAGCTCTTTCTCCAGAACAGCTCTTTCATTCTCTGTTGAAGATCATCCTCGGATGAATATGTCTGTCCAGAACAGGAGACTGGCAGTGCTCTTGGGTTAGAAAAGACATGAATTTTAGCATTAGTACAGCAACATCAGTTTTCTAGACAAGTAAAATCTGCCTGCAGAAGGAGAGAGGAAGTCCCCAGCTACTCACAGTTCAGCTGCTGTGCTCTTCCACAAAGGCAGATGTTTGGAAAATGGGAAAGAACAGGAAATATCCTGGTCCTGCCAACACTAGTCTGGTTTCTGACAGGCTTAAACTTTCACACGTCTTTCTTTACAGAAAGGGGACTTAAAATTAACTCAGAGGTATTACTTTTGGTGTGTTTCTTATACAGTGCTGACCAGGAGCTAAATGTCTGCATCAAATGAAGGTTTTCAGACCCATTATGTACAAGAACTCCAGCAGATGGTTGTAGTGGTCCTTGGTGGATAATCCCTGGAGATGTCCAGTCAGTCCATCTCATAGCAGTTAAATAATTCCCTTCAAGTTAATTCTGTCAGCACAAGCTCTTTGTCAACACAGTAATTCTGGATCTAGTTGTTCTTTGCTGTAGTTACACGTGGCCACATAAACTGTGTATGAGCTGCCACCATCTTTGCCCATTTTGCACAGGTGCATGAGACTGTACAAAACACGAGGCAAATTCAGCTGGCTGTGTGGGAGGCAGCTGGAATGGCCCCCATTTATGAACCTGTGAGTGTGTAAAGGGCAGGACTCCCCTGCTCAGAGTGGAAACGGGCACGGGACAGACCTGACTTAACGCCAGGAGAGCACCTGGGGAATTGCTTCGAACAGGAAAAGGCTCGTGGAGAGCAGAGTGTGAGCTTCTCTTCTGTACTGATACACACAACACAGCCCCATTTCTTCTAAGTATCACACTGTGAAAAAATGTTAATTTTTTATTTACTGCTAGGCCTGAGAAGGAAATCTCTTCTTTACACAAAACAGGACCTTGATCTCATTTTGGGCTTTTGTGGAATCTTATTTTGGGCCTGATGATCAAACCCAGCAATAACAGGCTTATACTTGGAAGGCTTCACACCAAAGGCACAGAAAAAAAAAAACTTAATAGAACACTTGATTGATAGTGAGATATGGAAGCATAAATATAGCTTTGGAAGTCCATGGACCATTTTGGCCTCCAAAATGCAACATGGGAGTCTGGCTCACTCGTTTAATCTCTGTGCCAGTTTAATCCCATTCTGCCCTAAAACATCTGGTGTGATTTCAGGGTGGCACTGGTGGCCTCTGAGTGCCAGACTGGTGTGGTTTTGCAGAAGACAAGTGACTTTTTTTCTTTTTTTTTTTTCTTTTTTTTTCTTTTTTTTTTGGTCACATGATGCTCATACAACTATAAGTAAACATGATTAAAAGGACATGTCTGGGAACTAAATTAATGAGGAACTAAATAATAAACTTGTCTTCCAGCTGCTGGTTTAGACTGAAAGCAACACTGAAATAATGTGTATTTTTTACAATTTATTGTAATGGTCTGTGATCCTGCAAACATGATGCACATCTGTTGAACCTTGTTTGGAGGTGTAGGGCCATCAGTTTCAATTTGGGACAATATACAGGCATTGGCCAGAATGATTTTATGGCTTGGATCCCTGTGGCTTAAATTCTGATCAGGCAGATGTGACAAAGTCCAACAAAAGATCTCAACAGAAGCAACCCTAGGTGTGTTGATACAGTTGCTATTAAGTGGAAATTGCCACAAAACTAAAAAATATCACCAAGGACATTCACCCTTGTCTTCCTGTGCCAGTTTACCGATGTAGTTTTCTTGCAAAAAGCATAGCAGTTAGGATTTAAAACGGATTACTTTTCTGTTTACTTCTTATTAATTTTTTTTCCTTATTTTTTAAATGACCTTCAGAAATTTTCAATTATAATTAAAAAACATTTTAAATAAGAGGCAGGAACAAGAAAACTTAGGTTTTTTTGATTCTGATGAAAGGTTTTTTAAGGGGAAGATCATCATCATTGTCATAGCTGTTAATGTTCTGATTTTGGAGCAGTGGAGACGTAAGCAAATATTTATTTTTGAAAGGCCTTTGCTTCAGTTGATGACAAAATGCTCATCTCCTAAATTTAGCAATGCTGTGTCTCCATGTGTTATTTATATTATTAGTCACCTTTAAGCCCACATTTTCTGTGATCAGCGCAAGCTAGGGAGTCACTGCATCCTTGTGTCAGAGAGGGTACCTGCATGTCCATGGCCCTGCCCAGTGGGCTGAGTGCCCAAGCTGTGAATTCCAGCGGGAACAGACCAGAATTGGAGTGGCTGGGAAAAGAGGGGCAACAGGGGGGCAGCTCGAGCAGGCTTTGTTACCATAACCCTGGAGGGAAGAGAAACAATAACCATGGGATATCCAGAGCTGGAAGGGACCCACATGGGTCATCGAGTCCAACTCCTAATAACGACTTTAATAATGGTCACCTTTTATTATGGTCCCCGAATTGAGGTATTTACCTGTCCAGTATCCCAGGCTGTGCAGTTCCTCTGGCTTTTTTCATTAAAAGCCACGATCTCGAGGAGCAGAAATATGGCTTGTGCCAGTAGTTCAGAGAAAGCAGTTGTGGTAGCTGCACAATTTAAATTTTGGGAAAATGTTTTCACACCTTTCAACAGAAAGGTTGTGGGTAAAGGCCGGTGGGACTAATGGCAGCCCGGCCCCGCTAATGTCTAGGGGACACACAGGAAGCCTGCGGGCGAGCAGTGGCCCGGCCTACCCGTGCCGGTGTCTGGCTTCCTCAGCGCCATGTGAGCACGGCGGCACTTGTTATTTTGTTACGAGCCGCGGCGGAGGGCGGGCCGGGCGCGGGGGCTGCGGGGCGCACCCG
>WBNO01030710.1:95965-154577 GCA_013400575.1 Peucedramus taeniatus
CGGCGGGCGGGGGGCTCGGGTCACCTGCCGCAGGCGCTGCAGCCGGGCGCATCTTGCGCGGCCCGCGGCGCTCCCGGCCGTGTTTGTAGCGCGCACAGGAGCCCCCAGCACGGCGCTGGCGCAGCGGGGCATGCGGAGCTGGGCAGGAAGGGTGCGATTGTCCAGCCTCCCGTAAACCTCTGCTCTTCTGAGGTCCCAGTCAGGCAGTTCAAATGCAGTTTTGGCTGGAGCTTACGATGGTTTTCAAGTTTCTGCATAGGAATCCGGGTTATTTTTTGTTGATTTTTCCCCCTAAAAATTCGATTTCTTAGTAAACCAGCATTTTTTAAAAGAATTTTATTTTATGTGTATTGGGGGAACGAGGCGAATCGAGTTTAGCTTGGTGCAAATAAAGCACTTTGTTGTTCTTTGTTTTTTGGGTTTTTTTAGTATCTGCAAGAGGCTGTCACCTGCAGCATTTGTATTTTATGTACGTTTTTAAAAGCTGCTTTTGGCTGAGGGCACTGGTAAAGAGTACTGAAAGTTGGGAGTTGTAAGTACAGGTTACTCATGTAATGTTTTCCTTTATATACACACACAACATGTGTATTTTATACATATACTCATCCCAATAAAAACATACTGATCTAGCTTGCATATTACGTCATATTACAGTTGGATGGTGTGGTTTGAATGGATGTTGCTAGAAAATAAAGAGAATCTAAATATAATTTTACATACAGATTTTTTTTATTGTCTGGCATACTGAAATTGCTTTTAATATTGGGATGGTGATTGTTTTGTTTTTATTTATTTAAACAATAAATAGTAGTTCATTCTCCTTCACCCACACTTGCTACCTTTTGTTTTGGTCTTCTCTGCAATGTGACCTAGAGAAGGAATATGAACTGCAGAATTTTCTGTCTTTTTGGATCATAAAATCTTCACACCCTCCTAATTTATTATGGTATTTAATGATGGTCTTTTCGTGCTTCCTTCTCTTTGCATGACCGTGCTGTTTGGAATGAGCCTCAGAGAGCATGTTTACATTGCATTCAGATTAGGAGGTATCATGTCCAAGTTGAAGACAAAATGGCTACTAAGTAAAACCTCTGCTTTTATTGTGGGTTTTCTTTTCAAGGAAAGGGAGCACATATGTTAGCTTCTGAACCGAAAACTGCTTGTTTGATTCAGGTGAACTTGGTGAATAGCCCAAGCCCGTGTTTGGTACAAAGGAATGAAGCATTTTGCCCGGGGTGAGTGGCTTGCCTGGTGCCAAGTGCCTGTGCCCGGCAGAGGTTTTGCCAGCACCTTGCAGCCCTGTCTCCTGGTACTTTCACAGGCGTTCCTCACCTTCACAGAGTGTTCCTCCTGGCTACCTGCTTCCTGCACCGGGCTGCAACTTCCCTGCTGCTCTCAGGCAGCATCCGTTCCTGCAGGTTGTGCTGTTGAAATGCATTATTTGAAGATAAAATTGTTTTTTATAAGGAAACCTTTTCTTTTGATGTTCTCAAATCTTACTTTTCTCTATTGTGATCAAGCAGTCTTCCTTTGAGGTTGGAGTTTAATGGGAATGTGCATCTTCCTGGAGATGCCGTGGTTGTTTTGGCGCAGCAGGGGTGAGGAGCACTGCCAGGGGTGTTGTGCACGCTGTGCCCCAATAAACAGTGCAAAGTCTCCTGGACTGCCAGTCTGGGCTTTGCTCTCTGGTTTTGTTGCTGGTGATGGATAAGCAGCAGGAGAGGTTGTGGAAGGCCAGTTGTGAAAATGGCAGCACACTGCTGTTAACAGAATGAGGTGCAATGTGCAGAGCAGAGCTTCTTCCTCTTTTCTCCTTCCCTCCTCTTCCTCTTCTCTTCCCCTGCCGTGCCAGTGGCATGTGCTGGCAGGTTGGTGCATTCAGTTCCCCCTTTACTTCCCAGCAGGTTTAGCACATCCAGCTCAGTACTCTTCTCTGTTGTTTTCCCCCTACCTTCTTTTTCCTACACGTGCTTGTACATAGTGGATGGAGGCTTTTAGTTGGTTGTGTTTGGTTGGTTTTTTTTAAAGGTTTCAGTCTTCAGATTGTATTGTCAGTGAAAATAGTATAGCAAAATATAGCAGCTACGTAAATACTGGACTTGAGGATCACAAACAAGTCTGTGCTTGTCCCTCCACTTTATGGACAAATATAAATATAGAGACTGATGCAGGCCATGAGTGGGACAATGAGCTATTAATTATCTCAACTCGTACTTATTTTATTCTGTTTATTAAATTAAAATGTAGTTTGACAAAAACATATTAAGTAATTGTGTACACGTGGAGTCCCTTAAATTGAAACAATAGTTTAAGCCCTGCTGGTTACATTTGTAGTATGGTCAGTATAGGTACTTGAAGACTTAAAAATATGCTTTTTAGGTGTCCAGTCTGTTGGGGTTTGGGGTTTTTTTTTGTTGGGGTGTTTTTTTGCATATAAGGTGACCACTAGTTTGAGCTGAGGAAGGGAAGAGCGACTTAGCTGTGCTCAAAAACAAATCAGGAGGTATTTATTTGCATTACAACATCATATACAGGTATTTAACTGCTATTTGGTTGCAGTAGTTGAAGCTCATCACTGTCTATCTGTATTTGTGTCCTGGCTGCCCCACTTGAACACACGCAGCAGAGTGGTGTCTGGTTTTGTTTCGTGCTGCGTGTGAGTTGCTGAGGCGGTTGGATGTGTTCTTACGGTGTGGGTGAAGCGGGCAGAAATAATACTGGATGTCTTTTCCCATTGACGGATTAGAAGTCTAGACAGAGAGAACACGTCTTTGGGAGCCCAGCCTGGCTGATTAGTGTCAGCATGGGTGGGTTTGTAAATTGCCCTGGTCTTCACTGGACACTGGGCCTTAATCTGCCTGTTTTTATTTCTCTTTAGATTTGTTAAAGGTTTCATATTTATTAATAGCTTTTTGTCCAGACGTTGGAGCCCGAGGCGGGAAAACCTCCCTAGTCAGCTGTCTGAGCATATAGACTAATGGGGTTTCACTTATTTCTTTGGGTGAGGGTACTGTATTACCAAATGTGTGTTATTTGTATATGATGTTACTGTACCCAAACATATGGTGGTGAAGACAGAGTCTACTCAGTATCACATGGACTTGCCAAGGAATATCTTACAGCTGAAGACGGCCAGTGAAGTACGGATGTAAAAGCAGCGTGGCACGAGGACTGAGATGCAGAGATGCCAAGGGAAGATGGTGTCAGCTGAGGGGCTGTCATTGCTGGCATAAAAGAAAAAGACCAACAGTTTTAGGCAATTTAATCCCTCCACTCACTGTATTAATCCAAAATCCAGTAGCTGTGAGCACTGAAGGAACGGACAGGTTTGTTTTCTTGTTCACTGTTGCGAATAACTGGTGATGGTTCTACAGTGAGCACTTGTTTACCATTGTAAATAGTAATCTGGTGCTTGCATCTGTGCATGGGTTGGCCCCAGCTTCTTTCACCTTGCCTGCATCTCAGCTCTTTTTGTCCTAAAGGCATCTGTTAGGATTTGAATATAGCAATTCTGCTTGAGAGATTAATTTCTCTCCTTCCCCGCCCCAGTGTCTCGTGTAAACCAAGCTGAGGACCAGGCAGCGTGGAGTGGCAAACACAAAGCACTGCATTTGCAGCCATTTCAGGCTGGACGTGGGTGTGGGTTTCAGACCCATAATTTTTGTCCTCCAATCACTCTTCTAGCTAGAAGTTGTATTGGAAAACCACGAGTGAGTCTGGGCGGTGCTGAAATTATGTGTCCTAATGCCCAGTTTGTCTGATGTTGAAGAGAGAGTAGGAGGTGAATTGTGCCCTTGTTACTTGTGGGCTCTTGATATTGTGCTAGAAAACCAGATGAGCTGATTGTAGCACCGATGTGTTTTAATCTTTGGAAGGCTCCATTCTTTTTTATGACTTAAAACATTCCTGCTCCCTCCTGCAGTTGCATCCATCACTCCTCATTAGGCATTGTCAGCAAGCGTGGATCGTCACTTAGCTGTTGGCAGAGCAAATGTTCTGCAACTTGGGAAATGCCATTGAGGTTTTTCATAATAGGAATTGCTACTTATTTGTATAGTTAGGTCAGCAGAAAAAATGATTGACGGTCTTGATATTTTTAATAATATGCCTGGCAATGAAGAGGGAAGCTTGAGGGGTATGTGTTTCAGGCTTTTAGCAAATGCAGATGGATATACCTTTTTGGTAGTTTTCTTCTGCAGTTGAAATTTCTGTATGTGTTTTTTTTTTAAACAAGTATTTCTTGAGTCAGGTTGGATTAATGTGTAAACCAATCCATCTGCTTTTTCTCTCTTTCTTGTAGCTAGGGAGAATGAGACAGAAAGTAAGAAAAAAAACCCCTAACATAACCTTCATTATTTTGTTAAGTAGCCTGTCAAAACTGAGAGAACTCAAAATTTCCTGTGATTACAGAGTATTTGTGGTTATTCTGTGTCCCCAGCCCAAAATGCAGTGGCCGTCATTCCCTCCTTCATCCTGGTTAACTCATTGCTGGAGGTGAGAAACACAGGTTATAATTCTTCAATTATAGATTACTGATTTCTGTGAAGAAAATCAAATAATTATCATTGACAGATGTACAGGCTGCACTTACTTCACTTAATCTATGCAACATCAGAAGTGTGTTAACCTGCTTTGAAAAAGTACCTTGAGCCCCTTAGCTGAGAGATGATGAGTGTGTAAAACTGCAAAGATTTCTTGTCACTGGCTCAGTTTTCTGTGGCTTCTTGGTTCCAGTATTTCCAGGTATTGGTAAGGTTTGCCTGTCTTGAATGTGTTTCCTGATAAGGTGTGTAAGCAGTCAAATACGTCGGAAAAAATTGAACTGTGGACCATATTTTGGAGTAGTTCATGGTGATTTCAGGGAAGGTCACCCCTCCTTGGGCAAAGCATTTAGCAGCTTGTCATTCTCCTTCACACTCTGCTTCCCCAAATGGATAGGAACAGAAAGTGGAATTTGTTTCGTTTCATTCCACCTGGTTCTGTACAAATTCCCATGCAGTTATTGTGGAGGGGGAAAAAAGCATTTCCGTAGTGAGGGCAGGCTCCTAGGAAAGATGTTTCCATAAAACAATCCGTCTTATCACTTCACGTGCCTAGTTCTCTGACTGCAAACAAATTTTAAAACCAGGGTGTAACAATCTACGGTGCAGAACTCGTGAATTGGACAAAATAAATCCTACAGCATTTGTCCCTTTCTCAACTTGACTTCTCCTGGAGATGGCCTCCATGGGTTGTTCGGAGACCTTCCACTCACCTGAGCAAGGGCCAGGTGCACCCTTTATCTGTTACTACACGTTCCTGTATACAGGACGCTCCTTCTTGTGGGGAAGCCCCCCAGAAGGATTCCTTCTCCCCAAAGCAGGGTTGGAAGGCTTTGGCTGTTCCCTGCTGCAGTGTGTGCCTGTGTGTTGGGAAGCCTCCGGGTGCCGGCAGCGGGCAGGTCAGCGGCGCAGCCATCGGGGCCAGCGGCGTGGGAGGAGGAGCAGCTTTCCAAAACGGGGCTCGGCCACCACAGTGGTGGAGTTTCTAGGTCAGCAGGTGTGGAAGCCAATTTGGTCTGCAGGCGTTTTTACAAGGTTAGAAAATAAACCTAAGTAAAATGAATGGTGACCTTTATGTAACCTTTGGAGAACGGAGCTGAGGTTTTATTGAATATCCTGGCTCTGAGTTGGAGGGAATAGCTTTGCAGAAAAAAAAGGTCTTTATAAACCTGCTTTTAGGAAAAGTGGATTTTTCACTCTTGTTTGTGGGTTTTGTTTGTCTTTGTTTCTTGAAACAATAGAATCTAAAACTATATGGGGGGAAAGCACTATGCAGGTAATAAAAGATTTGGATACATTTTACTGTTGTTCATTTGGAATGCACTGGAGTGCATGCAGTTGTTGACTTCACAGCATCAAACATACGCAATTCCTTGTTTCATAAACATTTTACTTTCCACTGCAGGAGTTTCTTCATTGAAGCAAGTCAGATGGTGTGACATTGTGGTTCAGTGCAGTAGTTCTAATGAGTCCTTAATAAACACAGAATTGCAGGGTTGTCATCCCAGGCCTCTGTAGCTGGGTTGCTTGCCATTTGGGAGTGTTCTGCATTATTTACATGTGTCTGTATGTCCCTGGCAAGTAGGAATCCAAATCTCTACCTGAAAAGAATGCTTGGAAACTCCACCTAAAAGTTTCTGGATACTGTCTAAATTAATCAGAAAAAAACATATAATTGCGTGAGATAACAGTACTGCTCAGGTTGGGGTGATCAGAGTTATACTGAAGCACTGATTAATCTTTTAATTAATTGGAGGTTGGGATGGTTTTATTAGTCTTTTTCTCTGTGTGTGTGTGTGTGTTTAGAGCAGGGGTTGAGCTTAATGTTTTTATACAGATCCCATAAGTTATGTATGTTGCCTTCTCTTCTTACTCTACTCAGCTGCTTGCCAAACAGAAGTATTTGGAGAAGGGCCAGTGCTGCAAAATTCAGATCAGGATCCAAATTTGGATTTTTGGTTCAAGCCTTTCTAATATCTAATATTACAAAACCTCATATATAAATAAGGAGCTCTTTATTTTTAAACTGTGGCAATGAGGACAGGGAGGTAGCTTCCTTGCCTCCCTCTGGAGCAGTCCAGGTAGAATGCTGGACTGTGTGTTACAAAGCTATCAGCAGGTGATTCAAAAGGTAAGTTGAATAGGTGAAAAAGCAGTGAATCCACTGTCACCCAGAAAGAGCCTGAGCAAAAGGCCAACCCAAACTGAAGCTTTCAAGCCAGTGAGAAGAATCCCCTAAATCTAAAAATTTTGGAAGGGGTGGGATGTTCTGTGGTGTTTCATTAGATCATTGGGAATTTCAAGGGTTTGTTTTGTTTTGTTCTAAATGGAGTTAGCCAGTATCTCAATTTTAATGCTTTCTTGATTTAATGGAAAAAGGATTATCTCTCACCAAGTAGGATGCTTGTTATCGGCTGCTGTGCCATCAACAGGCTTTCAGTAAGCTGCCCAGTGTTTTGTGTTGTTGAATGTTCAATCATTTAGACAGTGGGAAAAAACCATTCAAAACTTCCCCAATATTTTCCTTGTGGCTTCTTTTAAATTGCTTGTGGTTGCTGTGGTGACATTGTACCTGCCAAAGGGTGGGGAGGCCGGGTGTTGCTGCAGGGCTGGGGATGGGGGTGGCTCTGGCTGGTGGCACCTGCACCCGGTGAGTGGCGTTGTCCTCACTGCTCGTGTGACCTGAGCTGTTGTCCCTCCCCTGCTGTAACCCACAGACACCCTGCAAGGGCAGCACGTGCCTGTTCCAGGGCAGGACCTGTGTCTGTGGCTGTACCTCTGTTCCTCCACAGTGATGAGTCCCACTCAGCTTTTCCCTGGAGCTGGCTGGGAGTGCTATCCTTTGCCCATTGTCAGGTACTTCAAGCTTGGGTAGAAAATCTTGTTCCTGGGGAGAACTTGTTTATTAAAGGAGGCATATTTGTATCTCTCCCTGAGAGGCAGTTTGTGGTTAAATGTCAAGGTCCGTGATGGATGGCTGTCCTTTCTGATGGATGGCCTCACAGGCATGCAGGCAATCTGTCTTTCTCAGGCAGAAATTCCTAAGTGCCATTATAAGGTTGTTGGGACACCTGTGGGTGAAAAAGTTAGATTGCACTGGACAGTAGGAATTACAGTTCATGACTTTGCATATAAAGCACTGGATTATACTGTTTTAAAGTGGTCAGCAATACAAACTGCTGGAACTTTTTCTCCGTACGAATGAGGTTGCCTTGTAAGTATCTACCACAAGCATCCTTTGGACAAACAAGAATTGTGTCAGAAAAGTGTGCTGGATAATAGGATGGGCAGTTTGTTCTCCTGAGTTTGCCTTACCTCCTTCTTGCCCTTGTTTAGAAATTGCTTGAAAATACCTGCTGTAGTCTTTGTGACTTCAGTGGAAATATTCCTGTGTGCCTTCTCCCTTCTCTTCAGAACCACTGCTACATTAAAGTACAGACTGGAAAGGCAGTTACTTAGTACCACAAGTGGTAACTCTTTGAAGGCCTCTAAATTGAAAAGCTTCAGCATTTATTTAGTATTTTTTGTGGATGGAATTTTAGTATTGTTTTGTAATCTGCTCTGAAAAAATGTGACAGCTCCTTCTTCCAGAACCACATGTTTTATTGCTAGCTCAGCGGAGGAAAGTACTTGAGAGGCTTGAGTGCTTGTTAAATCGGGAGGAGAATTCTGCAAGGGGATTCTGGATCCTGTGTCAATGCGGTGTCTGGAGGCAATCTGAAACTGGGACTCGAGGCTTCTACTTCAGGGCTGGACATCCTCTGGCAGGACCAGTTTGTTGTGTGTGCTGAGGGTGTGTGGGCAGTAGTTTCTTGGGAAGAGCAGGCAGGGTGCCCTGCCAAGGAGAGCTGTGCTCGTTGGTGCTTGGCGTCGTCGCTCCGAGCTCCCGCCTCCCGCACCGTGCTGGGTTCGGCTGCTTTGTGCAAGGTCCTGATTGCTCTGGGGTCCATGTGCTGCTTCTATGGAACTTGGTAGCTGTGGGTGAGGCTCTGTGAGGCTGGTCAGCCCTCGGTGAAGGCTGCAGCTCCTTCTGCTGTGATGGGACTGTCTGAAGAAAAAGCTACAAATAATTTTGAACTATTTTTGCAGGAGTCAGACTGTGCCACAGAAACTTTTATCCAAGCTCTGACAAAGTGTGACAAAATTCCTTTCATTAAGAGTATATAAAAGGTTGGTCAATTTGCTTTATGGTTTGATTTTCTTTCTGTATTAAGCCTTTTGGCATGATGAATGATGAGGGCCTACAGTTGCTATTAGTGGCCACATAAACTAAATGAATTAGTTGATATTTAAAAGACAGTCAAGTTACTCCCTGGCAGAAATCGAAAGCTGCACACCTGGAACATTTTGCTGGAGAGCTAAGCCTGCTTTTGGCTCCAGGAGCCTGCTCTGCAGCATTACCTTCATCATGCTTGATTCCAGTGGTATAGTTCAATCACTGACTCCTAAAAAGTTGCAAAATGAAATGGCAGCTGAGGGAAACGTATTTGCCTGTTCCATTCAACAAGTAAGTGAAATAGTTTTTAAATGCAAGAAATATCCCTGGAAAAGGATATTTTGAGCATAATCTGTTAGTTGTTGGGAGATAGCTTGCTGAATCAAATAAAATATTTGGAAATATTGCTGGTTTGTGTGTGTTTAATTACGCTGGACAAAGGTTTGTCTAAATGCGGTTTATAGTGAATCTTCAGTTAAAAATTAATCTTGAGCATCATTTTATCATGAAGGAAAAAAAAAAGCTAAAATGCTGGCCCTTAAGATTTGGTAACCTGTATAATTAAGTCTGTGATCCACAAAAATATCCAGCTACCTCTCTCTTATTGGTTACTTCTGAGTAGAAGCCAGGTGTCTGATTACCCTGTAGATTCGAGTAGTCAGTTTTCAGTTAATAGCAGCTAAAAATGCTAATAATCTTGAACTCTAAGAATAAGAATAAACATGAAACAAAATACTTTGTTTTATTTAGTACCAGTGAGTTTAGGCAGTCCCCAATTAGCTTTCATGGAACATATCTGCATGGACTTCATCTTTCTTGCTAGCAGCTTACTTCTCTTGGAGGGGGTAGGAATGTGGGTTCATATATCGCTATGGTTTGTACAATCAAGTTGGTGAGACTTAATTGAAAAACAGAGTTTAGCTCATGTGTACCGTGGTTCTGTGTGTGGAAGCCCCTCTGTGAACCCTTAGTCACCCCTGGGATGCTGCCAGTGAGTAGCTCCAGCTGTTCAGGGTGAAAATATTTGCAATGGGTAAGTGTTTGCAGTGCAGGACTAATAATTGCTATTTGTCACTTCACAGTGATTCTTGTCACTTTAGTAAAGTTCTTAGTTACTGCTGAGTACTTTAAATAACTTTATTTAAACTTTATTAGTAGCTTTGTGGTAAGTGAGGCCCAGTGTAGGATCTGCAGATAGACTGAGTGTGTTGTATTCTCCTGGAATTTGTCAAACTCAGAAAGGTGAGTTGCAGTTTTGGCTTGATTGGTTCAGCTTCTGAGCAAAGGAGTTACAAAGCAGTGTATAGTTCACTGTGCAAATTGAAATCAAACTGTGTTAATAATCAGGAAAGGACATTTTCACTCGTAATGCAGGCATCTGCTCTCCCACTGCAATGTTTACACGTGGTGTGATTCACAGGAATGAAAATCCAGACTGATCAATTCTGCAGTGCTCTTAAACAATGTCTGCTTCTGGAAGGACCCCTCAGACAACTAATTGTGGGTACCATTAGCATGAGAGTTTTTCAGAAGCATAATTCAGTGGATTTTTAGATGCTGAAAATGTGCAGTAGCCTACAGGTGAATGTCAACAGTACTGTTACCCTGGTGAGTATTTCTTTAGAACTGTGTACATGCATCTGAAATATAATTTTCTGGTGTTAGGATTTTTGGAAAGTCAGAAGTTTAGTGCAGCTTTTCTGAAATCTGATCTAGATTTAATCAATCACAGCCTTTTCTGGTTTTGACTCCAAGTAAGTTGTGGTGTAACTGTGCAGCTCCCTGGGATGTTTGGAATATACATGCAATCCATAATGAATCCATGCGGGTGTTCTGTAAATTGTCTGAATAGGGTACTAAACTCAGTATCCTGTGTGGCTGCAGCTTCGATACTTTGTGCTAGGACAGGTCACATGCTCTCTGCTGCATTTTCAAAAGAAAACCATAGCAATATGACAGCTTCTGAAATAGGTATCAAAATGCTTATGGATGATGCTGTGCGTGCAAAGCAAGTGTGTTACTGGAGAAGAAAATGGCTAAGTTGTTGGGTTTTTGGGTCCTGTCCCCCTCATTGCTTGGAGAAGTAGGATGGTGAGGCAACAAACTGGCTGCACACATTGATCCCTGTTCTGAGGACAGAGAACTGAGCCCTAAAGTTGTGGGGTATTAAATGCTGGTCAGATGCTTGCTGTTTATAATTTCCATTCATGAGCAGGTTTTAGGTGAAGTATTCTGACAGACTCACTTGTTCAGCCATCAGTGCTGCAGAGGCAGCCTGGCAGGGAAGGAGGCAGTGTGTGGGGTGGAGTGCATGGTGTTGGTCTGCCCCACACTGCAGGTTCTGCAGTGCTGCCCTGCAGCTCTGTGCTGCTGCTGGGGAGCTGGGCTGGCCTGATGGTGGCAGCCCCAGAGCTGCAAACATGATCCAGGTGGGAGCACCAGTCCTGCTGTGCAGGGCCATGTAAGGTACCTGTTGGACAGAGTTAATTTTCCACCTAGGAGTGAGGGCACTTGTGTTTAAACTCCTTTCCTTAAAATCCTTAAGAATTGGAGTAGCATGTGTTTGTAATTCTTCTGAAGATCCTAGTTTAGGGTTTAAAACCATTTTAAAAGGTGCCACATAGATTATTTTTTTACCTCCAGAAGCAGAGTATGGAAAGTTGATGAGTTACACTGCTTTAGCATTCAGTGAACTGACCTTTGAGATAGGCAAGAGTCTTCTGGCTACTTGCAGCTCTTTATTTGCAGAGACCAGAGAGCTTCTGTGTCTAAAGAGGGTTGAAGCTGATAAGTAGAGGTGAGTGAGAAGTGCCTCGGTGCAGGTGCAAGGCTGAAGGATGCATGTCTGAAAGAACCTGTGGAAGCTGAGCAAGGGGGAGTCTTCTGAGATGGGAGGTTGTATGGTCACCATCAGGCAGCAGTGCCATGTTCATCCTGCATGTGTTCAGCTTTAAATTTTCACCTGATGGTGAAAGCAAGGACAGGAGGGGGTTCTAGGGTGTGCCAGTGAGCAACATGGCACAAGTCAGAGAGAAGTTGCCTTTTCTATGGCAGTGAAGCCATGCCCATCTAGCAAGAAAGAAGTGAGTGACAGTGAGTGACCCTTTTAGTAGGCAGATGCTTGGAGAGTGCATGTGGATACTCAGGGCATTACTCAGCACAGGGAAACCTAAGAGGTTGCAAGAATTGCATTCCATGGGAGTCAGCAATTGGGTACAGGTTCCTCAAGTGGAAAAAAGGGTGCAGAGGAGCTGTGTGGTGGGCAGCCATGAGAGAAAAGGGAGCAAGGACAAGGAGGATTGCATGTGTGCAGAAATCAGGGCAGAAGCAGGGGTAATGGGATGTTGCAAGCAGCATTGGGAGGAGAGGGCTTGATCATTGCAAAAAGACAGGCTGATGCCTATTGGGGGGAGCTGTTCAATGTGGAGGGGAGAGAAGGATATCTGTGGCATGGAGGAAGAACAAAGAGTGTGCAGGGGAAACCCTGCAGGTTAAGCTGGGCCTCCTCAGTGCAGTGTCTGTGAAAGGCCTAGGGCAGCCCCTGGATTGTTTCTGTGCTTCCCAGTGTGTGCCAGGCCCAGGGAGCATGGAGATGGCAGCGTGTTGGGAAGGCTGGGGCTCCTTTCCAGGCTGGCAGTGGGACACCTGCAGCTGTTGGCCCTGCAGGTTTTGGGGAGGGGATGGCTTTGTGCCGTGTCTGGGTGCTGGCTTCTTGTGACTTGAGCAGCGTGTGGGGCTCTGCAGGGCAGGGGGGTCTCATCTGCTCCCTCAGGATAAAGCCTCAGCAGAGTTTGGATGGGACTGGGTTCTGGCACTGCAAAGCAGATGACAGCCCCTGGGTATCAAATGAGTAGGGAAATAAGGAGGTACAAATGGTAGCAGCAAACCTCTCTGTTAGTAGAAAATAACTAGGATAGCTGTGGGTCTTGAAAACGTTGAAGGAAATAATGTGAAATAAAGAAGAAGAAACCCAGTTTTTATCAGCAGGCTTAAATCTGCCATCCAGGCCCCTGTGCCAGCATTGGGAAACACGTGTGGTAGGACAGCCTTGCTGCAGAGCTGCTGACACTGGGAGCTGTTCTGTTGGATCCAGCTGAGCTCTGAGCTATCTACAGCTCTGTGCAGATTTGTACATTTCTGGGTGTGTGTTACATGTAAGCAGAGTGTAGAACCCTTCCTATTTTCTCACATGAATATTGTTTTGCTTTGCCATCAGGTATCTTTAGCCACCATTTCCCAAGGGAAAGGCAGCGGAGGACCGGGTCTGTGACCTGTGGCAGGCTGGGATGCACAACAAGGTGCTGCCTTCCTCCTCCTCCTCAGCTAGTTGGCTCTGCAGGCATGGAAGAGAAACAATTTTGTGTGTTTTATAGATGCACTTAACTTCCTGTTTGGTTTTTAAGTTCTGCTGAGGAGTGTCACCTCCTTAGTTTCACTAGGCATCCTTTCTTGGAGCCATGTGGGACAAAGGCTGGAGAAAATTCCCAGTGTCTCATAGTTGGCTTTACAGTGCCTCCAGTTCAGACCATTAAGTAATAATGTTGTGATGGGGCTTCTGATGACCTAGGCTGAAAATAGCACAGCAGATCTCTTAGCTATCTATAGACTGGATTCTGAAGCAACCAAAGGTTGATTTGTTTTTTCATAATTAGTTTTAAACCCAGCAGTTTTCATTGAGGAATATGTGAGTTGTTGCAATGGATGATTTGCTGTGTAGCTGCAAACCTGCATCTCTGGTGACTGTTTCCATTTTCTGCTTTCAGTGGGACATTCCTGAGATGGAATTTCTACTGAAATAATCTTTTTTCATGATGCTTTTTTGAGATTGTAGATTGTTAGTAATAAATACAGGATGCGGCTCCTCTGAAGTCACATTATCTTCCCACATCCTGTATAGAGGGCACTGCATCCTTGGAACAGAATCTCCTGCCTGAATGTAACAATATGCACTGATTTTAATTCAGAGCAATGCTGAAAGAACAGGGTGAGAGCTGTGTAAAAGCATTTTCTTTGTCTCTTCTCAGAGTTCATTACAGTATGTTATGGCAATATACTGAATTTAAATAAATGTAAAAAACCCCAACCCCAGGAACTTAAATGACTGTCTTGTTGGAATAGAGCACCTGGCAGTGTGTGGTTGTTGCAAGTTCTTCCCAGTTATTTTAAGAATAGTGGAACAAGCCTTTAGCAATGAATACAACTAGATTTCTTCAGAGAGCTGAAAGAGATGTTTATAGACCTGTGTTTCAGACATGGGTATTCTGAGGTCTGCTGGCTAATTATTTCTTGGCAGTTCATTACAATGGGCTACGTTTGAGGCTTGGGCATTTCATTAGCAGCCTTATCTTCCTTCTTTGTTCAGCTGTTTGTATAGTTGGCATTATTTATACTCATAAAATGATCATAGTGTCAGAAATGGTGAAGGGATTAAATTTTTATTATTTATGAACTATTTTAATTGCATTTATTTTAGTAACAAATGTTGAAGTCACGTGTTTGACACATTGTAACTTGCATTAACTTCAAGGCATGCTGAACCATTGTGTTTTTCAGCACTATGATGTAGCATTGCTCCTTGTCTGATGGCAAACTGGATTAGTTTATTCTCTCTGGTGAGTGGAAGGAGGTGGATTAGGTTGCAGGGAGGATGAAGTAGTTGCAGCTCACCCTTCTTGTTGCACTCTTTTATTGGCTTGCTGAGCGTTTGCCTCCTGATTTTGCTGAGAAGGGTGGTTTGCTTGGGATTGAGGAGGAATCTGCCTTCAGACTGAAAGAGACAATATTTACCAGTTGGTGAATACTCGCTTTGTTTACTTTTTGAGGCCTGAGAGGTGGACACTTTTCTACATTTCCAGTGGACACTGCCCTATGTTTATACTTCAGGGAAATAGCGATACTTCATGTGCTTTTAGGATGTAGTTGTGGTCCCTATGGCTTTTATAAGGAATAAAAATATATCTGCATTTGAATCCTGAAAGACCTAATTTGTCTTGTATTAAATGTTTTGCCGCTGTTTGCCTGTGTTTGTGCTAGGCTCAAGTGCCCGGTGTCTGGGGCATGACACGGGATTCTCCCGGGGGAGGGACCAGTGCAGGCAGGGACAGAGCCCCTAGGTGGCATCAGAAGCCACCTGATTTTTGGCTGCTGCCCGCCCGAGGGTGAGAGGTGAGGATGGGAGGGGATGCAGGGCCATGCCTGGGGTGTGCTTTCCTTTCTCAGTGCCCTGTGCTGGAGCTCTTACGGCATTAGCCGAGCAGTATGGATAGTCGTCATTTTGCTAATTCAAACAAGTTTCAACCTTATGCAGCTCTGCTTTCTAAATATTTAATTGAAATGCTTTTACAGCCATTTTACTTCTTTATCACTGTGAGCCAAGCCAGACAATGTAACATGGCATATGTTAAGATGTTAATTGAGTAGCAGCACATAGGCGGCTGTTTCATAATTTTCTCCTTAGATGATCCTTGGCTCCAGTTTAACATTTCTTTGTGCTTCTGAGTGGAAGGTTATATAAAGATATATTTAGAGCTGTTAGTCTAAGAAAGAGAAGCATTAATTCAGTAAGATTAAGAATTAAGGGCTGATTGCTGCAGGCACTGCTGGGACACAGTGCTTGTCGTGGTAAGGATGTGATAATAGTACCTTTCTGATAGTACCACTTACTGTAATGGGGTTGGTAATCCTTTTATTGAGTGGTTCCTCACAGCACAGAGTAAATAGAGATTTTTTTTTTTAATGTCACCTGATGTCATCAGAGTAGTGGAATTCAGACTAAATCTTTCCAAAAGGATATGTGGTCAGTTTAATAATGACCCTCCCTATTTTAACATGGTTTTCAGAAAGATGACCTTGCCAAAACTGTCGCTGTTGGTACGTTGTAGTGGACTCTGGCTTGTTTTCCTTGGGAGCTGAAGTGGGTTTTTGCAAGAGGCAAAGGGGCAGCAGGACTCTGCACAGGAGGAGGAGTTCCTGGGTGCTGTCAACACCCAAATGCCTCCTGTGCCTGGGAGACACATGCCTGGCAGTGCTGCTCATGTGCTACTGCTCCCGAGAGGAGCAGCCCTTCCAGAGTACCCCTAGGCCCTGTTGCTAAGCAGTTTGACAAATAACCTGCAGGATGGTGTGGGGGAACAACTGATGTGGTGGGAAATGGAGGCTTTTCAGATCGCAGTAATTTTTGAAAGGACTTGTGGCCAAGACACTCCTCCTTTGGCAGACAGCTCTGAGTGTTATCTTGGGTATTCTTGTGGAAGGCTTGTTTTCAGGTGTGAGTAAAATACCAGGGCAGCAGTGTCACCATGCACTGTCAGGGTTGTGGGCACTGCACGGGAGCCACTCAGAACTTTCCTGTGGCCTGAACAGTCCCTGGTGGGTTTTTGGTTTTTCCATTTTTCCAAAGGACATTTATTTTATAACTTTGTAAACATTTTCTCTCTCAGATGGCTGAGAGGGTGGTTTGCAGTCTGAGGTGAATAACTAGGTAACTGTGCCCTTAGTAAGTAACTGAACACTGGGGTTTTCCATTTTAGTTGCAACTTTTTGCTGTAAGTCCTGCATGTTGGGTAATAATGTAACTTAATACTCTAGTACTGGAAACTGGGACCCTGCAGAGGGGAGCCGTTGCTCTCTGGTCAGGAGTTAAGCCCTGCCTTCCTGATGTATGGCTCAGTTATGAGCAGTGATGGAAATTGGTTTCTTTTCATCAGTTGCATTATGGTTTGGCAGAAATTAATGTTTTCTCTGGGCTGTCCAATAAGTGCCAAGCACATGAAACACAGCTATACAGAGGCTGTTTTCAGGAGGATGTTTCAGTTCATGCAAATGTTTGCAATCTTGGGCTGAACGGGATACAGAGTATCTGTGGCAATTTCGCAGAATGCACCAAACTTCTGATGAAAAAATCACTCTGGGCTTCCCATGTGTGACCACCTACTCAAACCATTATTAAATTCTTCACAAGAAATTGTAGCTCCACTTGTCTGCTGAGTTCAGTTGAGCTGGGTCTGTTGTTGTTGCCATCATCCTCCGTTTGAGGAATGAGTCCACTGCCAGTGCCTGGATGGTGAGAGCCATGTCCTGTGTGACTTGTGGGGCTGGGAGGTCTCCCCTGACTGAGCAGAGCAGCGATGTCCTGGAGGTGCTGCTGTCCCCCTTCTGCAGGGACTCAGCCCGGGAGCCCCTTTGGCAGCGTCATGCTCTGGACGTGTGTCCCAGGAGAGGAGCTGTGCTGCAGGGTGGGTGTTCACAGGGGTGTTCACTGTGCTCCCTCCGTGCTGGTCATGCTGCTGCCTTTCACAGGGCTCAGTGCTCTTAGCTGCAAAGCTGCTAAGGGTTAGTTTCAGTGCTGTGCAAGCTTTGGGAAGGCTCAGGGTTAACCAGGCAGTAGCTGATAAATTCAAGGGCTTTCTTTTATTTCTCCCAACCACCTCCCTTTTTCTGGTCTCACAGACATAAGGCTTCTCTTATCCCTTGTGGTTATATGGCTTCTCCTATTTGCAGCAGTAAGGAGGTACTCATGCTCAGAGCAACTGAATTCTGCCACTTCTGGTAATACAGTAGTCCCATATTGCTCAGTACAATTCAGCTGCCTCTTCCTGAAAGTAAGGTATTGCTTAATTAGAGGAAGGTTGGCAGCATCTGGTTTTATGCCACTTAAAAAAAATTGCATCTCTTTGCCTTATTCTTCTGCTTTTTTCCCCTCTCTCTCCCTCAGTGCAAAGTAAACTCAGCTGCTCACCTGGGAAGAGAACACACTCCTCATTCTGCCCATGCCAAGTCAGGGCTGTTCTGAGCAGAAATACATAAATAGGTCAGGGAAAACAGAAATGCATACTTTGGCAGAAGATAGAAGAGCAGTTTGAGGAAATACTTTCATCTGATTTCTCCCGATCTCATTCTCCCGAAGATAATTTCAGGAGTTTGTCTTCAGCCTTTAGAAGCTTCAATTGCTACAGCCTTTGAAACTTACCTTCAAGAATCCTTCAGAGCTCTTGGCCCTTCCTGTAAGACTTTTTGCTGCAGACCCAAAACAGCCAACACATGTTCCCTGGGAGGTTGTAGGGTCTGGGGTTCTCCACGAGACACAGCATCTATTGCAGGGAGCTGCCCTGAGCTGCTTGTCCAAGCACAGCCTAGGAAACCTCCCTTTCTCTGCTGTTTTGCTAATTAGTAGAAGCTGGGTGCATGTTTTTGAGTGGGTGGTGGGTAGGTGACCAGAGGTGACCAGATTGATCTGCACTGGTACTGTTCAGAGCAGAGGTGACATTTTTGAGGTGCATTGCTGTAGACAGTACAACAGGATCCCTCTTGAGTCACTCCATGTGCCATAACTTTGAAACAGTCAATAGGATGGCACCCACTGAATAAATGCCTCCTTGTTGGTTGTGATAGTGTCTTTAATTTTTGATTGGAGAGGAGCACATGCAAAGTTTTGGTGTAAAATTTTATGCTTCACAGTTCTCGTGTTGGGTCATTGGGCACAAGTTGGCAAATCCAAGGCAGCTGTAAAAGCAGCCACATTTGTTGTCATTCAGAAGAGACAGCTACGCCCAGAATCACAAATCTTGTTCTGGATAAAACTGCATGAAGTAGCCTGAATTAATTTTTGGATCAGGTAAGTGAACTAGTTTAACTTGAGGGAGATTGTCATCATGAAGAGCTATGAAAGAGAGGGTAACACCAGCTGTGCTTCTAGATGGGGGTGAATCACAATGAGCCCCCAGAAGCAGCTCCAGGAGGAGCAATACTGGCTGTGGGCTTTAGGTGCAGTTTCTGAGTTTCCAGTGGGCTTAGGTTCCAAATAGATTCAAATGGTTATTTTCATTAGAAAGAACATCATTCCTGCTGCTCTCCTGCAGCTACTCCTAGGCTTGCAGCAAAATATGTGGGTAATGGCCTCCAGATGTTAGAAATGGCTCTGTGTAGGGCCTGACTCAGCCTGGTTGTTGGGATTGCTGGTTGCAGGCACTTAATTGCAGTAGTAATTAGGTACGGGATGCATTTGACAGGGACAGAAGCAGACTGACTTACTTGTAAATGAAACTTCAAGCTTTCAAAGCATGTATGTCCTGCTAGAGAAGAAGTGGGGCAAAAGAAATAAAGGTGGCAGATGTAACTGGGATGTCTGTCCCTTTGCCACCTTTGCCTCACTTGTCTTTTTATCTCCTGATGTACTGGGGATGTATCCTGCAGTGCCACCAAATGGAGTGATTCTGTGCAGTGCTCAGGACCATGAGAAGGTCACTCCCATTACTATCCCAGTCAAAGGGCTCATTCCTCAGGGTTGACTTTGATTGCCTCTACTGGAAGGGAAATAAGTACTTTTGTTGTTATGCACAAGCTTTATAAAATGAAACAACATTTACCTGTGCTCTGGTTAGGAAGAAAGAAATCTCAGTTTACCAAACTGAGTAACAAATTTTCAGTAACAAATTTTAATTATGTCCTCCCAGTATACTCAAGAGCGTGGAGCAGGAGATGGAAAAACTGTTTTTTAAATAGAGATCACACTTACCCTTGCTGAAACAGTGGGAACTTTGCCTTTTAAAATGTCACAACATCTGCTTGTAGATTGGAGGACATGAACTTGACTGTCCTTTTTGTGCCACCAGTTTACAAAAAGGAAACATAGTGAAGCTGTATTTACTGGCCCTATTATTGCTCCTCTGCTGCAGCTTCTCGGCGCTGTTGATCGGTGCTGTAGGAGCAGAGGTCACAACTGGAAGAGCCTGAACTAAATTTGAGAGTTTACATTTCCTGACTCAGACTGATATTTGGAGATAAAAGGACAGCTCTAGGGATCTCCTGCCCAGCTGCCTCCTGGCAACTTGCCTCTTTCTCTTTGCAAGAAGAAGATGTTAATGCAAATGGGCATGCTGATGCTCAGGTTGGCAGAAGGGAAGCTGTGCTGGCTGGAGTGTGCTCTCCTGAAAGCCCAGTGCATGGTGTTGTCTGCAAGTCTGTAGAGGCCGTATTTGGGCTAAGTTTGCTGTGTCTGTACCCTGCATCCCCTTGCCCTTTATGCACCCTTTCTGCTTAAGTTTTCATGTGAAGCCCTACAAGAGGTTTGGGTACAATAATGGGTACATGTGCCTGATTCCTGTTTCCTGCTGCTTTGTTGGAGAGGCTGTTGATCTGTAGGAGCACAGGGACTGAGACCTTGCTTGGGGTTGGAGGCAGTGGTGGAGTCCAGGGTGGAGAAGGGCTGCTGGAGCAGCTGTGTCCCCATCAATTTGCTCTGCTTTGGGTCAGATGCACTGGCAGCATGCAGCAGCAGCAGGTTTCCATGCTTGGTGTCCTTTGACTTTTCTGGTAAGATGATGGTTTTTGATGAGTGAGATGACATTTAGGTTTCCTTCTTCAGTTGCTGCAGTATATATAAGCATCTTTCCCAAGGCAAAGCTTCCATTTTGCCATCCTTAGCACTCCCTGTTCTTCAAAATCCCCAGTAGCTCTGCTTTACTGTCTCCTTGGTGTTCCTGTCTACCCACCTGATGGCTTCTCCTACACAAAGTCAGCTGAAGGGGATGTCTGCTGATGGATCTGTTTCAGTGAACTTGTCAAATGTTCTTAGCTGTTGAAATCTCTTATTGTGTTCTGTCACTATAACCTGAGCAGTTCTTGTATGGGAAGGGGCATTAGTCTTGGCAGCCTCTACAGAACAGATTTTTAGACTGTCTTGTTTCAAAGTGGAAGTGATGTAACAGGCAAGGCAACCAAACTCCTGCCTCTGAGCATCTGATGGAACAGTAGATGCTGGTTCCTATCACCACCAGACACGAGAGCCATTTGTTCTACATGTTTCTTACTTAGAGTTTTAGGAGATCCATCAGCTGCCTGACGTAGTCTGGCTTTTTTTAGCATCCGTGCAAAAGTAAAATAACTTCCATGGGATGTTTTGTTGTGTGAGGAGATGGAATTATGTCTTATTTTACTAGGAAAATAATTGCTCTCTGAACTCAAAATATGATTGTTTGATGCTTGTTCAGTACGTGTTCAGACTAGGGTTTTCTGTATGGAAAATCTCTTGCTCCTCTTCAGAGCAGTGATAAAATGCCTTCAGCTAATTCCGTCAGATGAAGCATGTGAAGTACAGCATCCTTAAGAAACACAAAAGCTGTTCATGGGTGTGTTTATAGGAAGTATAATAAGTTCCATACTGTTTGCCCGCCTTGGCACATGCACTGAGGTCATTCCTGGCATATTTCAATTGAATCCCCACCCAGTGTAGTCTTAATAAGCCAGCTGGGAGGTAGAGAGACTAACTTGGAAAACTCCAGAGTTGCCAGTGGAATAACAGCTGTGTGCCTTGTAGCAGCTCTTTGGAAAGCTAGAAATACATGCCTTGAAGTGGTGGGATTTACTGAAGCATGGGGAGAAGGGGATGTTAATTGTGTTTACAGATAAACAAGTCAAATGCATTTGAATTGTGTAAGAAATACAATAAAAGTAGTGACATCCATCCTGGCTGCATTACAGCTTGGGATAATAGCTTGGGATAATAGTTGCAATGGTATTTCATTTAAAAATGCAGTTCTTATGTAAAAGAACAAGCAGTAAGAATTCTAACAAGCAGTTAAGTTTGGGTGACTTCCTACAGAAAAATAGCTGACTGTTATTCCATAGACTGGCAGGATATTTCAGAGTAAGGTATAAAGCCTGTAGTGCAGTGATAGAAATTCTAATATGTAATGTTTTTGTCATTGATTTTAGACTAATTCAGTATTTCTCTTCTCTCTTTCTTCCCTCACATCTAGCAAAACTGTACAATCTAAAGTGGACTGCATTTTGGTAAGTACAACTCCAGAATGCTTTTCAATATTTAATGAGCTGCAAGACCGAAATAGATGGCTCTGGAGACTGACAGCTATTTTGAAGCCTTTCCTTAGCAGTACTTGAAGGTACTACCGCTAAATGTGATCACAATTAGTTACCATCTCAGGTACCTTCCCAAAAATGTGCAACACTACAGCTCCTGTTAGCTCTGCTGTGCTGCTTACAGCAGAGAGATCATTTTTTGAAGCAGAGAAGGCCCTTGAATTGCAAAAACATCATCTTCATTTGTGCATTAAAATAACAGGATCTAGGCAGTGATAAGAGATTATTTTTGGGAAGCACTAGTTCAGAAAGAGGTTTTATTTGTTTTTAGTAGTGAGTGGATTGCAAGTTTTTTTTAAATCAGAGTCTTGAGTTCATAAATCTTAGGACTGGAAGGGATTGCTTATCCTGACTTTCTACCTTCAGCACTTCATTCAGAAGTACCAGTGGATAAGACAAAAAGGTGTCACAGACAACCATCTGGATACTGTCAAATAGTATAGCTGAGCTAACAAAGAATACTCCTCTAAATCACATTATCAAAGGCTAATTCAGGTGGTACTGAATTGTCTTGCCTTAAAATGTTTTAATTTATTGTTGTATAAGATTTAAAGCTTCATTGTGTTTCAGACAAACTTTGGACCTCATTTAACCTCTGTTTAAAAGTTCTTGAATGCACCTAATGGGAATAGGGATGCAGAATGTAATTTTTGTCCCCTTTATTCCTTACTGACATTTGTGAACACCAAGCAAGTGCCTTAAGGTCTTAATTTTGTATATGAATCTTCAGTGGTAAAAGGACAGATTGCAAAACTGCATTTGTATAACTCTTTTAACACCAGGTGTTTCTGTAGAAAAAAATGGGAGTTGGGGTAGGTGTTTCTAATTGGCATTGGAGAGGGAGTAAATAAAGTGGGAGGTTAACCAGTCGTCTACTTTTGGCAATCTGTTTTAAGAAAACGGAATTACACTAGGACTATTTTTGCATTAAATTCTGCAGATTTATGGACTTTGTATACTGAGGTAGGGATTATCAGTTTGTATTGAGGGTATTGGGTAGGTCTCATTCATTGGATTGACAGAGAAGTCTTGGACACAAAGCAGTCTCCATGGCTTGACTTGGAACGGAGCAGCAGTGTCATGATGGTCTAATTTTCTGTTCCAGATGCCTCCTTGTGTGTCCTGCTGATGAGTTCAGAGGAGTTGTGTCAGCAGTGGAAAAGCCACTCTAGGTTAGCAAAGGTAGATCTAATGCTGTTCAGGTTTAAAAAAGAAAAATCCAAGATCAGAATAGTTTGAGGAAATAAAAATTTAGCTGAATTCTGGCAAAATGGTTTCTGTGGTTTTAGGTGCTTTGGAAAGCTGTGAGCTGCAAGACAGAATCTAAAAGCATGTTGAACTGAAAGGCTGTGGCTGTGTAGGCCTGAATCCCTCCTTTGGTAGCATCAGTCACAGCCCCCGTGTGCAGAGCCGCACACAAATGTTGGTAGGCTGCCAAGTTAGCACAGTTGAGCAGGAGAGAGTGGGGAAGAAGCAGAGGTGATGGCAATAGTCGGGTGTGGAGGTCACTCACAGCAGAGGGCTGTGGAAAACATTCAGTGTAAGGGAACTGAGACTGCAGCTGCTCATACAGGAGTCCAGAGTTACCTGCCTTCAACTTGTTACACTGCACCACTCACATTCCGACATACTGTCAGTTTCTGGGAGATCATAAGAAAATCATTGTATACTGTGCAATCCGAAAAAGATAATTAGCAAGAATTGTGGTGTAAACAGTCATTAAAAATTCATTATAACATCTTTTTAACTGTAGTAAACATGTCTAGCAGTAGATTCTCTTATGATTTCTCTTGTTATATTTGTAGCCACATATAAGTGAACTTTTGAACCCGATTTTTAGAACTTTTTTTCCATCTAATCACTCAGCAAGAAGGCCAAGGTTTCTTTCCTTAGTCCTCTGAAAGGAGGTCAGTGCTGGTGAGAGAGTGCTGGATGGATGGCCGTGGAAACCAGAGCTGCTGGTGCTGTGGGGTGTGCTGAGACAGTGTCTGTCAGTCCTGTGGCAGTGAAGGTGCCACTTGTCACTTGGGCCCTTCAGGAGACAGGCAGAAGCTCCACAAAGCCTTGGCAGCTGTGCTTGGGCACTGTCAGAACAAAGCTGCCATGTGTTTTTAGGGCTTGTTTGGAACATTTAGCACGTGAAATATGTTCCTGCTTCTGCTCAGATGAAGTGTATCAAATGTATTTATTAGCTGCTTTCTAGAATAAAAGGGTGTTTTTAGTATTAGCTATTTTCTGTCTTGGTGATATTTCCAGCAAACCATATGACCTAGAGTAATTTACCTTTGCTTTTTGTTTCTCTGTTCATAGACTGGGGAGATGATTGCTTGACTACTTTGCTATTTTTAGTTCTGATTGTTAAATAATAGATGTTTGTTCTGCTGAAGTATGACAAATTTTAGGGCCTTTCTGCCAGTAGGTGCAGGTTACATTGCCATTGACACAGCCTTTTTCACTTTGATTAGAGTATAGTTGTCTATAAATACTCAAAGTGTGGAAAGAAGTATTAAGAGCAGCCCATGCTCTCTAAAACAGTAGTCTTGCATAAATCTTGCGGAGTGCCCCTGGCCTTCAGCTCCCCTTACCCAAACTTGAGGACAAAAATTACCTGTAATTCTGCTTTCATTATGGAAATTTGAAATAGTTCAAATTTGAATGACATTTGGACTGTGTACGTTGCAGAAGTAGCAGCTCATCTGATTGTTTCTTACTATATTCTTCTTCTATCTTATTTAAAGTTTGGCCTGACTAGGTAAACAATCCAGAAAAAGCACTTTTTTTTTTTTTTGCTTGGAGTTTTCCTATGGTAATCCCTTTTGACAACTTTGAAATGAAACTTGACTAATGTTTGTGACCTGACAGTAGATCAGCAGTCAGAGAAAACCAAAAGGAGAGAACCAATCCACCAAGGTCAGGAAACCTGAAAGGTATTGTTTGATTTTGGGGATTCATGTTCAAATCTCTAGGTTCTCTGCTTCAAGCAGAAACATGAATAAACTCTGTTTCCTATAGCACAGATTAAGTCCTTAACCTCATTCTGTGCTGAAAAGATCTTTGTCTCTTTATGCTGCAGAAACTTGCAGTGGTTAGTGTCTCCCAGAATGGAAACAGATATCAAAACCTGCTATTCTCATTTTAAAAAACCCTACCCCACATAATTTTGGTCATCCTGGTTTATTTCACAGGTGTTTATTTTGCTCAGTCAAAAAGCCTGTTAGAATGAAAAAGAAAGTTGCATCTGTTTCAATGAAAATCTTGTTCTATGTCTATCTTAGGCAGCAAAAGGACAGGTTCATTTGGAGCAGATCTGTGTGGTTTAATTTGTTTGCTACTTGTTTTGTGCATTTCTGTAGTTACCTATCTGTATTTGGTAACTGTCAAAACAGAAATAGCAGAGATTTCTGTTCCTTTGTGTGTTACTGAAGTCTGCTTAGCTGTGACTTGAGGTTTTTAATTCTTTGTCCTTAGTTTTTCTGTCTCAGAATATAAGATCATGGAGGTATTTTGAGTGCTTGATAGATTTTTGGCTAAATTGAAGCCAAGTTATAAAAATTAGTATGAACACTGCCTGCTCCCTATCTTCTTTGAATCTTCCTTTGTTTTATAAGGTTCCAGTTGCAGGGGATAAAGGTAATGTGTGAAGAGCAACAGTACCAGAGGCAATGCTTTGTGCTGGCTTTACACCTCAGTCCTGCAAGCAGTTCAGCATGCTTGTGCATTTTTCTAATGCAACTTCAAGAAATATGATTTATAAATAGCCTTTGGAGAATTAGACCGTCTTCATCTGATGTGATAAAACCAGTCAGTCAAGGTCAGGATACTTCAAGCAGGATTTTTACTTAGATCCTTTTAAGTAGCAAAAAAGGATTCCCCAGACGTTGCACAGGCTCTGTGGTTTTTAGAACAACAGTAGCATAAGCTTTAACGGGATGCACAAAGGGGAGTTTGTCCAAGATGGTGCCAGCATCACATTCTTCCTTTTGATGCCACTCAAATGGCATCATTCCTTTTCTCTTCCACTCTAATGACCTATTTTTTCCACCCTGTTGACCTGTTTGGAGATTGGGGTGGGAATTTGTAGAATATTTTGTGTTCTTGTTTCTTTTTATTTATTTCCATGTGCATCCAACCTAGCACAAAGAATAACACTGAATGAATGAACTTTTTTCTTCTTGGTCAGTTAGTAGAGCAGCTGAAGTGCTCCTCCAGTTTCCCAAATTCTGTGATTCTGATTGCATTAAAAAATGTAAACTTTTGATGCTTTGAACAATTGCAGTAACAGCAACTGCAGTTGTTACTGGATTCACCAGACCTTTGGCATTGAGAACTGGTGGATGTCAGCTGAGATTGAAGAAGAGTCTGTACTTACCAAGACTGTAACCAGGTTTTGAGGGTTTCAGAAATGTGTAGAGAAAACAGCCTAAACAAAACATTGTTTAACAAATTTGAACTAAACAAAATGCAGTCTTTCCCAAATCTACTTGCACTGACTGTCAGACTCTATCTCCTTGCTGCCACTTCTTCAGTTTTAAGATGATTTCCTCTAAATAGATTCAGTCTCATCTAATAAGCTTAGGTTTATCTAATTATCAGCCAGGTAGGATTACCTCTGTGAACTGCCTGTTGTGACTTCTTTTAACTCTCCCATTCTGAGGAAGTCCTGCCTTCCAGGGCTTCCCTGCTACTGTTGCTGGAAGCCGAAGGAGTTGTGCAGAAAGTGCTGCCTAGGGCCAGGCATGGAGAGGAGTGGGGTTTGAGGGCAAGCAGTGAGATAAGAGATAACATCACTCTCCAGCTGCCTCTGCCAAGGATGAGAGGAAGCTGTAATCCTCAGCCACTTCACATGTAGGGGTGCAGTTTTGCTCATGGGAGAGTGACCGGCTCACTCACATCCTTTGGAAAAGGTTCTGCTAACACAATCCCAGTCACATTTTTTCCTTTGTTGTTGGGGTTTTCTGTTGTATTGTTTTTCTTTAATTAGTGGGACCTGTGTAGTGGAGTGGCTCAGACAGGGCCCTTCCATACAGCCCCTGCCTCCTACCATGACACAGAAATGGCTTCAGCTGCAGTGGGCACTGAGACTCTTGCAGTGCATTTTGATGAAAGGTTTAATATTTCTTCTAAAGCCTTGCATCCTGTGTTGCACTTGGGCATAGATTTGAAAGAGAGAACTTGTCTTTCACTTCAGTAAAAGGGAGAGAGGAGGGGGGATTTATTTTGCCTGGGATGCTTTTGTCTCTTGAATTAGTGCTTACCATGCAAGGTAATCCCACCCAGACAGTGCCCTTTGGTGTGCTGCTTGGGCTTTTGCCATTTAAAACAAAAAGAGCTAAGTTCGTTGGACAAGAGGATGTCTAATCATGAAGTACAAATGTTCTTGTTAAATTTCTGTCTTCTCAAAAATTATTAATTTTCTGTAAATTCTTTCTTTGGAGAATATTGACTTTGCAATAATGAGTTTGCTAAAGGAAAAGCCACCAATTTAAATGCTGTGATTCATACAGGAAAGGAAGAACAGAGAATTTGACAAAATGCACCCACTATTAAGAAATACCTCTCTGGATACTTGGTGGTCTGAGCACCACTGCTGTGTAAGCTGCTGTAGAGCCACACAGAAATTGGTGTCAGCAAATTTCAGGAGTTTGTCAGAGGAAAAAAAACCCAACCAAATGTTGTGGTTTGCTGCAGCTTATAAAAGCAGCACACGCAGTGTCTGTTACCTGTGTGCTGCTGGAAGAGTTTGTCTTGGCTCTGGGCAGGTCTGTCGCATTGCTGGTGGCCCTGTTCTTTGCAGCAGTTCTGGGCTGGGCTTTGCTGGCCGGGATTGTTGAGACCCCACGCTCTCCCAGCACCCTTCCCTGCATACCGTGTCCCACTAGTCCTTGTGCAGGGTCTGGGGTCAGGGAGAAGGAACTGGAACCTCCTCTTTCGTGTGCTGCTGTCAGTTTTGTGCCAGCAAAGTTGGTCTGGACATGACTGGGTCTGGTAGGAAGCCCCAGTTTGAAGTTTAGGTTTTTCATTTCCACACTCTCCATTCTGCTCACTGCTGAAGTAAGCCAGGTCTCACTGCATGTTGGTCCCTCCTCTTTTCTCTTCCTTCTGGAAAATGTTACATTGGCGGTAAGACACCAGTAAAGACAAAGAGAATTAGCAGTAATCCAGAAGCTGTATTCTGACTTTAAAAAGGATCATGTGAGTCTCCAACTCTGTACTGATGGTGCACCAGCTCAGGCAGTGCTTCTGTAGCATCTTCCTGAAGCAAACCCCCTGTGCTTCCTGCTGCATGGCTTTCCTGCATTGCTGCTGAGCAGGCCCTGAGCATGTTATCACCATCGATTTTCCTTCTGTTTCTAAGGCCATGTACTGGTTTCAGATAACCAAAAGCTGGTCTCTGTGTAGCAATCACTGGCTGCAGACACCAGGTAAAACTCCCCCTGTGTCTGATCCTCAGCTGGTATCCTCTGGAGGAGGAGTCTGACATAACTGAGATGGATGTTAACTGAAGGGCTTGTGTGCAGTAATAGTTTCAATAACTGATTTCCAAAGGAAACAAAAAAATACGTATGTACATAGATAGGTTTTAAATGGCTTCATGAAAGTCTGTGACACAACTCTTAGTAAATAGTAGATTGCAGGATCACATCTGGCATTCTGTGATGCTATAGCATAGCTTGTTGTGATTCTGAATTCTCAGAGGTGCTTCATGTGTGCTCTGACAAGACCAAGTTTTCATGTTACATGTCTGGTTACAGAAGCAATCTGTTGTTAACATTTTTCCAGATTCTGCTTTAATTGCATGTGAATGTTGAAATTGTAACAAGTGCTTTCTGGTGGGTGACTATGTGCAAATAAAATAGGAAATCACAGTTCTAGTCACATAGTGATCACAGTCATGTTCTTTCACATAAATAAATATATTCTTGCTTGAAATTGTATTATTTAGGAATACACTGTCAGATTACAGATAGTTTTTAGCTATCAAGCTCAACTATTCTTACTTGCCTTTTCCCCTCCTGCCTCTCTCCACTTTTTTTTTTATTCCAAACCAAAACACCTTATGTAGCAAGAAGTTGAGAAGTTTACAGACCTAGAGAAACTCTACCTCTACCTTCAGCTGCCTTCGGGTCCCAACAATGGAGACAAAAGGTATGTGTGTGAGTGTAAAGGTGAGCAGCTAGTACTGAAAACTTGCTTTACTTCCTGTGGCACTTAACTGCTGAGGAATCATTCACATGATGTTGGTAGCAGAAGCAACCTATATTAAATACTCTTGTTTTCCTGAAGATCAGATGTTGGTTTTTTTTTTAAACTTTAGAATCTTTTATTGCATGAAAAGCTTGTGATTATAAATATCCTAAAATGAAAGAGTCATCAGAGAAAGTTTTTCACAGTCTGTGTAATTGTTCCTTCACTGTTTATGCATGAAGTGATAAAGTAGCAACACCAGTGTGATGGTGGATGAAAGAAAAAACTGATGGTATTTCTGGTAACACTTGTTTGACTAAAGGAAGTTCTAGAAAACCAGCCCGCAGATCAGAGTGTCACAAAATAAACCTCTTCCCAGTGGGATGGTTTATAGGCAGGCAGATGCCTATAGGAAGCACACTGAGTATCTCCTGGGAAAACTGAGTGTTCCCAAAGGACAGCTGGCAAACTCAGTGGGCAGAAGCTTAGAGGTGGCCAGTAAGGAATAATAAATTTAAGAGTCACTGTGTACTCACAGCTCTGTATCAGTCAAGAACTGGCATGTGGAGTCTCTTTGTTAAATTGTGGTTGAAAGAGGGAGAAACTGCTGCCCAGGGCTCAAGGAATAGGTAAATCCATGAGGTGCAGCCCCTCTTTGTCTCTGGTGTCTCTCCACCTGTATAGGCAGACAGTTATTAAGTCTTCTGTAGAGCCATGTCCTCATCAGCCCTGCTGTTCTCTCCCCAGTGATCAGATCTCCATGTCGTCCAGCCGTGCCCAGCAGATGCACGCCTTCTCGTGGATACGCAACACCCTGGAAGAGCACCCCGAGACATCCCTTCCCAAGCAGGAGGTTTATGATGAATACAAGTGAGTGCCATGCATATGGCTTTAGCCAGTGCAGTGCTCTGTGATGCTGACTCTGCAGGTACCCCACTGGTGTGTGTGGACACATGATGGACCATGTTGCTGTACCTGAGAATGCAGTAGCTACTCTGTGTTAAACTGCATTCATTACTACTGCCTCTGGAGATGAGACTGTGATGGTTAATTGTGCATTACATGTACAGTTGCTGAAGAAAAGGTACAAGTATTTCTTAACAAGTGAATATCAGTATCAGGTGAATGAATGAAGATTGAGTTTGTTTTGTGCAGTGGCACAGGTAAAAAGCATCAGTTACTATCTTACAATATTTCGTGGTCTGGTTGTTTACATACCTATATGGCTGCCTTAACAAGGGTGAGGAGTTGAATTGTTCCCCATAGATGCAGCTGTTTTGCACATATGATCTTGCCCACCACACCTTTCTTTCCAGAATAATGCATAAATATTGGCCCTTCCTGCAGCAAACCTGATTTCTACAGAGGCACAATATATCTGAATATGTATGAAACCAGTAACCAAGGCCACTGTGAGTCTGTGTTGTCAAGTCTCAAAGCTACCGTGTAATGAGAAAGCGATTAGAAGCAAGGGAGAGGGAGCTGTCTGATGAAAGTTGGATTTGAATTCATTTACAGAACATACCCCATGGGGGAGGGGGAAAGAAATAATCATCCTCAGCCCAGTTGCCTGAAGATGAATAACAGATTTATGATCTAGTATGAATATTTCCATAATCTGAACGATTACAGTAATTTGCAGGGAGCTGAATCCCTTCACCTCCTAAGTGCCTACAGGATTCACCCCATAGTAATTGTTATTGCAGGGTTGCCTTCTGCAAAATAACTCCTTTTAATTAACTCTCTGTGCTGAAGTGTTTTACTCTGATTGAGCTGAAGCATGATGGCATTGGCTTGCCTGGGGTTGATAAACATGCACACACCTATTTCTGAGCTCCTGCAGGGCCGGGAGCGGTGACGCAGCCTGGCAGTGCAGCCAATGGCACAGACACGCCGGGGTGGCCAATCCCCGAGCAGCAGCCGCTCGCACAGACACAGCAACAGCGGCAGCTGCTGTGCGGGAGAGAGATGGGAGTGTTATTCTTAAATATATTTCTTATTAAATAATTTATGGCCTGCTTCAGCAACAAATCTGCTTGGCTTCCATGCTGTGCCAAGCTGCAGATGCCCGGAAATATTATCATCTACAGATTGTGGAGTGTGAAATTTGGATGGCTTTGTATGTAGCTGCATCAAGTATTTGTGTATTGTATTTTTTTTCCCTAACAAAATAAGGGTGGTAAGCAAATATTCAGGAAAATATCAAATGTTTGGAATCTGTTCTCCTTTGAAAGCTTCTGTTCTGTTTTTAAAACATTCAGTTTCTTTGAATATTTTCATGAGATATTCTTGCACACAAAAGGAGAAATAGTCTTGGAGTGGGACGTAGGGAACAGATATAAATATGAGTTAGTTTTGATAAGTCCTTTTTCTTTACCTAAGGTAGCTAAGACATTGCAAAACTCAGTTCTGTTACCAGTTACCATTTCTCTCTTCCATGTGAAGAGATGGATCTTGCATGAGCTCAAAAAGCAAGCTTATGCACTCTGCATGTGTAAATCAGAAGTGCAAGGCTTCAGAAGATTGCTGCATCATACCAGCATCTTCATTCCTGCCATATATTTTGGTCAAAATAAGTCTTGCAAAACTACCGGCCTTCTGCATCACCTTCCATTTTTTTTTTTTTTCTATGAAGAGGGAAAGACAAAAGCTTGCACTCCACACAAGTTCCCCATTGGCAAGTGCTGGTAGTGTTTTCAGCTCCTCCACATTTCAATAGCCTATTCTCACTAGGCTTATTCAATACAGTGACTCTCCTATCTATTTTGTTACTCTTCAATTTAAGTGTGAAATCGTGTTTCTAATCGGATAAAAGTGAGTAAATTTATCTTTCATTTGAAAGGGATAAAATAAATTAAAAATGCATCACAATATAAGGCAGTAGCACTTGGGAAGGCTAAGATCTTGCAGCTGAATTTTAGAAAGGAGGTAGATGGGAGCTGGTTCATCTCTTGTTGGTGCTGTGATGCTGCTTGTACTGACAGAAAACATTGAGCTGTAAGAGGCTGGGTTTCTGTTGGGTGCTCAAAGTTCTTCTGCCAGCTTCCTCTGGGAGTTATTTGGAATGCAGGCTGGAAAGTATGGGAGCTCAAGGGGAGGTGCCCAGCATGCCATCCAGCCTGCAGTGAATGGATGCTGCTTCCCATTAGATCCTTTCAGTGTTTTCATGTAAGTTAATTTTAGTTGAGTATCTTGTCCCTCCTAGAAAACATCCTTCTGCACACAGCCATGTGTAGATTTAGCTGAGTTTAGAGAATTAGGATTTCAAATCTAAATGCAGTCCTGCAGTACTTATGCAGGCAAAATCCTTACTTGCCCACAAAATGATTTGTTGAGCCTTCAGTAAATACTTGAGTCCTCTTATCTTACTTCTACTGCCATGACGCAAGGGATGAAAGTCATTCATATTTAAGTTTGGTGTCCTGAAGATTCACTTGATACGCTTAATATGGATTAGGAGGTCTTTAGTCATCCTGTATCTCTTTCCTTTAGTCTGTAAATCATTAATCCTTGCTTTGCTGGCTGCTAGGCCACTTGGTGCCACCTGATGCATAGATTATATGCACTAAGTGTTAAGAATATTAACCAACAAGTTAGAAGAATATTCAGAAGCTAGCACAGAAGAGAGCAGTAGGTATAGGTATACCATGTCTGTTGAACACATAAAGGACACAAGGTACATACTAATCTTGTTGGGTAGTGCTTAGCCAGGGTTTTTATATAAAATTCCCTGATAAGAATAGGATGGGACCTATTGTGTTGCAAAGTCTAGTCCCATGTCATAAGCAACATACCCATATAATTCCTTTGAAAGCCAATCAAACTCCACTTAAAGCAGTTGTTCCTCACCTCTGCTGCTGCTCCTGGGAGTCTGACCTGCAATTTCATTTCTCTAGTGGTTTTCAGACATCTGGTTTCCATCCTACCTGATTATAAGGACTCATTTATGTGCCAGCATTATTTGTCAGCCTAATGGGAGCCTACATCTTTCTGAGGTTCTTGACTCTAACCCATTTTTCGAGACCAGTTGTTTTTCGGGGATTGGATAAACCAAGAACTCTGTTGTTTCATTTGATAGGTTCTTTATCATTTTCTATTCATGCTGTTTTTTTCTGCCCAGGAAACTGTGTATGCTGGGCTGCATAGCCTGTCTTCATCAGCTTTTTGGTTTGTTGTTGTGGGTTTGTTTGTTTGTTTGTTTGTTGGTGTTGTTTTTTTTTTGTTGTTTTTTTTTTGTGTGTGTGTGTGTGTGTGTATGTGTGTTTTAATTCAGGTGCATTGCCAGTGTATTTCATGTCTGGAATACATTCAATTAGAAGATCTTACCAAAAAATAAAACCTTTTCTGCTTATCATGTAGGGGAGCTCTGTACAAAGGAACAAAGCAACCGCGTGTCCGTTGTCATTCCTGTCTGTGCTTAGGCCTTCCCTCCCCCCCATCTGTTTCCCACCCACCCTTCAAAGAGCAAAACAGCTCCTGGGCTCAGCGACGTGCCAAGAGTGCAAGTAGCAGAGAGAAGAGCTTCAGGGGAGAGACTCCTGGTATGTCCTGTCAAGTCAATGAGAGACCACAGATGGACATGGAGGGTTCTCGGCCAAGGCAGGAGGGGGAAGGGGCCGTGTAGGATGATCTGTCTGAAGACTGAAATTCCTTGATAATACTGATAGCTCAGAATTTACAGGCTTGCAGGAGCTTCCACCATGGATATGAGGGGACCATTTAGACTGTATGTTTTGCTGCTAGCAAGTGATTGTCTTATAGAAGATGTGCTAGTCTTGAGGAATGGATAATTTTATTCCCTTTTAATTTATTTTCTCTTAAGGGGGAATAATTTTAACTTTGAAGTTAATAGTAGGTCCCTAATCCTGGTGTTTTGCTAGCTTGTTTTTTTGGGTTTTTTTACTTTATTTTGTGACATTGTTGAGTTTCAATCAAAGATACTGCTGTCTGTGGCAGAGAAATTCGGAGAGTCCTCCTTTAAATGGTATTTGAGACTTAAAGTCTTGTAATCAGCATCAGTAAGCAACAAAGACCCTCCATTCAGGAATTTTCAGTCTCAAGTTTGAATCTATGGAAGCCTGGCAAGATGCAAGAGGCAAAAAACACACAGAGATCTATTTATTTAACATGGAGCAATGTCTGATTCCTATGAGGGTACAGTCAGGCAGTGAAGAATTCCTTTGTAATAACTTCAAAGGGACATATCTAGAAATCAGCTTCTGTGAGTGACATACGTTGAAATGAAATGTGTTGGTATATAAGTTGGATATAAAGCTTCTTGATGTTCCTCATAGAAACTAGACTGATGCCTGACTGTTATCAGTTGTAGGCAACATCTCCCGGTTTGGGCAGAGTGACCCTGGACGTGGTGGGGAGGCTCTGCAGGGGAGTGTCAGCACCAAAGAGCGTAAAATGTTGCTGTTTGGCATCATCAAAATCATTAAATCTGTGGTGGTGCTTTCCAAGTGGAGGATACCAACATACAGCCAGGGTAAAAGCAGCAGATACTTGCTCTGTAGTAACTAGTATTTTTACTGAGAAAGGCAGTAGAAGTATCTTAAGAAATACATACAGCTTTCTACAGAGCTACAGCTTGAAGAGAAGACATTTGACTGGCCTGCTTGGATGCAGATTGTTACTAGATGATGCTGAGGGTGAAGCATCTGTTTCAGACTGCTGCTTTTTCTTTACATCTGCCTGAGTTTCCAGGGGTTGGTTTGTGTTTATGTACCTGATTAGAGTAGCAGGCAACTGCGGGGTGTGAAGACATTGTTTCTCTGTGCTCTTGCTGATAACCACACTGATCATGTACAGTCACCTTTTCAGAGGCAGGTTGTTTTTATGTATTGCTGATAGGACTTCTCACGGGAAAAGAGGTCGTTGCTATCTTGTGTTAATGCTGTGGCTGTTGGGAATCTCACTGAGAAGGTTTTATACTGGTACATTTTAGGCTGCAGCACATCAAGGTCTGTGCAACAGCGCAGGGAGTTGCTGTCTTTGTGCAGCCTTAAGCACTTCCAGACCAGGTCCTCGTTTTCTCCTTTGCTTTATGTTTCTGATTTTCAAGAACCTTAACTTTTTGCAGCAAAACCAACAATTGTTGTTCTCTGCCTCAAGAACATATATTTTAAATATCTCATATGCCGAAACAGAATTCTTTTTGCTGTTTTTGAGAACTGAAGACAGATAACAGTGCCCATTTTACTAGAACAAGTAAAGATGGCAAAATAATTACATTTTGTTTCTTTATTCCCCTATATTATCAGGTTGCATACTGAGTTGCATGATGATCTTCATTTGCAGCAGCAGTTGGAATCTCTGTTAATTTAGAACTGTTAAATAGGGTTGTCTATAATCAGGCAGCTCTCATAGTTGAGTAGAGCCACACTGGTAGGAGGACTGGGTCCTCTGTATGGGCTTATGTTACACCCATAGTGCTGGTTCCCTGGGAAGGCGTCTTTTAAGTTTTGTTCTGTTGAGGTCTATTAAATAGAAGTTGTATATGCAAAGTCATTCTCTGGACACTGACACACCTCTTACCTACTGCTTTTCAAATATTTCTGCAGGCCTTACCACACTAAAGCTGTGCTTCTGGCTAGAACAAGGTCTCGGCTTTATTGTGTCCTGAAATATGTGAATCAAAACATACGCTTCAAACTGAGTCGTGGAGTAAATCTCAACTGTGCTCTAGATAGTGCCACTGCTTGTTATGTCTCCACATGACTTGTCTTTGAACTCAATAGAGAACAAGGCAAAAACTATGATATTAATAGCTCTGTTTATACATTTTTAATGCATTCAGTTCGTTGTGGATAGCTGCATTAATGTTAAATGTGGTTCTAAATATGGACGGGGATAAGCGTTTTCTTTTGAAAACCTTTGGAGTCTAGCATGTAGGCTGGCCTCTTGTATTAACGCTGATTCCATTCACGCTTTCTTTCTCTTTGTTGCAGGAGCTATTGTGACAATCTTGGCTACCACCCATTAAGTGCTGCTGACTTTGGAAAGATCATGAAAAATGTCTTTCCAAATATGAAGGCCCGTCGTCTAGGCACAAGAGGCAAATCAAAATATCCTTTGCTAGAACGCTTCTCAGTAACTTGTTCTGCTCTTGCCTGGAGAACATCTGTTGTTGTGGCTTAACTACTGGCTAAATGTAGAAGTAATGTTGAATAAAAAATGCCGACACTTTTCCGACATTCTTTAAAAATTATTAGTTGCAGTAGTGTTAGGTTGCAAGATATAACTTTGGAAACAAGTGCTTAAATTTAGGTTCTGACACTTAGTTGTCACAGTAGCAAGGCATCAAAAAAGTTTTATAATTTAGTGCAAATTGGAATAAAGGAACCAAAACTGTTAGTGATTTTCAAACCAGTTTTTTCATCAGTCAGAATTTTTTTCTTTTCCGAGCTGAGAATTACACCTTCCCATGAGAACCTTTAGAAGCCATGGTGGAGTAATGTCCTACCTGCTGCATTTCCCAGGGCTGGCTCTTGCTGCATCCTGATGTGCTGGGTAGGCCAAACCCCTGCAGTAAGCAGGGGAGGGAGAGCATGAAAAGGCTAAAAAGCATTGAGGTGCTCATAGGCCCTAATTAAAAACCACTCAAAAGAAGTAACAGTAATGATATGGATATGCTGTGATAGTGGCTTTTGCCAGATCTCACTTGAAGCATGCACTTAGAGAATTAAGTGCTAGCAGGCAGCCCAGAATTGCTTGTCTTCCATTGAGGGGAAAAAACCTTCCATGCTGTAGTAAATAGAGAAGTTATGTGTCAGTTAAACTGTTTCATAAAATACAGTGTTGGATTATCTAGCAGTGAAATCTGAAACTTAGTACTCATGTTTGGATAGGGCTAGAGAAGTGTTAAGGAAGAACTCATGATGTAACTGTAGCTTGACCCAGGGGATCTCTTTAAGTTCTATTTCCAATGTTTCTAATTCAGAATGATCAAAATGTGACCTTGTCTCACACCTACCATAATTCCCAGGCTCCTTAGATTTCTTCTACTGTAATTATGCTCCATCCAGGTTAATGCAAGCAATTGCAAACTCCATGGCCTAGGAAAAAATATAGACATATTTACAGAATGTGAAAAATTAGTGATCCTAGAAAGGATTTGTATGTCATGGAAAAAAGACACTGTGTGTGAGCTCCCACACCGATGCTGTGGAGAGGGAAAAAAAAGGCTGTTTTTATTTTTAGACCTATAAACAAGTGAGTACAATTAATAAAGTGAGCATATTTTTGTGTACCGATTTGATGAGATCGATGTAAGAAAAAGTCTGGGTCTTTGTGTTTTTACAGAAAAGTTATCATGGATGAGGTGAGAGTGCCTCAAAAATAGTGTGAAATCTTAGGAAGAAATGCACTTATCGGGCACTTTATCTTGTCCTGGGTAACTTCAGTTTGAGGAAGTCCTTCAGGAGAAGGAAACAAAGTAGAACCTAATTTCAAGAATGCTTTTTTTAATAGTGATTACCTTTTCTTCTTTTTTTATTAATTCTCCCATCTTGTTTTAGAAAGGGAGTTTAGTCAAAATTTATGGTAATGATTTGAATATTGAGTAGCTAATTGAAGCTGCCTGGAATGGTTTAGTGCTTGTTATAAGTCATGAAATGAGATTAATCATACCAAACATCTCTGCATGGATTGAGAAACGTAATGACCTGGCCACGAATGCAGCCATTGATAGACTTTTGATCTGACTGGCTGTGAGATCACACTAATGACAGGAATTCTTAGTTCTGTGTTGAGTTTGCTTATGAAGCTTATGAGAGTTATCAGAGGAATTACTGCTCTTCTCTCCTATCCCCCAGCTAACAAGCAGACAATGTAGACCTTAATTGTTGTTCACATATTGCTACAGTGGACTGAGGAAGAAGGCTTTTGTGCATATGCCAACACTGCCCAACCTTGACTTTCATAAAACTGGAGATGGGGTATGATATATATTTGTTTATTTATATATATTTCTGCAAGTTAACATTTACTATGCTGTTTTTCTGTCAGAACTTTTCAAAACAAAGTGAAGATCTATGAGGCTTTTAAGATTTTTCTTTGTGATTCTTATATTCTGAATTGTTGTTTAATGGTTTTTTTCTGTAAAGTTCACGATGAATTGCAATACTCTTAAACTAATTTAGGAGGTGAGGTAGACGCCCACAGTGGTCCTATCCACCGTATATGTGTTTTAAACTCTGATTCTGTTTCACTTCTACTGTATTTTTTAAGTCAGTGCTAGGGAAGAGATGCCCCAGTGAAAGAAGCCGTTCCTGGGTAATAGTGCCTACTGAATTGACAAGACTCCGGATACAGGGGAAATCAATTGTTGGTGCTCCGAATATTAGGATTCTGTCTGTGATTTTCTTCCAGAAATGTCAATTCCATATAATGCCTTTGGGAACAACCCATAGATTATCGTTCAGACATTTAATTTTGGAAGATACTGATGTTGTGATTTCTTTCTCATAATTTCATGTAAAACTGTGAACATATTACTCCAGCTTCTGGTGTGATTCTGATAATTTGCTTTCTATTTTTGTTTTCATGCCTTAATGACCCTTATTAATTAATAATAACACCTTTCCTCCTTTGTTTGGTTTAGTTGGATGGAGCAGAGCCATCGGGGCAGCTGCAAAGTGCTGATGAGGAAGTCGTCTCTGCAGCCTGCCGGCTTGTTTGTGAATGGGCCCAGAAAGTGCTGAGCCAGCCTTTTGATACAGTCTTGGAATTGGCTCGTTTCCTTGTCAAAAGTCACTATATTGGTACCAAGTCAATGGCAGCTTTAACAGTAATGGCAGGGGCACCAGCAGGTAATGAGATCATGTTGAATGTTGAAATGGGGGATCTTCCTGTGGAGAATAGTAACAGCTTGGTTTGAGAAAGCACTTCTCTTCAGGACCGACTTTAACACTGACTCTGAGCATTTCAGCATTCATTTATGTGATTTTAGTCACATTGCTGAAAATTACTTTTCTTGTTGGTAGTCTGGGTAAAGATCTGAAAATCAGCACTGGTCTCAGGTTTAGATGGTGATTGTGCCATTCCTCTGGTGAGGATCCTGGTGCTTTAGAGAACTTCAGGACGTGTGAGCTTCAGGGCATGTGAGTAATTTTGCTGAACTTATATACTTGGCTAGAACAGGAGTTTGGTGCTGCTACAGTGCTGGTTTGTAGATAGACTGCTGGTGTAGCTGTGTTTTTATCTGCTAACTTGCCCTAATTTGGAAACAATTTTCTGTCAAGAGCAGATTTTTTATGTGATTTGTTTCCTTCTGCATGCTCGAAATCAGTCACTTCATTATTTAGTGTGTTTTGATGACCATGGATAAAGTAAATCACAAAAATGAAGGACGAGAAGGAAAATGCAGGTGTACAACATGCCCCAGACTTGCCTCTGAGAAGTTCTGACTAGACCTATCAAGCAAAGTAGGCTTGTCTTCAGATCAAGGCCAACCTCTTGAGACAGTTTTAAATGGAAAGTGGTGTTCAGGTGATCCCCCTCTGGATTATGTTCTTTTTCCTTCCAGCTCTCTTTTCTTTATTCCAACTTGGAATATTCCAACTGACAGGTGGCAGTGATGGGTTTTGCTGCTTGTATGCTCCATTGTGACTTAATGCTTGGCTACATTGGTTCTGCTTGCTGTGCTGCTAGAAGAGGCACTCAGTGTATGGACAGCTCTTCGACTCATGTAGCTTCTACTCCTCACTTCCTTCAAGACAAAATGGTTTCCTTCAAGGAAAAGGGCAATTACTTCCAGTGCACGCCTCTATGGCTTAGATGGTCATTTTAGAAAAGGTTCTTCCTAGCATGACAAACAATTCCATTCCTCATGCAGGGAACTACAGTGTCTCTGTGCATTAACTGAGGTAAAAAAAACCCAAGTTTTACCCTCAAAGAAAAGTTTGAGCGTTTTTTCCTTATCAATATTACTTGCCCATATAGAAGAATTATGTGCCAGTAATTGCAATATATTTGGGGATTTCAGTGCTCTGTGAAGAAGAAATTGTGGAAGTGGACACATGTTGTGACATTCAGCCTCTCGTGGTACATGCAGACTGCTGCTGAGAGAGTGGGCTTCCAGATCACAAGTTCCTAAGCATGTGCTGGCCATCAAAACCAAACACTTGGGTTTTGGTATTGTAAAATTAGTATCCATAAAACTAGTAATGTAGTATAATTGTGTTAATTTATAATTAGGAGTAATTTTAAAACTCTGTAAGCTCAAAGCATAAATGAAGCAATGTTAAAGCATTTCTTAAGGGGTAGTTCAGCAAGGTTATTTGCTCTCTAAAGAGCATGCTAATTCTCTTGACTGTTAATAAACAGAAGATCATAAATGTGATGTGATTTTGTAAGGGAAATTAGTACTAGCTGCACAGAGGACACTAAGTCTGTTTTCTCCCTGAAAGCAGCACTTGTCTGCTTTGTAATCAGCAGAGTAATTTCTCCAGGAAAAAATGTTCTCCTGTTCTAATTTCCATTGTTATTTCAACTTTCTTCTTTTTTTCTTTTTTTTTCCTGAACACTTCTCTTTTTGTCATTTTCCCCCATTATCCCTGATCACACAGAGGTTTTTGATCCATTCTGATATTATAGGCAGATATTTAATGTCTTGGCCATTAGATAATGTCATCTACTCAAAGCTGCCCCTCTGTGATGCAGACCCGCAGCTTTTTGGAAACATTTTTCATTTAAAGCTGCCTTAGAACAGGTAACAAAACAAAACCACGGCAGGTGCTGGATTTTAAAGGCTCATCTGAAACGTGCCAGCCGCCCTCTGCTGCCAGCTCCGTGAAGTGCTCCGGGCTGAGATTGTGCTGACACAAGTTGCCATTTCACGTTATTAGAACAAGAGGCCCATACAGAGAATTTTAGCAGCAAATGCCCAGCTTGTGTAACAGACAGATTTTGCCACAAATATGGGAATAAACTGAAGCTGAATAGATTTAAACATAAAGGGGATGAGAGCAACTGATGGAGGAGGTGTTCCCAGAATGGTTTTGGAGATGCCTGCCATATCTCTGTTAGATGTAGAAGTGGCACCACAGCAAATTATGTTTGGTTGTAATTCGTTCTCTTTCTTTTGTTTTCAGGAATAAAAGGGATCCCCCAGCCCTCAGCTTTTATACCTACTGCTGAAAGTAATTCTTTTCAACCACAAGTAAAAACTCTGCCATCTCCTGTTGATGCTAAGCAGCAGCTGCAGCGTAAGATCCAGAAGAAGCAGCAGGAACAGAAACTGCAGTCTCCTTTGCCAGGAGAGTCGCCAGTAAAGAAAACAGAAGGCGCTGCAACCAACGGTGTGACCAGTATATCTAATGGAAGTCCTGCCATTCTGTCCCCTCCACCTATTGGCATTGTTGTGGCTGCTGTCCCCAGCCCCATTCCGGTAATGCTCTCCAGCAATTATCTAGAGAATCCAGCCTGTGAAAAGGTTGTACGTTGCCAGTAAATAAGCAGTGATGTCAGTGGATCAGAATAGTTCCCATTCAAAGGCTTGGGTGCCTTGATGCTTTTCTGTCTGGGCTGTGTTACAGCACATTAGTTACAGGGTTGATACAGAGGCAGCAGAATTCTGATCATGTAACATAGGCCAAGTTCATCTTTGAAGTCACTAACGGGAGCCTTGACATGAAGTTTACCTAGATGAGAGAGCTGACACCAGTTGTGTGGGTCACTGAGGCCCTGATGTGGAGTCTAAACTGTCTTTAGTTGGCCCAGTGCATTTAGTGACAGGTACAATTTTAATTTGTATGAATGTCTGTAGTACAGAACATTTTTGTCTTTCAGCCTTATAAAATTGGGCTAGGGAGTACGGGAAGGTTATTTGGTCTTAAGATGTTCACTGTGCTGTTCATTTTGTTAGGTAAGCCAGTTTTTCTGCCTGATAGTGAGTTTGTATTTAACTCACTTTTGAAACCTTAACAATGAGCAGTATTTTGAACACGTCCTCTCCTCTTTAGCCTTTGTATGTCTGTCTTTTTGTCCCAGGTGATGAAGGATTGTATGAGAATGACCCTTTTATTAGCAGAAGAGCAGACTAGTGTATATACCAGTGCCTCATGCCTTAAAAATAGGAGGCATATGTCTGTATACCAATCCTTAGGCAGAAAAATAGAAATTGTCTCAGACAAATAGAAGAGCTTATTTTGTTTCAAACTGACATTCACTAGCTTTGGTGTATTGAGCTATGTTGTCTTTCACCTTTGAAGTGCTTGGGGCTGAGGTCATGTGTGGACTTGGGGACTTCTTGCTTTGTTGCCATACCTTTTCTTTTTCTCTCTTTACAGGTGCCAAGGACCAGGCAGTTGGTGACATCTCCAAGTCCTATGGGATCGTCTGATAGCAAGGTCCTGCCGCTCAATGTTCAGGTGGTCACTCAGCACATGCAATCAGTCAAGCAGCCACCAAAGACTCCCCAGAACGTTCCTGCCAGCCCCGTTGGTGACCGCTCTGCTCGGCATCGCTACCCGCAGATTTTACCCAAGCCAGCAAACACCAGTGCTCTCACCATCCGCTCTCCCACGACGGTGCTATTTACCAGTAGCCCAATCAAGACTGTTGTGCCAGCTCCACATGTGAATTCCTTAAATGTGGTAAAAATGACAGCAATATCTCTTGCCCCGAGCAGCAGTAGTGTGCCCGTTAAACAGACGCCTTCAGTTAGCACTAATGCAGGAGCAGTGGAAGAAGGGAGGACTGGTCCACAGATCAAAAATGGATCTGTTGTTTCACTTCAGTCTCCAGGATCCAAGCCTAGCACTGCTGTAGCTACACCTGCAGTCAAGATCAAAACAGAACCAGAAGCATTGCTGGATGAGAACTCTGCACAGGGCCAAGAGAGCTCTGACGTGTCTAAATCCATAAAGGCAACCCCTGACCTGCCTCCTGCACAGCTAATTAATTTTGAGGTTGCAGCCTTGAAGGTTTCAACAGATGATGTCATGGAGCTAAAACCAGGTAAGGGCTGTGATCAGGAAGCTGAAGAAGCAGGGACCAAATATAAGACACAGTCTGATGAAATCACACCAGTTTCTTCAGCAGGCAATAATCAAAGCACTCTTAAGCTCACAGTTGCCAGTCAAAACTTGTCCAGCACCAGCATCAATTCACCTCCTACTGGTGAGTCTATGATTAAAGACAAAACGTGCACTAAAAGTCCAAGAAAGCGACAACCTTCCACACTTCAGGATTCCCAATTACCACCTGTAAAGAAACCGCTAGTGGAGCAGTTTGCAGCTGGTAATGCTGTGGAGGGTCAAAAAGCTAACAATGTTAAGAAGGCTCTGAAGGTTGGATCATTAGCTAACAATGACAATACAGCAACACTTGCTCAAGTTCCCATCAAGGTACCCGTGACAGTACCTGTACCTCCTACAGCTGCTGCAAACTTAGCAACAGACCTTTCTTTGAGCACCAATTTAAATACCTGTGAGCCTGCTTTAGAACAGCTTGCATCAGCTTCATCTCCAGATATAAAAGTAAAATTGGAAGGAAACTTGTTTATCATAGAAAATGATTCAAAATCTGATGGCAGCTTTAACCCAAATACATGGCATCATATCACCAAAACCTCTGACTTTGCATCTGTGAATTGTGATCAGCAGCAAGATATCAGTGTTATGACTATTGCTGGGCACTCTGGCTCTAGTGACTTACAGGAATCTGCATGGGAGCCAGTGCACTGTGAAGGTATACAGCAGGATGTGTACAACCAGCAGTTACAGAGCCAGATCCAGGACTCCTTGGATCAAATACAAGCACAGTGTTCAAACCAGTTACCTCTGCAGTCTGAGCTGAAAGAATTTGAGCATACAGTCCCTCAGTCAAATGAAAACTTCTTTTCATTTGATGATGACCTTACCCAGGACAGCATTGTGGAGGAGCTGGTGCTCATGGAGGAGCAAATGTCCATGAATAATTCCCATTCTTATAGTGGTTGTCTAGGAATGGCACTTCAGAGTCAGGCTGCAGCTCAAGGAGCTCCCGTATCATCTCATCCAAGCAGCACGCACTTTTACCATTCGATTCATAACAACAGCACTCCAATTCACACTCCCACCCCCACTCCCACCCCGACTCCCACTCCCACCCCGACTCCAACACCCACCTCTGAAATGATTGCTGGATCTCAGAACATGTCTCGAGAGAGCCCTTGCTCAAGGCTGGCTCAGACGACTCCCGTAGACAGTGCCCTAGGAAGCAGCCGGCACACACCCATTGGCACACCCCATTCCAACTGCAGCAGCAGTGTCCCTCCAAGTCCTGTGGAATGCCGAAACCCATTTGCATTTACTCCCATCAGCTCTAGTATGGCTTACCACGATGCCAGCATCATATCAAGTAGCCCTGTGAAGCCAATGCAGCGGCCTATGGCTACCCATCCTGACAAAACCAAGCTCGAGTGGATGAATAATGGCTACAGTGGGGTTGGTAATTCCTCGGTTGCAAACCATGGCATCCTTACAAGCTACCAGGAGCTGGTGGAAGATCGCTTCAGGAAACCTCACGCTTTTGCAGTTCCCGGCCAGTCATACCAGTCTCAGCCGCGCCACCACGACACTCACTTTGGTCGCGTGACTCCTGTTTCACCTGTGCAGCACCAGGCAGCCCCTGTCAGTAGCACTACCAAGCAGGAGGGCTTTGCTGTTCCCGCTCCTTTGGACAACAAAGGAACTGGTTCATCTCTCAACAACAGTCTGAGATGCCGGAGTGTGAGCCCTGCTGTCCATCGCCAGCGTAATCTCAGTGGAAGCACTGTTTACCCTGTGTCAAATATACCACGTTCTAACCTGACACCTTTTGGAAGTCCAGTGACTCCCGAAGTTCACAATGTATTTGCTAATATCCATGCAGACACCAGTGCCAATAACATAGCACAGAGAAGCCAGTCAGTCCCGTTGACTGTGATGATGCAGACGGCCTTCCCGTCTCTTCAGAAACAAACAAACACTAAAAAAATAACCAATGTGTTGTTAAACAAACTTGATTCTGATAGTGATGATGCAGTGAGAGGTTTGGGAATGAACAACATGCCCTCAAATTACACAGCCAGGATGAATCTCACTCAGATTTTGGAGACATCCACCGCTTTTCCTAGTGCCAACCCACAAAGTATGATCAATTCCAGCACTTCAGTTTATGAATTCCAAACACCAAATTACCTCACAAAAAATAGCAGCACCGATCAGATCAGTTTTTCTTCTGGAGATAACCAAGCACAATCAGACATCGGAGAGCAGCAATTAGATTTTAGCAGCACTGTAAAAGACCTTTTAGGGGAGGACAGTCTGCCAACAAACCAGCAGCTGGTGAATCAGGTGGCATCAGATCTCAATAATGTTGCATCTGTCTTTCCCAGCGACATCAGGTTGTCTTCCGAGCTCTCAGGCAGCATTAACGATCTGAACACTTTAGACACAAATCTACTGTTTGATCCAGGTCGTCAGCAGGGACAAGATGATGATGCTACACTGGAGGAATTAAAAAATGACCCCTTGTTTCAACAGATCTGCAATGAATCCATTAACTCAATGACTGCATCAGGTTTTGAGTGGATGGAGAGTAAGGATCATCCTGCTGTTGAAATGTTGGGTTAATCTTGTTTTATAATATGTATGTAGCACACTGTATCTAAAAGACAGACGTATTGTATTTGTCTTAATGGAAGTGCCTCCCGCAGCAGAAACACTTGCTATGTATTGTGGCATTTTAAAAAAAAGTTTGCTGTACCTGTTGCTCATTCTTCAGTAAGGAAAAGGCAGTCTTACCAATTTTAAACAAATCTCTGAAGGTGATGGGCTGTCAAAGAGCCAGTGTTAAAATTTGAATTTTGGAGTGTTTCCCATTCAGCATTTCTTGTTTTAGCAAATAAAGAAGTGGTTAATGGCAGCCAGTGATGACAGCTATGGTTGATACTTTGGGAGGGTTTTAATTCAAGCTTGTTAGTAGGCTTTCCATACTTTGTATTGGTTGTTACTTCTTAGTAGGTGATCTTTACTGACCTTTGTCATCCAGGTTTGAAATGCAGGGTGCCTGCAGGTAGGTAAGGTGGTGGGGAGTGGGTACAAGTGGACCAGGTGACATGCAGATGCCTGATCATTGTGTAGCTGTCTGGAGCACTGCTCGATGGTGAACTTCAGGAAATCTCTGTAGCACTGGTGCCATTGGCATCTCCAGTAAAACACAGAGATGGGAAAAGCTAACAGGAATGATCAAGGAAAAAGATGCACTAAATTTTTTTATTTAAAAGAAATAAATCTATGTAGTTATTTTATCCATTAATATTCATAACATACTTGATATTTTAGTTCTCATGTCAATGTTTTTATATTAGGTAAAATTAATGCAAGAAGATTTTGAGCACTGAGATTTAATCTAGGCATAACCTCCTATTTTAAAGTGATAGGTACTGTGTATCAATGCTAGAGAAGGAACATGATATTTTCCCTCTTTTTTTCCTTTTTTTTTAATAGAGAGCTGCTGGAGCTCATTAAAATACTGTTTGCAAAGGTTCCTTTTTTTTAAAGTTTGCTCTTTCCTAACCTAGTGGAGGGCATAGGAAGATGTTATTTTTTCTCTATTTCAGTAGGTTGAGCCTTTCTGTCTTTCTTGCTTGCCCTCTTTCTCTCAAACAAAAGATTATTAAAATATTAGAAAATGTGGTTAATCTAAAAATATTTCATATAGAGCCATAATACTGCCAGGCACTTTACAGATACACAGTAAGACATGTGATCTTTCTTTTGGTAAAACTTCTTTTAAAAATACTTACTGTTTTAGAAGCCTGAATTCAGTTTTCAAAAGTGATTTGACAGGGTTGATGAATCTAATTTTTTGTTTTTTTAAGGAAAAAAATGCTGCCCCTGTGGAAAATGAGAATTAAACTTCTGTCTCACTGATTCACTCAAACCAAAAAGACCTTTTATTTTATCAGCATGGCATATATGGATCTCTGATGGTCAAAAGAGAGAGGTATTTACCCAGCTATGGCCTTCATGCTAGAAAGAGGACTTGCAGAGGCAGATTTTTACAAAGGAAGTGGTGCACTGAGCATGCTACAATACTGTCCCTTAAGCCTAGTATAAAGTGGATTACTTTTCCTATGACCTGACACAAAGCAGAAAATAGAGCAGGAAAAAATTTCTTTTGCATTTCTTTGATGAGTGGTCATAAATTTACAAACGGGGAGGTTCAGTAAACCCCCTCTAGATTTCCCTAAGGGGAAGATGCTCGGATTTTTCATGTGATTAGTGTTTTTCTTTAAGTGACTTGGTGGTCTTATGTTTCTTCAGCTTTTATAGATGACTCGAGATGCCAGTACTGGTCAATTTTTTTGGCAGTGCTGATTCAACTTGTGCTGCTGCATTGGCACTGGAGGTGCTGGTATATCATGGCTTCTTTTGCCCTTGCCCCTATTCATCACCAGTTTATGGCTTCTTCTGCAAGGACAAACAGGTGTGCCAAGCTATAGCACCTTTTGGGGGCCTGATTTCACTGTGCTTGCATAAGAAGTTTTGCCACTTCATCAGGAGTGAACCTGGAGAGTTCTGACCCCTCCTTGAAGCACAAGGATATTGTGCTAATGTGGTTTGCTTTAAGACCGAGTGACTCTTCTGAGGCGATGGGGAGGAGACTAAAAGCTGCATAGTAACCTTCTTATTGTTGTCCTGCCAGGTGTCTGTCAGTAGGACTTGAACCATTTTTCTTATAGACTAAAGTTGCTGGAGGCAGGGCTTGAATCCTGTACTTGCCCATGGCCTTTTGAGGGGATGTGTTGAGCATCCTCTCACCCTGGTAGGAGGATGGGTCTGAGAGACACTCAGCACCTTTTTGTTTCTGTTTCCTGACCCTGTGTGATGTGCCAGCACTACTGTGAAACCTGCTTCGAAGAAGGGGGGAGGCTCCCTTCCAGCTCAGCTCTTGCGTGACTCTGTGACTCAGTGCCAGCTGCGGGAGGAGCTGCCCGCGTGCTGCAGCAGCCCGTGTTCCATGGTGGGCTGGCCTCACCTCGGGTCGCAGACACTGACCCTGAGGGGGGCTCGGGGGAAGGAAGGTTTGGCCTAACTGCTAGTTTTTTAAGAAGATTTCTCACAAAAGCAAAAGTAGATTTAAAGTTGATGCATTCTAAATTATGCAGCCATCACCAAAGGTTTTTAAAAGTGCGTTTAAAATTCCTTTAAATGCAAGCATTACATTGGTCCTAACATGTGACTTAATTAGCAGAAATATTCTATAATCAGTGGGTTTAAAGCGAATATATGTTTAATTTTAAAGGTATTAAATTTGATAAGAATTGTTTCAAGTAAAATCCAAGGCACAGGCACAGCTTTGTACATTGGTATGTATCATTTTAGAGATGTTTGTGTGTTGGTGTTATAATTAATGTTAGGTCCCTGTACTTAGTGCTAGTTAGTTCTTTATCATACATTGAGACAGAGCACTACTGCACACCAAAGTATGCAATACCCAAAGGAAAATTCTGTGATCCTAACAAATGGAAGCCTGTCTTTGTCAGATACTCCAAAACTTTGAATTTGAGACAGTTCTGACCCCTTGTTTACATTATTGGCTTCCTACTAACATAATAAATAAATTATTTTGATAGCAGTTTTTGCTAAAGTATACAAACTAGTGAATTTGTACCCTGTGTACAGTATTGCAGCAAACACTTTAAATTTGATTGCTTGGTTAGTCCAGCAAACTTTCTGGGTTCATATATTGCACTAAAATTCTGTTGAACCTGTGGCAGGCACATTCCTTAGGATAAATGCAACAAATACGGCCCACAGATTTAAAAAAAAAGGCAAAATGAAAAAAAAAACTTTTTAATGTGTTTCATTATTAAAAGGCAAAATGTCATTAAAAGTGACAGGTGAAATTGTCTTATGTAGCAATGTGCATTGATCTCAATGAGATATTTCTATTTTTGATTCTCTTACATGAGAATATTGCAGCAGGAAAAATTAAGTTTAGTTTGCTTCACCATGTTAATACATGATCACAAAACGTGCATGAGTGTTAATGACTTAATCTTGTACAGTACTAGATATATTCCTGTAACCACTTTTATTTTTTTTATTCTTTTGCTGTATTGAAGCTGGTTCAGTGTTAACCAGGTGAGCATAGTTATTCACAAGTTATTTACTTTTTTATGTTAACTAATTCAGCTTAGTTATTGTTGAATATGTTCCTTTCTTGGATTATTTTTTATTGTTCTGGTGTTGAAAAACATTTTTGCATCATTTTATCATGATAAGAATTCATGAAGTAAATAATTTGCAAATAATTGCAATAAGCACTGACTTCCGAACTGTAAAGAAGGAAAGCGTTTTTTGTGCAGTGCATCTGAGGATCATATAATAGTCTTGTACTATACTGTGCTTTATTTACTGCACCATAAGGAAAGAAAAATCCCTGTTCCACATTTTCATTTAGTGCAGGAAATCCAGTTTCTCTCCTCTTCCCCAGTGTTTTGTTGTCTGTTGTACTGCTGAAACTACAGTAGTTGAATATTGCAGTAGCATTTCAGTTATTTTTTTTATTGAAAGTGCTCAAAAATTGTTTTTTAAATGTTTTCAAAAACAATAAAAACATTTTGTATTAAAATTATTTCTGGAGTTTTTTGTTAATATAAAAATTGTGCTTTAGGGCTGGCCTAAAATACAGAACTTTGTAGCTTGTGCAATGGCAGATGACACCTGCCGAGTTGAACCTTGCTGCAATTGCTGAGCCCAGTAAAGCTGAGTGTGAAGGTGAATCTTCCTCGCTGGGTTGCCTTGGTCAGACTTAGTCCAAGTGTTGGTTTCATGCCTGGGTGCTAGCTCTTGCTGTTGTGACATACGACATCCCATTGCCATCCTCTGTATTGGTGCTTGCCTGGTTTTGCTTTCCTATATTCATAAGGCACTCTTACAAGATAGTGTTAGTGTGGCTTGAGTTGCTGACATAAAGGGGAAATGTGTGCTTTGATCTATGGAGTCCTGTATTTGGATTGTAAAATGGCATGTAAACCCATCAGTGTACCTAGCACAGTCTGTGTGAACAGGATGGAAAGGCATTGCCACAGAGCAGGAACTGGCTACAAAAAAATGAGAGAGGATAAATATGCAGGTTTTCATGCCAAAGAGAGAGCACTTGTTCAGGCTTAAAATGCATCCCAGACTATAGAGGTGCTGAGATGAGCTGGCAGGTGAAAAGATTTGATGGTTGCACAAAATCACTTAGGCTCTCAGCAAAGAAAAAGAATTATCACAGAGACATAAGACAACATAAATGAAAGAGAATCAGAAAGATATGACTTTTAACATATCATGAGAGGAAATACTATTAATATATTTCACTGCATTCTAAACATGCTTTACAAAGAGTTCTCAATGAACAATTGACAGACACCCTTTATGTTCCACAGTCATAAAAAAATGCAAATTAAAAACTCCTAAGGTATGGGAGATGGAATATAATGTAGGAGATAATAGAAGGATACTTTAGAAATTGCTGTTTCACCTGAAGTAATAGTGGGTTTTAATTGGAACCTCTCCACTGTAAATTTGAAAGAATTTGTCTTAATGGTTAATAAAAAGGATTAAAGGAACAAACAAATCTGTGAATGGAAATGTTCTAACAGGAAAGATTTAAGAAGGTAGAAATCTTGGAAGTGAAGTCATGAGCTCTGTAGGTTTCAAATTATTAGATGCTTATGTGCTTAATAAAGACATCCAGAGTAAGTCCTAAACAATTGCTTTGAAATATTTTTACAGCTCCAGAAATACAAATCTGTATGTGTGAACGCAGCTGGTATTCCAGTAAACAGAATTCCACCTCTGGGGCTAGGGACTGCTGTGACAAATGAGGCAGTGGTTCACAAAGTCCTTACAGTGTCTCTGTCAACTGATACCTCTTCTCTAGAGCAGACCTGCATTATTACGTGGTCACAGAATAAATGGCCTCTTTGGAAACTGTTCTAGACTAAAGAGACAGAAGTTCCATCTGAGGCCAGGCAGAGTTAACCAATGCTTGGATCTTGCTGCTCTCTTCCCTCTCTTAAAAATGGTACAAGTTAAGCTTGGATAAGGAGACAAAATTGAAGAAAAATATATAATGAGGTTTACAAATTGGAGTAACACTGGCAAGTTTTTCCAAATTTAAGGAAGGAACAGGGACCTGACTGTATGCTTAAGATATTTCTGAGTTGGGATCCACAAAATAGTTAACAATTAACCTGAATGTGCCCAGGCCTGGGCTATGCTGTCCTTGTGCTGTGCTGTGTTTGTCCTCTGGCTGCAGGGAAACCTTGGCCAGGTAGCCATAACAGAGGAGCCTGCAGGCAGCTCCCACTCAGTGCTGGCAATGATGCCACTTGTGTGTCCTTGCCTTTTATCTGGACGTTCTCATGTGAACATCCTTTCTGACTGATCTTTGAAGTAGTGAGCAGAATTGTTTTCTGGTAGGAAAATCCTGTAAAAATTCAAATAAGGTGGCCTTCCATGGGCAAGATGTGTGTGTGGATTGGAGGCCCATTCTGTGCTGTACAGTTGGAGGATCTGAAGGGATGTGAGACTCTGTACTGTCCTCTCTCTGTAGAGCTCACTCCAACAAATGGCATTTTAAGCATTACTTCACAGGATCTGAGTGCCTTTGTTACTGCTTTTGTAACAAACCAACACCTTCTAATGCATAGTTAACATTACCTGATGAAATTGCAAATTTTTCCATTTCTTTTGCTTTTCCTACCCAACTTTTAAGAAAAGAGAAAGGGGTGAAATACAAACTCAAGAAATCCAGATTAATTAAGTCAGAAGTGAACTGAGGACATGTAAAAAAATAGCTTAGAAAGCATTTAGTGCTAAAAAGACAGCTGTTTCTTGCAGATTACAGTGTTTAAATACCCCAAATGAAAGACTATCTTGATATCACGCAGAATACATAACTGAATTATTATAGTTCGTGATAGGTCATAACATTTCTGCCACGTACTTCGGATACATAGGAAATATCCTACTAATGATGTAAATACTTGAAATGTGTTGGAACATTTGCATATCTATTCTCCAATGGCTTTGTCGTGCCTCCTCCTGAGTCTGTTCTTCCTGGCCCTGCCTACCCATTTTCTATATCTGGTAATACCTCAGTTCTGAAATCATTAAAAGGCTCCATTTTTGTCCCTGTGGCTCATGTTTTCTCTGCTGTCAGCTTCCTTTTAAATCAACTGTTTTATATGGATTATGATAAGTTATGTATCATTGGAACTTTGCCTATCCACACTACCTAATTAGATGATGCCTATTAGAATAAAATTTTCAGTGGATTTCAAGCTGCTAGTTCAAGTAATGTTAGCAGTATGCTACTGATCCAAAGCATACGCTGCTGTTTGTGTAGGGGGATTTTGAGTCAAATGTTAAAATTGTACTTGAAAAATTGGCCCAAGGACTGAAATGAGCCTTAACGGCTTATGAGCTTCATTTTAACCTATCCATGCATACAAGGGGCCACTTTTTGATGGAACTATTTTTAAATTTGTGTATATATTATACCAAATAAGCTAAATGTGCTTTTAAAGATTTCACACGTGGTGAAGGTAGGAAGAAGAAGATACTTAGGAAGCCAAGAATATATTTTTATTTCTTATGGGGTTGATAGCCTTATGTTCATTTATTAACTTGTTGGTAGTGGATTTTTGTGATGACTAAACAGAACAGGGCATTACCTGACTGCTGCTGGAGTCCATCTGTAGCCTCAGGTTTTTGAAGCAGTGTGTGGAGGAGGTAGCTAGTAGGAATCAAGAGAAGCTGTCCCTGCAGCCTTCCTCAGGTAGCAAACTTACCTATGGCTTCAAATCAGTACTTCTCAGCCTACTTACTTTAGAGAGCTATTGTGCTCTCTTTTTGCAAATATTCTCCTTTTGTTTCTAGTATGGATGGGAAAACACAGCACTGTAACTTATCCTACATTATGAATTAACTGATAAGGACTTGGTCATCTCCTTTCCCTATCAAGAATACCCTTGAGTGTTCTGTTTGCCTGCTCTGTATCAGTACTTCAAAAGGACACTTGTTCCAAGGGCTATGATAATCATTTCCCAGAGAGATCATGCCCAAATCCTCCTTGCTCTGAGACAAGAAGAGGCGTTTTGAAATCTATTGCTTAAAAAGCTGTGTATAAGCAATGATTAATTCTGACTGGGAAAAAAAATCTCCTTGATTCTATTTCAAATTGCTTTGAAAAATTAAAACCGTCTTTCCTGCTACATAAATAGAGATGAGAAGGATGATGAATTGCCTGTGTCTAAGAGGCCCTGCTCAAAGATTCTTGGTTCTTGCACCAATGGCATAAGTAAAATCTGCTCTGACAAGGATTAATCATGGACAGCAAAACTAACACAGGGGCCTAAAGTGTCTGTCTCTGAAAAAGCAAAATAGCAGATCTCAGTGCTTATTAATAAGGAATTGTTGGAGATCTGTTATGCTGCACATAACTTTAAATTATTTCAGTGCTTTAGGAATTATCTGAGGTTAGCTTTTTATCAAAAACAGTAGCTATATAATAATAGGAGGATATTTGCATTTCCCTTTTGGCAGAGGTAATACTCTAATCATTAATAAATATCATTTTACAGCATGCACAAAGCTCTACATTCTTGTCAGTCAGCCTGGTTTTTAGGAATACCTTCTTGTGGGATTACTTTCTATGCCAGCCAGACCTGAAGAAATATGGACATTTCTTGGATGGTGTGCTATTAAGTGTAGTTTGGTATTATCGGTAATTAATTCCCAGTGACAAAACTTTCAAGATCATTGGAAGCCAATCAGTGGACCAAGGATAACACATTGAAAATCTGTGTACTCAAAAGTATTTGAACATTAAAAACACCTCAGAAGTAATTCAAACCAACTAATAACAGCAATTATTTACTATTCCCATTTTCCTAATGAAATAAGAGAGAAACACTATAAGAAGAAGTATCTTGTGTGAAAGTGAGATGTGGGAAGATGGGAGTGCATTAGTGATGCTCAGTCACATGCCATATCAGAACACAGCTTCTCCTGGTCTTAGCAATGTTTTAGGCACTGGCAAAGACCATATAGCACATACTACTTCATACACATATGGAGAAAGATATTTTCAAGGTATTTAAAGAAGAAAAGCCCAAATATGTAATCCCTGGAAAGTTCTTACTTCTCTAACATTGCGATGGGTTAAGCTGTTAGCAAAAATATCCACGAGTAGTGTGTTAAACATGGGATCACTGGTGGATAATTAATCTGGGAGCAGTTGACTGGAGCTCATCATTTCAGGGTTTCTGTTCTGGCAGCTCTCCTCCCCCTCAAGCTGAAAATAGAGAGAAAAAGATGACATCTGAGTGGTGGTGATTCAGACAAGTGTTTACCATTTCATTCAAATGCATATGCACAAAATGAGTGTGACTTTCCACCTCCACTACAGTTGCTCTTCTTACTATGCAGGTTTGCTCATCAAGACAGATATTTCCAAAATAAATTGCTTGTAAACTGTTATACAAGTCACAAAAATTAGGAAAAACAGTTTTTATATATTTCTCTTCTACCCTGTGAGAGTTGGAGAGCTCAGCATCTTTCCTGGGAGACAGGGAAGAAGGGAGCTGGCCCAGAGCAGGTGTTCGTGCGGGGAGAACACAAGCCCACGCTTGGAGAGCAGTGTTAAATTTTGTCTGCAGGTTGCCCTGGAAAGGAGCTACTTGAGCAGAGAATTTCTGGTTCACATCTGGTCTGTCTCTGGGTCATGGTCACACCTTGCTGTCATCCTGCAAGAGCAAGTAGAGCTGCAGGGCTTGAGACTGCTGGAGGCAGTGGCTTGGCTTCAGGCAACACAGAAAGCACATGCATCCAAACAAGGATGTATTGCTTTTAAGGGAAAGAAGAAAAGCTAAGGAAAACAGAACCTGTGACTTTGGAGAACTGAGAGTGCAAAGGAGCAGAAAGGGGCTGATAAAACCTGCAAATGAGCTAACAGCACCCAGTTGCAGTGCAATGCAGAGACAGCTGCCAGTCTGGAGTGACTACCAGACTGAAGTCCTTGCTTACAAAACACAAGCCTTAATGTTTGTATCAGTTTTGCATCTTGTTGTCATGGTGTTTGAAATCAATATTAATTGCCAGGATCTAGCCTGCATTTAACAGTAAAGGCAACAAGAGTGTTAAGTCTTAGGCTCTTAACTACATCTCTGCATTAGTCTCTTTACTGAGACATTGCCTTAATAGTAAAGAAATTGAGATTATAAGAATACCAATAGATGTTTACTTCTCTTAGTCATAGCAATGACTTATGACCAATATCAATTTTTTCGATTAATTCTCTTGTACACAATTTTCCATTTACCTATCACTGTGACATTGTGAGTGGTTAATAACATTTTCTATTGTATGACTCAGTAGAACAAAAGACAATAGGACAAAAATCTGTTTCTGCCATTTGCATCTGGTTTTTTTTGGTGTTGTTTTGGTTTGGGTTTTTTGTTGTTGTTTTTTGGGGTTTTTTTTAGTTGCAGTTAAAATGACGTCAATACCTTTGATTTAAAGGAAGACCAGGAAATATAATATATCCAGTTTGATTTAAAATCCTCTGTAGCAAAAGTGTATCCTACATTTAATAAGTAAAAACATACTTTGGTGTTACTTGATGTCCTAGCTTTGATCACTTAACCATCACTATAGTTAACATATATTCTTAAATTAAAGACTATTGTGATAATCCTTTGGAATTATGAAACAAATCTCCTTTGTCCACATAATTTCCTCCTTTAAAAGCAAACACTGCTTTGTTGGGTTTTTTTCAAAGTAGTTCAGTGTTACAGTGCACAGATTTGCTTTGGCGTAGGAAAAGCATTTATGATACAGAAAGACACAAACCATAATATCACAAATGTATATAAAATTCAAACCATAAATTGGATCTATCAGAATGAATGCCTTCATCTTAGAGATGGAATTTTTAAAAAAAACTTTTAAAATGTTTGATCCTTCATGGGACTTAAGATTAATTTAGATGGCAAAAGAAGTCAAATTTGTTACCACATAAGAACTCACTACTGGGACGGACTAATGAGATAAAATATTAACAGATTTTTAATGGTGTGGATATACAAAGTGTTCCATTGCACTTAGATGATCCAAATTCAGGTTATTCTCTGCAACTGAAAATCAATTATTTGCTTTCAGAAGAGCTCTCTTCCACTAATTGTTTGTAATGGCATAACACCATAAAATATTAAGTGCTGGAGATATATATCTAACATAAGAACTGAACGTTTGTTGACAAACGTATCGTGGTTTATGTTCCCCCATTTTTTAAGTAAAAGAATAATTTGGGTTAAGTGATAGATGTCTTGCTGGAATATTGGAGATAACTATTGATCCCACTGAAAATGCACATAGACCTTACCTTAATATATGGATGCCTCAGGGTATCAAGCCCAGAAACACAAGTTCTGTGTTTCAGACCTGTTCATAGCAGGTCATCTGCTTATGGATTTGGGCATTGACTAACTCCTATTCTGGACAGTCAGTGGTCTTTCCACACAAAAAATGAGTCAGTGCTGTGTTACTCTGTCACTTAAAAACGTAATATAACAAAATGAGTACGTTAATGTCCTGTTGTAAATTTCAAAAGGGCATTATTTTAAATTTCAAAGTTATTGAAATGACACATTACTTAAAATTTAATGTTTGAGTTTTGATGTCCTACAGGAAAGCCCAATAAGTAATGTGCTAATAAAATATTCACAATAAAAAACCTTTGTCAAACAGGACTTTAGGATGCTTCTTCTTATAGCCTTCACTGTGCAGAAAAGCTGAGATTGAGACTGCAGAAAGGCAGACAGAGTTCTGGCTAGTGACAGTAATGTGTAGTAAGATATTTATAGGGAGAAATAAAAGAGTATATTTTATTACACTACAATTCTGAAAAAAAAAATTAACCAAAAACCTCAGCTGTGAGCTTTTGGGGCTCTGATGCTTTTTCTTTGACATGGTTTGTACATTCTAGCAGAGTGTGAGAGACAGCACTGCAAAACCCAGTGCTCGTGTTTGACAGCCACAAACCCACATGCTTTTTCTAGCAAGCTGTAACAACAATTTACTAATCATTGTTATACTCAATCCCAGAAAAAAACTGGACCTGGAAGTCATGCCTGTTGTAACTTAGGCAGATTTTCCTTCCTTGGCTGTCACCCAGAAGCTTCAGTTTGGACACACCTCTAAACTTGTGCTGGAAGACTGATGTAGGCAAAGCTGAGCCAAAGGAATTGGAAACTTTGGGTGTCCAGAGGATCTGTTCAGAAACAGAAGAGGGCTGTTTATTTTGAAATATCCAAAAGCTTTTCTGGGTCTTATTTTCCAAACTTTCTTGGATGGTCTTATAACAGGCATTGTTTCCCCAAGTAAATCTACCAATTCCTACGAAGCCATTTGCCCAAATGCCACTTTGTCTGTAAGACACTCACATGAATTTTCATAGTTAATACCCTACACTGATTTTGGGACATGCACAAACTGATGTTGATATTGAGATTGTGTTTCCTTGGTTAGCCTCTGGAAGGAGAACGTGAGTGTGTGTGAGCTAATGGGCACAGGTTTGCCTGAGTCTTTCTGAGGAGGTGTTACCTGTGCGTTCTGTGGTCTGCTTGGGGCACAGTCCAAACAGCTGAGCCTGGGTCTGTGTTTGCTTTGGAAAGGGAAGAGTTTCTCATCAGATGATGATGGCAGAAGTAGGTCACCCAGGGCGTGAGGGGCCAGGTTGGATCAGTCGAAAGGTGACGAAAGACCCTGGTTCCTTGCCAGTACAGGTGCTGCCACATTTGTTTGTTGTTAGTGACCCGTGATTTTCAACATGTTCATCCTAAGAGAGAGTTATGTTCTGCGCAGTCCCGGACTGTGCAGTGCCTGGAGGAGTTTGGCTTAGGCTTGTAGAAAGGCTTATGGTTACAAAGCTCAGAATAAACCACTCTATTTACAGCTTTTTTAGCACTGCTCTTGCTGTTGTCCTCTGCCTGCTGGAAAGGTGGGTGGTCAGGGAGGGATTCCTGAGGGATTGATTCACAGGCTTGCATGGGGGATGGGGGGGCAAGCCGATTTTTTTCTCTAGAGAAGTCTTAACATCGTTGTTTTGATTTCAGACATGGCTTTTACAGTTTAATTTTTTCTGTCCTCTGGCATTCTCCTCGCTTGGATGTTATGTCAGGTCATCTCCTCACACAGCTGGGACTTCCTTCCTCCTCAGAGCACCCTGGAAGGCAGCACTGCCTCATCCTGGCAGGCAAAGTCCTTTTTTCCTCTCAGTTTTCCCCAAATTTTTTGCAATTTCAGGTTGCCTGAGTACAAGGGGCTAGGCAAGAGCTCCATAGCTTGGGCCTGTCTCTCAGAGGTGCAAAAATAATCTCAAGCTGCAGCAGGAGAGGTTTAGGTTAGATATTGGGAAGAATTTGTAAATAAAAAGGGTGATTAGATATTGGAATGGGCTGCCCAGGGAGGTTGGTTGTTTTCTTAAACACCGTCCCTGGAGCTGTTGAGAAAAGACTGGTCACTTGGTGCCATGGTCTAGCTGACACGATGGTGTTCAGTCGTAGGTTGTACCCGATGATCTTAGGGGTCTTTCTCAACGTGATTCTGTAAAGAAAGACCTCGACAGCGTAAACCACAGGAGAAATTTGAGAAAGGCGGCGTTATCCCGCCGAGGCCCTGGGTAGGGCTGCCGAGGAGGCCAGGGCGGAGCACGGCGCGGCTCCCCCGGCGCCCAGAGGGGCGGTGGGGCTGAGGGC
>WBNO01030710.1:154740-218966 GCA_013400575.1 Peucedramus taeniatus
GTGATGAGGGGGGCTCCGGCGGGACCGGCGCCCCGGTGCCGGCTGCCCTGCGCCCCGGCCCGCCGTACGGTGACGGCTGCCGTGCCGTCTAGCACCGGCATTCCTGCCTTCTCCCGTTGGAAGCTGTGGAGCCTCCTCTACGGACGGAGGGATCCTCGTGCGTCCGCAACTTCCTCGTGACGGAGTGGAGCGGCATTTCTGCTCCCCCCGCTCTCCTCCCGGTACCGAAGAATCGCGTCTTTGTTCCAGGCTTTGTCACAGGCAGTGTTGACAGGAGCGGTGCGTGGATTAGAGCGGTAGGAAAGGTAGAGCGGTGGTGATCGATGGGGCTCATCCCAGCATTGCCTTTAGCGGGAGTGTGAAAATCTGTCTGCGTGTCAGTGTTTTTTGCAATAAACCCGTGGGTGACTGAGAGTGACTCCTGCAGTGGCCTCTGTCCTCAGGTCGTAGTTCCTGAGCACGTGGATCTTCTGGAAGGTGGCTGAGGCTGATGTACCTGTTACTGGGTGTAAGCGGCAGACGGGTGGGGGTGGCTGTTGCGTTGGAACCGAGGCTTGTGCGTGGGGTAGAATATTATGGAATAGTTAACTTTATCAAGAGGAGGAAACTCAGGGTTTTTTTTTTAATTGCAGATGCAGGAAGACTAAAAGCAGTATCTCTGAAAGCTGTTTGGTGACCTGTGTGAAGTGTCAGTAATGTTGTCTTTGAGCCAACAGGATATTTTACCAAGATTGTCTTTGATCAGCTCTTTTTTGTATTGAGGCAGTGATGATCTCTGTGTCAGTGTGTACTTGTTGCATCCATAATAGGAATTCAGTTTGTTAAAGCTCTAAAATACTGTTCCTTTTCTTGTTAGCATAACTCTCTTTCTCAAGTTGTGCTTTTTTTCTGGAGAAATAACTAAAAAGCTCTTGAATGACTTTTTTTCTTCATCTTAGAGTTTGAATTACATAGGATTTCTAATACAAAATAAACACTCCATACTGCATGGGTTGCATAACACTTCCTATTGCAAGATCCTGTTTTCAGTTGCTAGTAACTTTCTGAGGCTATGTAATTGTACTAAAAGATTCCATGCCTTAGGCTCTCTATTTTAACATTGTTAAGCTTTGTTCACTTTAGCCGCTTTGTAACCTCCATTGCTATGGTGAAAATATTTCGAAATCTGCTTAAAATTGATAAATTCTGATGTTCCCTCTATATTTTTGAGCATAAATATGCTCATTTGGAACAACTGGGGGAAGGGGGAGAAAGCATGTAAAAAATCCATTACCTCTAACTTCTTCTGTAATTCAAAAGCTTAGCCAAACTTTTTCAAGTGACATATGTGAAAAGTGTAGTTTGTTTAGCTCAGAGACTTCAGTATTCAGTGAGTACATACTGATTTGCATGTAAAGAACTTGCTCAGTTATCTCCACAGTTTTCATGTGAGATTCTGCATGCACAAATGACAAAACAAATTATCTTAGGGTTACAAGAAAATTGCTCTGCTAGCTGCTCTTGCCTAGGATACAGGAATGGAAAATAGAGTTCCCCCTCCTTGCATGGTCTTTTTCTGTCTTCACAGAGTTTAAGTCTGGAAGATTGTGTACACAGAAGCACAAGAAAAACATGGAAGCCCAAGTCATATTGAAAGTATCATCAAGCACTTTTCTGTTGTCCCCCTGCGTTGTTTTGCAGTCTTGTCATAGTTTGTCTGCACACTGCTGCTTTCCCAGGGCTGCTCTGGGGCCTGTTCTGCAGGGTGGATTTGCTTGGGGTGTAAATCAGAATTGTCTAATAAAAGAAAGCAATGTTATCTGCAAAACTGCTTGTTGCAGCTTTTGGATATGATCCTATGGTAAACATAATAATTATAAATAAATTGTTATTCAGGAAGGCAGGTGAAGAGAAGATGGTGTAATTGTTGAGGCAGTTGAATGCAGTATTAGTGTGGATTCCATCCCAACTCAGGTTAGGCATTTATGACAGATTTGTTTGTTAATGGTGTATTAATCACTTGGACTCAGTAAAGGATTACTAATATTATGTTGCTGACACAAAAAGAAACTGGGATAAAAAAACGTGTAATTGAGGCTATTGTGTATACAGTGGGTTCGTGTATATGCCGTATGTAGGTGTCTGAGTTGCAGTGCCTGAATCTAGCAGGTGCAGTTTTCCTTAATTTCTCTGGTTCCATTTTTCTTCTGTAAAAGCATCATGTCACCCACAGGACCTACGGCTTAGTTGAGTATTGAAATAATGAGCACTAGTAAGATCAACGTGGAAAAAACAATAGTTCTGTATTCAGAGCAAGGTCTTAACAGTAGCAAAGTAGATCTCAGATGGCATGGAAATAAGAACAACATGTTGCTTTTTATCGTCCTAGTAACTTTTTTTAAAGGGGAAAGGAATGCGATAAAGTGTACTTCCTTTTTCCCGGCAGGTCAGACTCTCTCCCAGCGCTCTTTGCTGCAGGTTCCTTGGAGCCATCGGTGGGGAACATTCCCTGCTGCAGACAGGCGTGGCCCGTGGTGTGGGAGCCCTGCGTGCTCTGGCCGTGCTCGGGGTACATCTTCCTGTGAATGCAGGGGCAGGTGTTGGTTCACACCCGCAGGAGCAGACTGACACAACTGCTGCTGCTTTTCTTTGTCACAGCAGGGTTTTGGAAGAGGGGCTTTCTCATACAAAACTTTCAAGTTGTTAAGACTTGGATTTAGATTAATCACTTTGATCAAGCATTTTCTAATGAGGTATTCACTTCCATTTACTGTATTTTTGTGACAATTGACTGCAGTACTAAATACAGTATTTTCTAACAGTAATTGTGGAATGCTCTTTCAAAGACTGAAGGAAGAATTGTTGATATCTTAGATAAAGCACTGTTATCTCTTTGGTTACAGAAGGAATTAATTTTTTTTCAATGGTTTGCTGTGTTAAAAATATAATTTTTAGAGAGGTGTCCAGTATCTATTTCTGTTTTCTGTTTTATTATAGTACTTGCTTGCACTGTAGGGCTTTGGAATGGCATTCAATAAAACAACACTGATTGTCTATATACATGTCTTTCATAGTTTAATGTACAGATATCTGTATGTCAGAGTTCTACACTCCCAGCCTGAATTAAAGACTTATTTTGTTTAGCTCTTTTTATATTGCCCAGATAACATTCTAAGTTAGATAGGTTTTTAAAACTTTTGTATCTATTATATGTGGTTGCTTTCAGGGATGAAACTAGAAGTGGGAACTTCTCACAGGCAAAAATACACTTCCTACTTGCATGCATTTGCCATTTCAGCTTTCTCAGTTGCTTGAGACCTGTCCTGTGTAGAACAAGCATTCTTGTTTACTGCAAGTTGCCTAAGATTTCTCATAGGCATATGGTATTTCATTCTGGAAAGCTTTAGATATATTACTATATTCCTTTAGGATCTACTGCTGGAATGGGTTGTTTATGGTTATTTAGCTTGTAGTTGGTGAACTGAATGTCTAGGATACATGGATTGTCTTCTCTGCTTCTGCACACCTTACGCCACTACTCTTCTCGTATGGCTGTCTTTTGAAGGTGATGCTGATGGGTAGAAACATTTCAGACATGACTTCAGAAACTGGCATGGACTAATCTTTTGGATTGCCTCTGACAAAACCAGAGCCTGTGCCTGCGCTGGAGCCCCCAGTGCTTCAGTTCCTGTTCAAAGCCTCTGGTCTCCCCAGTGCCTCTGTATGAGATGTCTGCTATATCTGACTGTTCTTATACATGCACTCAGACAGAAAAAATAGACATTCATGTCTCTGTGTTTGAGAAAGGCTCTCAATTTTTTCTAAGCTGTGAAGGACTTTACCATTGCAAGGCATGGCCTAGAATCCCACATGTCTGGATTGGTTGAGACTATTGTAGAAATGGTGAAGCTTGCGGGCCTGTAGTCTTGAGAGGTTTCCTGATCTTGTTTGGAGTTTGCTTGCATTTTTTTGAACAGCAGTGTAATTTGTGTAGATCTGGTGGTTTCCAGAAGCTGCTTTATGTCCCTCTGTTTGTTTTGTGTTGTTTTTTAAAGCCTTTCCTTTACACTGAACTAATAAATACTGAGTGGGACTGTTATGGATACTGGGTTACACATAGTGAAAAATTGTTTGATAATTGGTTGGGGGGTTTTGAATTTTTTAAAATTCTGTAGACAAATTGGTAACTCCACTAGTGGACTTCTGTTGTCCTGAATCTCTTCCTTAATTTGTAGTCAAATGCAGCTGTTAAATACAATCTGTAGTAACAGCCAGCATTTCTTGATAGATGTGTTTTCTGTATTTATGAGCACAAAATGCTCACATGGTACAATTAAGTTCTTCTACTGAATTACTAGGACTGATCTGTAACTGACAGGTGGAAGTTAATGACTTTCATTATGTTTAAAAGATCAATTAATGTAGTTTTGTAATTGGAATCTTTGTGAATCTAAAACTTTGCTTGTTTTGAAATAATTTCTTCAAAAAAAAAAGGTTCAGCTCTGTTGGTCACTCTAGAGGGGACAGTGTTCTCTGGGTTGTGAAGCAATGGTCCAATGGGAAAGTCTCCTTCCCGTTTTCCATCTCCTGGTGAAATGAAGTGATGATACTTCAGGACTTGCTATCGTGTTAGTTGGCACCTAACATGTATGGCTGCCTCACTTGAGAGGTCTGATTATTGCAGGAAGTACTTTTCTCCACCTAAGGCTCCCCATTCTGTGGGAAATGCTTTCTTTTAAATGAGTACTGTATGCAGACACAATATGAATCTTAAGAAATCCTTAATATATAGTTCCTGATATTGCCAGAATCTTTAAAGCTGATGCTGCTGTACTGTTTTATTGTTGTAATAAGCTTTGGTGCTCTTATTTTGGCTTCAGTGGTAGTTGATTCTTGACCTATCTAACAGGAACAAAAGAATAACAGGATGTTATTGCCTAGAGGAATTGTTTACTACCAAGTGTTCTCTGTTAGACTACTCAGTAATTTTTATATTGGCTTCCTCAAAAAAAGGCTATCTAGTAGTCCAGCAGATACTACCATTTTATGTTTTACATGAAATTAACTATCCTGGCTTTGGCTATAGTCATCAGCATGTCACCATTTCTTGATCTGAGCCTTTTTTCTCACCCTTTCTTCCTGCTTGTATTTTTCTTTTGTCTTCTGTTCTCTCTTGGACTTCTATCACTAAGGCAGGACTCATTCTCCCAGTTGTCTTTAGTGTTATTTTCCTACCATATGAATTTGGAAAGGATAGGGTTGAGAATGAACAGTTTGTTAATACCTGTCCTTTGTAATTATTGTCTGCAAATGACTGTAAGCCGGGCAAGACCTGGCCATTCCAGTCTCAGTTTTGAAGTTTTGAACAAGTTTTGAACAGTTTATAAGGTTGAAATTTCTGTCCAAGTGTTGTTTTCCTGTCCAAAATGAACAGTTCAAGAATGTCTCAACGTATATTCATTGAACATAGGTAGTTTCATAGTGACTTTTGTGGAAATGAAACTGTCTTTTCTGCATGTACCACTTTATTAATTTGACACTTGCTTTGCTACTCTGAGAACACATTTTACATCTATTTTAAGGCATACATAAAAAGGATTTCTGTTTTATTATCTGTTCAAAGAATCACAAGCTGGAAAGCATTGCCTTTAAAGCTTTAAGTTACTGATTGTCAACATACTGGCTCAGATACCTTCTGTTTCATCCCTTGTTACACAATATCTGTTAGTAAATAGATTAATTATTAGAGATGGTGAAAATGGTGTGGTTTAGTTGTCCCAGCTCTTTTGACTAGCATCTTGAACATGTACTTTAGAATATGCTAATATGATTAACAATAAAGTAATGGTAAAACCTGGAAGTTGATAATAAGATAACTATCTTGCTGACTCAGCTTGGAAAAGGATGTTTTGTCTCACTTAATCAGACCAAGATGTTTTGGATAGTTTAGTCTCTGTAATATGTCTTAACCTTATTCCCCTACCTCATAGCTTTAAAATACTATATAACCCCTAAAAACAATTTAAGCTTGAATTTGTTGGGAGCAGCCTGATTCAGACACTGTGTGCAGCCACTCCCTGGCAGTAGTTTTAACAATATTTCTTCTATTTCCATTCGCTGTTTTTACCTGATTCATATTGGGTTACTTGCATTCTCAGAGGGAACAGCTTAACAATTCAGTTTTAACATTATTGTATTCTTTTTTTTGTTTGTTTTTTTGCCTCCAGCCTCTGGAATGGCTGGCAGTCAGAAGTTGTCAAAAGAAGCTGAATGTCCTTGTTCCATCTGTACAAACAATCCCTGTGCAAGTCTGTGCCCAGAGCTGCTGCCTTTGATGGGCTGTTGTGTGCATGTCTGTGCTTCAGAGCAGCTGGGTATGAGGGCACTAAACCTGTACAACTCCTGTGTGTGCAAAGCAGCAGAGAATGCTCAGTTTCTTTAGCTCTACGAACAGAATAAATTCAGATTGACCTGTTCAAGTTAATGTCAGGACTGCAGAAGCTTTGGTAGACATTTATATCCAGGAAGAGACTCTTGGGGAGATAAATTGGTCTGGGAGAGCAATCTCTTAAGATAAACTGCAGTGCTGCTAGGCATTGCTAGCATTGTTCCTGTTTACTGGCTACGTGCCTGTCCCCTCCTCTGCCACCAGAGCCACTTGAAGCACGGCAGTGGTGTAAAAGAACAGCAAGGCAAGCTTGAGAGTGTCTGTAGTCATATGGAAGAGTAAAAGGTACAGGCTGCAGCCTGTGTATTTTTTGACCACAAAAACACTGATGTTACAGCTGCCTGTGGATCTACAGGAGTTACTGATCCACAATTTCTTGTATGTGGCTATGAAGGAGGCAAATAAGGATTTCCTGAGCAAAGGTGAATGAAGAGGATGAGGTTCAAAATTGCCTTTTGAACCATGAAATTTTGATTTTGAATCTGTTTCCTGTGGGTGCCAGAATCAAGTAGCTGATGCTTTGTCTCCATGCAGAGCTTGCATGGCCTAATTTTTGTCTGCATGAAATGAGCTTCAAAAGGTCCTGGAGCTGTTTGGCTGTTCACTGCTTTCTGGGATCAGTGTTTGTGGCAGCTTTTTTGAGCTGTGGCAGCAGTTGCTCAGTAATTCTGCCATCAGTGAGTGAGGAGGAAAGGTCGTAGGGTCACAGTGCTGCCCGGTATCCTGTCAGCAGGCTTTGCCTCTTCAGGATGTGTGGGGTCATGGCATAATGGCTCCTTCCAGTGTCAGGCCCTTCTGACTGTGTTTGGATCAAGCTGGCTGAATTTTCCCTGATGTTCATTGCACACTGGCATGACCAGAGAATGGGGAACCTCGTATGTTGTGATTATCTATTGCCCTTGCATGTTAGCATGTTTTTTTTTCCTGGAGTTTCTAATTGCCATAGCTTGGGAAAGGAAGAAGTGGACCCTTTAGTGTCACCTGTCAGTTAAAAAAAACCAAAAAGGGATGTGGTGGCTTTTGACAGTGAGAGCAGCTAGTTGAAAAAGTGAAAGTGAAAAAGGAGATCTCTTGGGAGGCTTGTTGTGAACAATTCTGGAATTTTTAAAACCTGTTTCTGTTTATCTAGAAAGATACTGCTACGGGGCATACCTTTTCATACCTTCATAGTGGTTTGGTTAGTTGTTCTGCTTGGCTAACTAAAATGCTGTAGCTGTCCTAGTTTGGCACTGACCCCAAAAAATAATAACCTTTCTTTCAGCAAGGCATGTTTAAATCAACCTTCAGCATGCCAGCATTGGGTTTGTGGCTTCTAGTTTCCTGAGGCTATGTGCAAAGCAATTTGTGTTTCTGTAAAATAGCTTTCATATCTCTATTACGATACAAGTAAACAAACCATGTGATTAAGCCAACTTTAAAATCCCAGGAGCATGGATCCTATTCTGGTATCTCCCCTGTATGGACTACATTGATGCACTATTAATCCTGACTCTGGGATGCCTGTGCCCAAAAGCATCTAATTGTCTTTGCTTTTCTCATGCTTGAATAATGGAGTAAATCTCGTGGTCTAAGCAACTGAATGCAGAGACAAGAAGACCTGTTTGTCTTTTAGGGCTGTGTGTCCTGTATCAGCATCAGCTCTTAGTCTTTTTCTGAGAAGGAAAAGGTGGGATTGTTTGTCAAGCTGATAATCTGTCAGTTGGGTCCTGTGGGCTGTGGCTGAGGGCCATCCTCCTGTTAAAAGGGGGTCAGGGTACTCTGGGTGCAGTGCAGAGGTGCTCAGGGAGAGGGGAAATGCACACATGGGATTCTTGAATCATCACAGAAACTCACTGATGTTGAATGTCACTGAAGCAAAGTAATTGGTAGAAGATAAATTGGACATTGTTTTAGAATGTAAGGTGGGTGGATATGTTAGGATATTTGTTATATATAAAAACATTAACAAATAGCTCTTCTTAATTTGATGCCAACATAGTTTTCTACTTATGTTTTCTTAAATCTGGTCAGTTCTGTTATTGTCATAAAACACATGATAATGTTATGTACCTTAAAATCCTGATCATGACTAAGGATTTTGAAGGCTTAGGCCACTTTCAAGTGGTCAGTGCTGGGAGGGGTTGTCTGTTGGTCTTCCTTTTCTGAACTCTTAGAGTATCTAGTAGGAGACAATTTCCTTTGAGATGAAGGCTGAAGATAGTCTTTTGACTTGGCTGTAACTGACTTGGACAATTGATTGTTTTGTCAGTGGGTGGACATTGTAGATGTTCATCTCATTTACCAGGCAATCACCTCTAACTACAGAGGGTGGGAGAAACTTGCGTACTTTTTTATTATTTTATTTTTATTTAGTGGTCTGTTTTCAGTTTTACATTTTTAGCCAGTAGTTCCTGCCTCAGTATTAGGATGCATTTCTCTCCATTAGCTTTAAGAACCATTCCAGTTGGGGTTGGTTAGGGAGTCTGGCCCTGTGGTTATATAGGAGACCAATGATAAAGCATGCTTAGTGCTTCCTAGGAGTCTCCTTTAGAAAGCGCTTTCAATACTATGTGGAATTCAGGAAAGCCTCAGGGAGAACATCTACTGCTTCATCTGTTGCTCTTGTATCTGTTTAACTCTTTAACCTAGATTGGAGCAGATTTTCTCACAAGTGTCTCTGGCCCACCATCTCCTACAAACAGCCCTTCATCTGGAAGGCTTTTTGCTTTCCAGAGAAACAATGGTCATTTGTCTTCCTCCTCTGATTCGGTCACAGCTGTTGGGATATTTTTTTCCCCCCTCTTGAATTCAGTACCTTATCAGATGAGCCGTGTAGGATTGTGCAGCTGTATTAATTAACAGGAGAAGTGCAATTACTTATGTCACTCCTATGAAGCTAATTTGTATAATGTGTAATTAAAATATTTTTTTGTTTCGTAAAAAACTCATACCCTGCTGGCAGGTCATATCAATAATCCTGATATTTTAAGTATGACCTCTCTGTGCTGTTAACTAAAAATAGATGCAAGATTTTTTTATTCTTGCATTTCTTTCCAGAGTTGATTACTGCTTTATTAATCTATTTTGATAAATTTGATACCCTTTTCATTCTGCCCAGGAAATAAATATTATCAGAGTCTATTTCTCTCCCTCTGATGAATGCCAGGATACCATTAGGTGAAAACTTCTGTGGTCCAAGCAGATTTGTCTGAGTGTTACTGAAAGAGCTATGACTGTCAAAGTAACTGCATCGTTTAGTCTGTAGTTTTCAGTGTGAATTCAAAATTATGCCCATAATTTCTTTTAGCTTTATTAATTGAAAATTGACCTGAAAAGTAAATCTGAATGCATCTTGAATATGTTACTTTGTTTTTAAGGAGAACACGCGAATTGTCAGAGTGAAGGTTATAGCTGGAATTGGCCTGGCCAAGAAGGATATCTTAGGAGCCAGGTAAGAATATGTTGTTAATGTATTAAGGGACAGCTGCTTCTTTATTTTCCTTCTACAGCTCTTTAGTTCTCAGTAAATTCTTCTGTGCCTCTTGGAAAAAAAAAATCTGAACTCTTTCAACTGGCAACTTTATAAAATTATTAGAGACTATATAAGCATGAAGATATCTGCTTTCTTGTCCAAGAGTGACTTGGACAGATCTTGAGTGTTGGCAAATCAAAGTAGAGGAATGTTCTATTCTCTGCATGATAAAATAGCTCTGCCATGGAGGGTAGATCCATGTCTGTGTTTCACTTCAGGTAGGCTGCAGCTAAAATAACTGCAGTTAAAATAACTAGAGTTTAGTTGTAGTCAAAGTTCTCATCTGTGCTTGAAAAACTTGGAATGAGCACAGTAACAAACTCTGGTGGCTATAAGACTGTTTCAGCTCAAATTATGTGCAATGGAACAGTGGCTTAACATTTAGCAAAGGAATGATCACACTTGTGAGTTGGTAATTGAAATGCTTTTAGGATCTTGTAGAGTTGGCAAGTGTCAGAATGCATTTTGTGCTAAAGCCACTTTTGCTTCTGGCCTTTGTACAAAGGGTCTAGAAAAGTATTGATAGGTTTAGTACAAGTTCTGCTGTCAGCTGCTTTGGCATATGTGCAGGAATGTTGTTATTTTAGCACTAGCAAAATTACTGGGCGTGACATCAGTTTAGCAATAGAAAAAATTCTCTTGTGAAATTCATATTTTCCCTAAAGCCAGACAGTCTCCCTTATTTTTTTTGTTCATGTACAATTTTTTTTTACTTCAAGCAAAAGTAGATCAGCTTTTCTCATCATAACTTAAATATGTGAAAATCATATGCTCTGTTACTGTATGGCAGACAGTCTTGATCACCTTTTGTTACTCAGTTCTGAGCAACTGAGTGCTTTGACTGTTCATGAAAAGCAGATATTCATATAATATGTTGGGTTTTAGTACCACAGAAAAGGAAAAGGCAGTAGGACATTTTAAGCAGCAATATTAGGACATGTTAATATAATGACAATAATATCATCATTAACAGAGAAATTCAGGTTAAACTCAAACTCTGTCAAAGTGATAGAACATTTAGTAAAATTGTTGCGTGTTCGAGGAAGTACCTCAAATTCCAGGTGTTCCAAAGTGTTAAGATACTTAATACTTCAAGATTTTCAGTCATAACTAATTTTTTTCATGCTTGTCTTGTTGAAATGTCAGAGGTTTTATTAAATCTGTTCTCCTGAAATAACTGTCAAATTATACTGATACACAGAATGGCATAGCTAATATCATTATCACTGCTAGTGTTTATATTAGTTTGATCTCTAAAACTGTGCAGGAAATGATTGTAATTACAAATGTCTGTGGTATTTGTAAAATAATTGTAACCCCTGGTTACATAACTGCTATTAATTTAAAAGTTGACTGCTGATAATGGTGACCAAAAAGGGCATAGAGCAGCATACTACTTGTTTGGTTTTTTTCCCTACCAGTGACCCATATGTGAAAGTGACATTGTATGATCCAGTGAATGGAGTCCTTACCAGTATTCAGACAAAAACTATTAGAAAGGTTAGTCATCTTATCTGTGTGGGTATGGTGGGGTTTTTTGGGGGTTTGTGGTATTGTGTCGAGGTTTTTTTAAAACAGACTCCAGAGGAAAAGTTAAAGCTATAGGAAGTATGAGAATTCATCTTTTGAGTGAATAGATGTGTGGAGTGTTCTATGGTCTGCTCAGTTTCTCTGTTTTTGGCTTTATTGTGGTATTTTCTCTTCAAAAATTTTTTTGAAAGGTAGAGGAAAAACTGAGGAATATAAGATGAGTACTGATTCAAAACGACATCATTAATGGAAATACTGGATTGTTCTGATTTTTCTAAGATCTTTAATGATGTAAGAATCTTGCTTGTTGTACAGCTTTTTATCTTTTTGTGTTAAAAACACAAACACAATTTGTTCTGTTTAACCATCAAATTGCACCCCTCACCAGAATCATTGTACTGCTTGTTTTTCTAGAATACGTGCAGGAAAAAGTCAGTACTGTTAACTAACTTTAATTAAAAATGAAGAACTGTATGTTTGAGAGGGAAAGCACTCTTCCAAATTCTTGTTCTCGGATAGTGGCTGTGATTTATGTTATGGGATCGCTCATGCATTTTTCCTTCCGTGTTGATAATTGTTACATTAGACTCTCTTTGTTGCTAAACTATCTGTAGTATTTTTTAAAATAATCACGGTTCAAAGATGAGCTTAGCTGAGTGAGTTACGCTGTGTTGGGCCCATCTGTGCCTGGTCTGTGTAGTTTATGTTGCTTAGAGATTTGGCATTTGTTAAGAGTTTGCATGTAAGTAATGTGGGTGTTGAACTGAGAGGAAGGCAGTGGTTATTACTGAAGGGACATACTATAAATTAACAATTTTCAAGTGTCTAATGCACCTTCTCTGCATCTATGGCATTGCTAATATCTGACAATACCTGCATAAATTGTCTCCATTCTGCACTGCATTAAACAGTACAAGACTCCTTTGACTTTTACCAGCAATATCAAGGTTAAAGGTACTTTTTTCTTAAGTGGATTGTTACATGGAATAAAATGTGTAATACATCAAAAATTATGTACACTTGTACAGAATTATCAGTATAGCTAATGCTCTCTTTTTTTTCCTTCCTCTGCACACAGTCCTTAAACCCAAAATGGAATGAAGAACTCTTATTTAGAGTAAGTGATTTTCTTTATAGCCTTATTACATGTTGGATATATTATACATTGGGAAAAACTACTCACTACTCTCCCTGCTTCAGAAGTCTTCCATAATTCAGAAATAACTCTACAACTAATGTTCTAAAAGGATCACAAACTGCTTTCCTTAGAAATATGTTTATTAACTCTGGGACAAATGTTAAATTTTCAGTCTTGGTGTTGCCTTCTTTATTCTGTGAATGTTTAAAGGCATGTGCATGGATTTATAAACAGTTTGGGATAGTACCAGGTATGGCTATTGGTTCTAATAGAAATGCATTGCATAGCAGAATGGCAGCAAGGTATGAACTTGCTGTTTAATAAAGACCTTTGGTATTTCTTTCCTCCTGCATAAACACAGAGATTTTGCTGAAGACAAGTGCTGGAATTCCGTACATATGTTAATTATCATTATACTTCTTTTTCATAGGTTAATCCTCAGAAACACAGACTCCTTTTTGAAGTATTTGATGAAAACCGTTTGGTAGGTCTTTTTGTGTTAATTTTGCAGTGTTTTAAATGCTTGAGTGAAAGCAAGTCCATCAGGATTCAATGTGGATAAAAAACCCACTCTGAACAACCTTAATTTCTGTAATGAAACCTAAAGCTAAAAGCAGACCTGATTATTTATCTGACATTACCACACTCCTGAAGCTCTGAAGTAGTTACATAATTACTGTAAACTTCTAATGTGCTTTAACTCATGAAAGCATCATTCTTTCATAGTGCTGTTCACATGACCAAATTCTTTGGTGATATTGAAAGCTCTGCATTGGATGTTTATTTTTCCCTACAAACAAAGCAGTATTGATATGTGGTGTGAGAAGCTTCTTCAGTGTGTGAGGAGAAGCATGAAAGAAAGCATGGATTTTCTTTGGAAGGCTCAAGAAGTGAACAATGGATTGTGATCTTGTAGATAGGTGTCACTCTGAATGGCAGGTCACTGGTGAGATAGGGCTAGCTTGTGCTTTTATCTCACTGAAATCAAAATTCCTCCTCTGACCCAAGCTCTCATTTTGTGTCCAGATGTCTAATTACCTGTATTTGTTTGTGTGTTTCATTGTGAGTAAGCTTGTAGCAGTACAGTCATGTCACTTGCATCTGTTTCACTGACGTTCCTTGTCACTGAAATAAATACCTTTCCTTCTGCAGGAGTTTGGAACTAAAGGGAGGGATTGAGTGCTCTTGCACGCCAGACACAGTTTCATTCCAGAGAAAGGATCTCTTTGTGCCTTGTTCTTGAGTAGTGTGTTGGCCATGAAAAACATTTCTTCCTAGAGCTTTCTGCATGTGTTCAGGAAACCACTGTATCTGTTACTAAGGTGCTGCTCTTCTGAGGTTGGGAAGAGTGAAAATGTGTGTAAATATAAGTGCAAACTGTCTAGAATAATGAGATTTAAGAAGGAGGAGGCTTGTTTCTTGGTTATAGGCATTACACAGTCCCCACACCATTTACTACTTAACTGGTGATATTACCTGTCTCAAGTATTTCAAATATGGTGTCTCTTTGATTTATTTGAAAGCAATGTTAAAGGGAATCATAAGCTCTTGTCCCTACATGGGAGGTTAAATGTGGTTTTTCAGGATGCTCAGATTTTCATCTGGACATAGTATTATGGGCTACAGTGTATCCCTCATGCCCTTGAAGTATTCTGTCCATTGCACTTCTCATTAGAGCTTTGCTGCCACCACCTGGAAGCCACGAGGCATGATTATAAAGTAGGAATCTTGATTTTTCTGGGGGGAGAAGGCCAGTGTTTTCTTAGTGTTTTCCACACACACTTTGTGTTTCCTCCTTCACATTCTTTCTCTAATCTAAATATATAAGTTGTTTGATCTGTTTGCCTATGGAGAGGAACCAATTAAATGTTTTGTTGGTATCAACTGAGAAATAGTGCTTTGTTTCCCATGCATGATTATATTTAGAGATCAAAGTGTCATGACCTCATCAGTCACTCTATAGTTCTGTAATAAAATCCCTATATTTGTCATTGTTTCCATCTCACTTGGTGAATGGAGCATGCCATCTACCTATTTCTCTTCAGCTTGCTCTCAGAAACTGTTTTTATCCCAGATGTCTTGGGTTGTTTTAAGTAAGATAAATTTTTGCCTCAGCTATGATTGTTATTTAGCGTTGACAAGCTCCTCTGCTTCTATTAATTCATCCTCACATGTCAGAAATCACAGGTGCCTTGCTAAGTAGCTATGATCAAAAGGTGTTTAATCTTGTTATTTTATCTGTTAAATCTGTTATTTTAGTATTTTATTCTGTTATTTTCTGTGTTCTTTCATCTACGTATTGGATGACTGTTTAAAGTCTAAGTGTGAGCAATCTGATAAAACTGAAATATTCTTATATTTGTGTCCTCCCAATGGTTAATTTCCTCGCTTTACAAAATTTTATCCCAAGTGCTTTTATTTTCTTTAACTTTAGGCATAAATGGAAGCCAGAAATACCTGCTTGTTTTTAAAAAAAATGTTGTTCTTGAATATCAACCTCAAAACCTTCTTCAGAGTTTAGCTTAATTTTTGCTTTGGACTTGCTGCATTGGTTATATTGCCAGTAGTCAGAGTTTTGAAATCTTCATGTAATAGTTCTAAGACTTCTCAAAAATCTCTTGTGGATTTGGTAAAGGAGTGCTAAATCTAGTTTATTCTTCTGACCTGCAAACCCTTGGTAGAATAGAGGGCTTGAGCGGTTTGTGGAGTCTTTAATTATGGTTGTCTTTAAAAATACACTAGAAAAATGTCAAGAAGAACATTGAGATCACTTAGCAGATGAATCAGTGAAGAGACCCCACCTCTTGCTAACTGTCTTACAATACCTTGACACAATTTAAGTATATTGCAAACTAAGTGCCTGAATCTGTTATTGATACTGTAGAAATCAATGATACTAAGCTTTGACTGGAAATATTGGTATATTTAAAAAATACTAACTTTTAGTTTATTTTCATGCCAACTCTAATTCAGCAACATTGAATTTAACCTCTAGACACCATTTTATATTGCGTGAGAAAGCTGTAGTTGGCTGGCAATACCTACACAGGTATAGCTAAGGAGGAGAGACATGTCAAGAAATTTTGCTGGAATCTTAAGCCTTGAGTAAATTATGTCAGTTTATTGTTTTCTTGGGATTCTTTTAGTAAAATTGAAGAAAACATTTCAGATTATCCACTGGGGGAGAAAATAATGCTTTTACTAAAAGAAACCAGCACCTCCAATGGTTGCGCTTTGCGTCACACAAACATGTTACAAACTGTGCCACTAATACATTTGTTCTTGGGGAGAGAAGAAGCCTTAAGAAATGCAATTTTTACTTTTTGTTAACATATCTTAGGGTCACTTGCTGATGTTTTTGGTTTGTTTGGTTTTATGGGTATTTTTTACTGTAGTGCTTGAAGTACCAATGTAACTTTTTGAAACTGACCAAAAGAACCTTTCATGGTATTTTCCTTTCCTCTTCTCTCCCCATCCCAATCCCCACCAACATATAACTTTAGAAGAAGTCCTGTTGGTTATAATGAAATAAATGAAGTGTTGTATTTGTTGGCCTTTTATGAATAAGCTAGTATTCATTTATTGCTGCATTCTAATAATGGAATTCAGGTAATGGAGGTTAAGTAAGCCCTGGAGTATAATTAGAAAACAAATTTGTTGCTTGCAAACAAGGTACTGTGAATTTGATTCTTGGCTCTTTTTTGGGAAGGAGGAATAAATGTTAATTTTACTGCCTTCTAGCTTAAAATACAGTAAAGGTTAAATAAATACGAAGCAGAAAAAACTCCTAGTAGTATGACCTATAAAAGTATAAATGGCCTAGTGTTCTCTTCTGTTTGTACTCTTTCAGCAGCACTAAGTAATTTCATGCTAGTGCAGTAGCATTCAGTACTGCATCATATATGGCTTATGTATTCAAAAGTACATTCATAGCCAAATGTTGGTGTTTTTCAGAACAAAACCCACAACAGAAATCCCACTTAACAGCAAGATTCAAGATTGTCTTTTGTCAAAAGTCCCACTAGGTGCCAGCAAAGGACCTCTACAGATTATATGAGCCTGTGAAACATTTTGTAGGAATTCTCAATCCCTTTACTCTTGGAAAAATTGACAGTATATTAACTTCTTGACATGTTGATAATTTTATTTTAAAAAATTAAAAAAAAAATAGTTATGAATCTGTGAGGCAGTTTGTATATAATTACACAGAATGGCTTTCTTCTGTATAGTTTGGTAATGCTTTTTATCTCTGTGCATACTTAGTTCAGTGTTCTAAAGTTTGTGTAGCTGGTCACATATCTGCAAATCACATTGAACTCTAATGAATGTGTCCTTACTCTGGGCTTCCAGCAAATAAGATGAGGTAGTTTGATTTGTAAGAATAATGTTGTTTCTTTCTACCTTTAACAGCTGTAGTTAGAAAAGGTCAAACTAGAAATAAAAACAAATGCCAAATTATTAGCCAGAAAAACTTTTTTTGGCTCCTTTTTAGTTGCACCTCATTTAAAATTATGAATTAATAAGCACAGAGGGTTCTACTATGTGCAAGTCTTTAGAAAGTGTGATTGCTTAGCAGCATGTGGATTGCAAGATAATGCCAGATTGCTTTCAAGTTTTATTTAAATAGTGCAGAAAAACATTTTCTTAAGGGAGAGGAGGCTTATTTCACTAGTTTGTGCATAATTCAGACCTCAGCAGTTTGCTTGCATAGTTACTATTTGGAAATTCAATCCTGGACTTGATACTCAATTATATGGGACTTCATTCCTACCAACTTCCTGTAATTCTAAACCTATGGGTAAAAATATTAGTAGTCATACGCTGCTGAGGAAAGTACGGACACATTGACTCAGCTCGTGCAGCCGCAGCAGGCGTTGCTGCTTGGAAGTTCTGGAAGCCTATTATAGTATTCCTTTATGCAAATTCCAGAAGGTGTAATTGAAACAAGGTCAGTAGTGTTTGTCAGTGTGTTGCAGCTGAGGTCCTTGGAACATAAGTGCTTTTTAAATGAACGCTTTCTGACTGCAAGCAATCAACGACGGTCCAGAAACTACAGTTCAAGGAATGGCTGACTTATTTCAAGAGGTACTTTCTTTTAAAATGCTAGTATCTTGTAGAAATTAGGACAAAGACTGCAACTTTTATGGGCTTTTACTGTTGCGATGTACCAGCTCTGGGTTCTGTGCAGCTGCCTGTAACCTTTTTGCTGAAGGATCATTGCGGGTTTCATTTGCTAACATGCATGGAAATGAGAACAAATGGCACGACGGTTAAGATTGCATTTTGCTACCCAAAGAAGCAACACAGACCCATTATCAGAAACCTCTGAAGATTTTTTGGATAGTAATAATTCTATGTACTTCAAAAAATCGCAGAGTTCTGCACCTAGCTTTACACAAGTGAAACTAATTCCTAGACAAGCTGCTTATGCACCTGTAGTGCAACAAGTAATTAATCAAGAGAAAAGCACAACTATTTCTTCACTGCAAATAAAAAAGAGCAGTTCACTGCACATTTCCTTGCAGTCTAGGAAGCAGAGTGGATGTTCTAGGTTTGGCGATGCCGTGGCTGCTGGTGAAGACTCTTCATTCATTGGTATTGGTAGCGAAGGGAGCTGTGGCGCTGGAACTGGGTCTGACCATCGGTCTAATGACAGCCTTCTGAGCAGTGCTGCCCTGGGCAGAGGCAGCCTCAGCAGCATTGCAGCAAGTGACAGTGGCTCGTTCAGCAGTGCTGGCAGCGACTACGGATCATGTGCAAGTACCACAAGTGATGGAGGTTCATATACTAACAGTATCATCAGTGACAGTGGCAGTGGCACTCTTTGGACAAGTGACAGTACTTTCTGTAGTAGTGTTGCACATGGTGACTCTTCATATAGAAGCACTGCAAACAGGTATAATCCCTCCAGGAGCAACTCATCTCAGGAAACACTGTATAGAAGTAATACTACTTTTGACCAAGATGCTTTGTCAGTGAGGAAGAAAACTAAAATTCCATTGCGACGTTGTTCATCACTGGTTATTTTTCCTAGGAGTCCTTCCAGTACTCCTCCAGCTTCTCCAGTAAGCTCAGGTCAACTACCACACAGAGGCACCTATCAAACATCTCATAAATTAATTATTTCTCCTAGTGAGCTGGCACAAAAAGATGATCAGACCATTTCCAAGGGGTTCCTTTCAACAGCAGTCAATGGACTTAGACTGTCTAAAACAGTTTGCTCTTCTGGCGAGGTCAGAGACATCCGACCGCTTTATTTGAATGCATCATTACAGGACAAAAGTCAAATTTTAAATGGTCCTCAGCAGGCAACTTGTGAAGAAGTACCTGATGGCTTCTCATGTGTTTCAGTTCATCTTACCCAAAGAGCATTTGCATCAAGCAGTGAAATGGTTAATGGCTCTTGCAGTCCAGAGTTAAATCTGAACTCTGGTACAAAATACCCGCATTTGAAACTGGAACGTAGCACATCTGCATGTCTGCCCTCAAAAACAGATTCAGAATATCAGATTAATATAAATGAACTAGGAAGACCGAATGCACAGATGAGCAAAAGTCACCATATTTTGCAAAGAAGTGTCTCCTTGGAAGGATCACGTCAAAAAGTTTCATGCTGCTTATCCAGCCTTAAATACAAGTGTCATAATGCAAGGACGTCTCAGTTGCACATACAGTTCAAAGCTGGGAATGAAGGAAAAACAACTGGAGTTAGGAAAAGATATGGAACCTCTAAAAGGGAAATGTCTAGCACTTTGTGGAGGCCCCATAAGGTGAGTGTTATGGTTTATAGAAAAATGTGATTATATTTTAGGGTTGCAATTCAGCTGGAAAGTAGTAAAAATTTGCAACCAAGACTTAAGCACAGTGATTTCAGAGTTTCCTAATGGTGCCAAATTGTCACCATTAGGAAGTTAATTTTTTAATTATCTGTAACATTTGGATTTTAGATTAGTTTCTTAGAATATGGGACATAAAATAGCATAAGTGAATAAGTGTGACTGTGAAATACGTGTATTTAATAGCTTTTAAATAATAGTTTGCTGTTTACATGAACTCAGAGGGATTTTCTTGTCTAGTTATCGAAACGTGGGAGTCAAACTTCAGATTAAATTTTGCAGTTATAAACACCTAACTTTTCCGCAAATTAATAGTAATTACTGAAGTTGTTTACATATAAAATGGGTAAAAATGAGTGATCTTTTAATTTTATTTCAGATAGGCTTTAATTTACAGAGCAGTTTGTTGTATGTAGAATTAAAGATAAGTTGTATTTGAGCAGAGAAACTGTAAATACCATTTGTTTCTGTATACACCCTGAACCACAGGAATTTTCAGTTTCCTCTCGCTCTTTTTTTTCCTCCTTCCAACTACTATTTCAGCCTGAGCAGTACTGAGTAACTTAATACCTCTTCCAACAACATCGCTGTTCAAATTATAGTACTTGGGTCTGGAAGGCTTTCATTAAATATATATTTTTTTTGTAATGAAATTCATGTCCAGCTAAACTGCAAAGGTGTCTACTCTTATTAACTTTTAAGGCAGTTAGTAAAGCATAGGCCACATGAAAGGTAGATTTTAAGCCTTGTTTGAATAACATTGTGAGGACTTAAATTATCTGAATATTTTTAGTTATGAGTGCTGATAAAAGTGCAACAATTGACAGTTAGTAAAATGGTTTTAAGAACTCATTCTCATTTGTTTGACACTACTGCTCTATAACTAACATGCTTGTTTAAGCAAAGGGCTTTTTGCCAAAGACTTTATAATTATAAAAATCGCTTTCTAAACTAGTAAGACACTTACCTTGGAGGTGTTAGCCTGAAATTTTCAGTCTTTTGTTGCCCTGAGAGCAGTGCCTGATGATTCTACACTTTCTGACTTCTGTAGTGCATTTTGGTTACAGTTTTTTAAAAATGCTCTTTCCTTCTTGGGAAACTGATTTATGCTTAAGCTTCTTTATAAAACTCACAGTGGAACACAGATAATAATTTTTTATTTTTATACATATATATATATATGTTGATTCCTGATTCTTCTTCCCAAAATCTCACTGTAAAGTGAGGGGTAAAATCCACAATAAGTACAAACAGATTAGATCGAGACTAATTAAAATGTCAGTTATTTTGAAAGTATATTGTGAGAAAAATGTTGAGTCATGCACTTCAAGTACATTTCTTACTAACTTGCACTGCTGGTGTCTGTGTTTAATGGCAGCTGCTATGAAAGATAGTCTGTATTTTAATCCAAGTTCAGTATTAGACTGTTAGCTAACATTTCCAGCAAACCTCCTAGGACACTGGACTGGCAGTAGTTTGCTTCAGTTCCCAGGAGCAGTGTTTACAGTGGATAGACACAAACATCAGGTACAGAAAATTTTCAGTTCTCAAACGGCTATTTTCAGTTTTTCTATAAAACATGTTATCAAAAATGTAACAGTTTCTTCCACCAAACCAAGCAAAAACCATAGTTGACTTAACAGCAGTTCAGTAATTCTCTGGAATAAAATAGATAAATACCATTGTATTTATTAGTCTTTGTGATCAATACAACAGATTCTATGGCAATCATTTAATTACATAGTCCAGTTAATTACATGGTGTATTGTGACTCATTTAAAAATAAACAACTCCCAAAATATTTCTCTTGACTCCAGTTAGTCTGGCCTAGTATATTGATATGCTGAGTCTGGGTTCAAATTTAACAAGTTGATACTGGAGTAGCGTTTAGTAATGTCAGCTATCTGTGCAGGACGGCCATGAAATCAAATCAGTGCTGTGGTCAGAGACTCCAGAGGCTGAAGCAGCAAAAGGTCTATGCATTCTTTTCTTCTGTGCCTTGCTACCAGCCTTCAGCCACCTCGGATCACATTTCCTGCTTTCCATAATCAACAGCTTGTTAAAGGCTGGCTTAAAAAAAATCAACACCATTTCTATGACAACTGGCTTTGGATTATTTTAATTAAGTTACAAAATGGGGAGTGGTGGTGGCCAGCATGTGACTGCTGGTCTTTACTGGAAACTTATTGAATAGGTTCTCTAATAGACATTGGAATTTCATTTATGTGAAGCAGGAGAAAGAAAGAAGTCCATGGTTACAGCACTGAAGGTTGTCCTTGACTATGTATTTCTGCTTTAATGTTTTGGGTTTTTATTGTTTTGGTTTTGGTTTCTTGTTCTTTTTAGTGCATCTGTCTCTGCTTAGGGTAGAAATAAATCTGCAACTAAAGCATTTTGACATCACAGGTGTGGATTGGGAGGGTAGGAGTGAGTAAAGGAACAGGTTACTTGTCATCATACATACATAAAGTCCAGGAGGTACAGAGAAAGGCAGAAACAGTGAATACAGTTCCAGTTCTTGTAGAACATAAACTTCTAAAAAATCTAAAGTTCTCTTAATCTCTTCCACAAGTATAATATCATGTTAACATCCCTGTTGACATTAGCTATGCCTTCCCCATCAGTATCACTCTCTATTGGATAATGTGAATATTGTAAATGTACTTGCAAATCTATTTCAGCAGCTGTATACCTTTAAAATAATTTCTTATACAATTGAGGGAATCAATTGTGTTATAGGCCTTTTGTTTACAAGTAATTTTGCTTGAGTTTTGTCTCTGGTTATTGAAATGACATGTTTTGAAGCAAAAAAACCCCCAAACTTCAGAGATGGTATAAAATAACCAAATGATTTTTCTACTGTCAGATTCATGTAAGGGAAACCTTTTAGTTGGAACTCTTGAGCTTTTTTCACCAGACTCTGGAACTTTGCCTTCATAAAAGATGCTATTAGAATCTTGCTGTACTAAATTTAAATTTAGTAAAACAGTAATTTGAGGGGGCTGTGTGTGAGGATTTCTCTTTTGAATAACTTCCCAGTTGATCTGAACTCGCTGAGGGGACCAGAACCTGTGTCTGGAGGATTGTGATTCCCTTGATGAATGCTGCACCACAAGTTAGTGCTGAATAGTCTGAGACTGTCTTCTCTCTTGCATTCTCCTTAGGCATAGGGCTTCTGTCACAGCATAACTCCCTCCCAGAAAACAGTGATCCAGCCAGGGAGAAGTGCCAAGAGAAGGGAAGGACATCTGTGGCTCAGCTCCAGCTTTGCACATGGAGCAAAGGGCTGCAAGTGTATCAGTGTTCCATATCTGTGCAAGGAGGTGAGGTGGAAAAGGAGCAGCAAAAGCAGATTATGGAGCCAATACAGGGCAAAGCACAAATTGGCATCTCTTCACGCTACTGTGCTATGGTAACCTCATAATCTAACAACTTTCATATTGTTCAGTATTGCATATCTGAGAGGATCACATTACAGGACCATGTGGTGCATTGCTGTGTCATGGTCTGTCAGTTCAGTCATGGAGAGTTGGGCTTGAAAGGAAGGTGGTGTCTTTCTGAGGGATAGTGGGGGTGACTACATGAGACTTCAATCACATAAGAGTGGTATGTGTTGTGTCTCAGACAAATTTTAGAAGCTGAAGTATACATTAGTACATTGAAGGGAAGACAGTGGAAACTGAGTTAATCACAATAATGAAAAACATAATTAGTTGTAGGTAATTTCCTGCTTCTATGATTCAAGTGGCAATGACCCTGTAGTGCTTTAGTAGTTGGTACTAATTTCTTCTGTTTTTCATCTTGCTTAAATGCAGAGTTTAGTTAAAACTTCTCTACCTTTCTTCATGCTTTAGCTGTTGATTAGCAGTCCTTCAGGGGAGGAAAAAGATGGAGCATAAAGGATGGACTTGATCTTACAGCCTGCAATGTGGCTGCATTAGCAAAGGAAGTGATCAATAATATTATTTGGTAATAACTTGATCCCTGAAGTTTTTCAGGTTGTATTTGGCAACTATGAGCCATATATAACTTTAAGAATATCATCATACTGTAAGGAAGGAGATACTTGAATATACCAGTATATTAAAGCTCTAGCACTTTGCAGTCCTCAGCAAACATTACATGTACGTATTAAGGAGAAGTTTTATTTGATTGTGCTCTGTGGAGATTATGATTAGCCTAATTCTGTTTATAGTCTGCAGCTGAACTGAATTTGGGCAGGTTTCTCATGCCAGAAAAAAAAATGGGGAAACTAAAACTGCAAAACCATGCAGAGCAGGCCTCCTGAAACAGCTTATGTAAATATGTAATTATCCAGCCTTCGGGGTGATTCATGTCCTTTTAACCTTCCATGAGAGAGTGGGTAGCGTTGATACTGTGGCTTCTCTAATGTTGCCACAAACTATAGTTACTCTGTTTTTTAAAATGTGGTACACCTAGAAGAATGTGTTAAAGTAAAATTTGTTCATGGGGCAAGCTAGAGACATTCTTCCTTTACTCCTCGCTAGCCAAAGAACTTGCAGGCTTTCAGATATGAGATCATGATCATTGCTTTAATTTCTTTTTTTTTTTTTCCCCAAATAGGCAATTTGGAAATCAGTGTTGAAAAATGCCAAGTATTGCACACATGAAAAGCAGCTAATGGTGCACGCTTGGTGATGGCCTCCTATACTGGTCAGGAAATGGTTTGTGTCATGGGGAAAGACTTGCTGAAAATGTCAGCTCAGATCTTGTTGACAGGCAAATAAAAGCTTAGAATTTATTAGGGAAGAAATAAACTAACCAAATTAAAACCACCATTATGGAATTGTACAAATCCACATAGGTGCATGGCATGAATATTTCTGGTGTCCTTTTTCAGGAAGCAGAACTAAAAAAAGAAGGGTTGCAAGACTGGGGTGAGTTTTATGTGAGGAGAAACACTAAGTAGGCCAGGGGGTTTTCAGCTTTGGAAAAAAAAGGATGGTATAAGAGAGAGTTTATAAAACTATACTTGAGGGGAGGTGAATTTTTCCATTCCACTTTTTAAAATTATGTTCTTTTATGTGTTACTGAGCAAATTGTCTCAAGATCTGCATATTAAAAGTAGAAATGGATTTCAAGAAGTTAGGTAAGTTGAAGAAAGGTCCATCAGAGGGTATTTTCAATATGTATTTTAATGTCAGGATCAAGTGGTCCATGACCACTTATTCATTGGGAAATGGGAGTTGTATCAAAGGCAGTACTGTTCTTAATTGCCACTATTATTATTATTCCTTAAGCATTTGCTCTTGGCCATTACATGGGAAGGATACAAGGGTAGGCAGAGTGTTAATCTGACCCCCAGGCTCTCTGGTGCCTGCTCAGCCCTTGCAGCCACAGAGGATCAAGTGGTAGAAATGCTCTCCCCTCACCCTTGGCAGAGTGCTCTTCTGTGTTCCAACACGTGTTTTCTCATCTTCCAGAAGTGGATGAATTTCACAGATTAAGCAAGTAAGCAAAACTGAGTGGCCTTTTCAGTCAAGTCATTTGCTTATGACTGACTTTCACCCTTGTCTGAAGGGGACTGCCCTGCATTTCTGTTAAGTGTCTCTGTTTCAAGTGTACTTTTTTCCTTATTCCCTGTGACAAACAGAACATGCTGATTTGGGAATGCAGCCAGCAAAATGTTTGTAGCTCATTGTGGTGTTAGTTTATGGATCTATAATCATCTCTGTTTCAAGAGAGTGCATAATTCTTTTTTTCTGTCATGATAGTTTACAATAAACTGAAAAGTCTACAGATAGCTTCAATTATTGTTTGAGACCTTGGGCTGCTTTCAGCTGTATCAACTGTAACATAAGCAAACAGAATTTAAGAAGGACATCAGCAAGTTCCTGGCTGAAATTACATACAAACTTGAATTGGAATCATTGAAGTTAGGGCATATTAAAATGCAAATGAGACACTGTAGCTACTCAGTAAGAGGAGTGTGGTAAGAAACACAGGACTGGATTCTTTCAGACCTGGATGATTTCTCTGGCAGTCAGTGATTTTCTAGCATAAGGGAGACAGCCTTTTCAGTAACATGAAAGTACAAGGGCTTTTTGGAAGAAAAGGAATTCCAGAATTTATTACGAACATTACTTACTTTTCAATAGAGTTTCTACATTAGCCAGTTATTCTACTAATCATTGTTTCTATTAGGTTTGTTTTGGAACAAATATTTAGCTTATTAATGAGAAATCTGAAGTGGTTAACATCTGGCAAATGATAGGCTAATAAAACCATGTCTGAGGTGGGAAGTGTAATATAACTTTGGTAGTATTATTGAGCTTGTCTGAAATAAATTGTAATACTGTTTTGTTGGAAAAGTGATTGTGGTTGGATTATTTGTGTGGTGGTCACCTTTTATCATTAGAGGTTGAGGCATCCAAGGTCAGTTCATGCAGACTGGTTTTGGACAGGTGGTATTTATAGCTTTAGCACAGCCGACCTTAAGACAAGCCCAACCACTGAGTTCTGCTCTAGCCAGGTCCTGTGTCTACCCTTACACCTGGCAGCAAGAGGTTTAGGCTTGGGGCTGGGAGAGGTCTGTAGGTGGGGCTTGAGACTCCTGTTCAGCAGTGGCTGAAGGCTAAAGCTGAGTGTGGAAAGCTGAGGTGTGGCTGCAGTGGCCACTGGCTGCGTGCTGGTGCACAGGCACAGGGCAGTCCTGAGTTAGTGTTGATGCTGAATTTGCATCAACAATAGAATTAGGAATGCTTTTGAAAACGGCTGGGCTGACTTTGGAGCAGGGTGAGGCCATGCAGGCTGCATCCTGCCCTGCCCTAGACTCGTTCTCTGAGAAGTGGCCAGGTACCTGTACAGCCCTGGCCAACTGATTTAATTTAGGGCTGAGGAGCAGCTTCCATGTTCAGCCCAAATTTATGCCTCTGTGTGATCCTGAACTGGATCAAGTGAACTTCATAGGAGTGACACCATGATGCAGATATGCTCCAATTGTCCACTCCCATTTGGAGAAAAGTAGTTTATCTCATTTTTAATCCTGTTTCTTCCCTCTTGCTCTGAAATGCAAAAAGTTGATTGACTGTATGAAGTCCTTCAGCTGGAATGTGCTAATTAGCCACTGTAGTAAACATTTGCAGTATTTGGTTTATCTGTTGTTATTTCTGGGAGCAAATTACACATGCTGTTTTAACATTTGATAGAGTTTTACATTTCTGTGTTTTAAGCTTTATAGTGTTAAATGGAGAAGGTGAAAGTGTGCCTGGAATTGTTACTACAAGAGTTTGTTTTTCAAACTTTCTTTGAAGTCTTAAGTTTTGGCAAAAAAAGATTTCACAAACAGAAGCAAGAGTTTTATGGTTTTATACTATTACAAAAATAATGGACTTGATATCAGGAATGACTTGTTGTAATAGTACCTATTTAAATATTTGGTACTGTTTTCTAATTTTATTTTTTTTTTGTGAATATTGGCAGATTTAACACAAGAGAACAAGTCTGGATTGGCTTTTGACTTTTCATAAAATGCAAAATACCTGCTTTTTATATGGTTGCTTGTTTGGCACATGCATACATCAAACCAAAGGATCTCAAAGTCCTGATGAATAAAATCAATGCATTAATAACGTTTGACATGTTCTCTGTTTATGTTGTTCTGAAATATGCTTTGGTTATATTAGACAACTTGCCTTCATGTGAACTGTGTAAAAAAAAAAAGCCATTTTAATTGCACTGTTAATAAACTTTTAAGGACAAGTTGTCAAAGCAGCACACATGGAGTGCACTAATATATGAATGTTGTTGTAAAAGTACTGTAAACTAAATATGAACTTTTAAAGAAGCAGTAAGATTTTGGTGCCATATAAAATGTGTAAGCTATAAATGGAGAAACAGATGATGCTTTTGCTCAGTCTTCAGATAAGCAGTTGTCTGAAAATATCTTTGGAAGTGAGAGAGAATTAGTGAAAATAACCTCAGTGTCATTTCTAAATGCTGTCTGTTAAGCAGATGGCAAAACTGCTGAGGCATGTTGTGCTGACACCTTGCTGTTGAAACAGCCAGCAGGGCTGAAGGTCCTGCAGAAACACATGTTGTGTAATAATCCTTGACCTAACAGTATGTATTCTCCCTCTTTTAAAAATGCTCATAGGGTCTTATATCTCACTGTCATAGATGCCAACTCTAAAGAAACGCCTATGTGTCATTAAAAAAAAAATCTTACAATCCACAGGTCCCCCTTAAAAATACAGGAGACTGGGACTGTAATGAATTCCATGCAACCAAGTATTTATTGCATTGCAAGATAGAGAAAACATTACTTGTGGAATCCCTGAATTTGGTACAATCTTAATGCCATAATTGAATCTTGTTTTTTTGAAACTGTAACTTTTTCATGATGAATAGCATATGCTGGCAATATTTTATGGAAGAAAAAAAAGCTCACTTTTTTCAATTTAGAGTTTAAGAGAACCAAATAATACACTCAGCACAGCATGAAAAGAAAAATACTTGAATTTGCTGGTGTAGCTCAGGAAAGTTTTTTCGTTCTCATCAAGCTTGTAACTAATGTTGATGTTTGGGTGTTTAAGCAAGAAGAATGTTGGTTTTATAAGGCATCTATTGAGCTCTTGTTTTCTTAAGCAGCGATAGTCCAGATCACTGTTTGTTTTTTCAATTTGAATTGATACTTATGTTCCCTCCAATAAAAGCTGTATGCTTTCTTGTTTTGCCATACAGCTGTGGATTTCTGTGCAAAGACCAACCTGTGCACAACTAGCTGCCTGTTTATTCAGAAAAAGGCTGGGAATATGCTTGGATTCTAATTAATCCACTTATACCACTTAAACATTTGTCACAAAAACTGGTAGAGAAAATACTTGTTATTTCAACACCCTGGTCTTATACAAGAGCTGTTTCAAATGGCTGTGTGGTGAATCCAGCAAATTAAGAAAGGCATTAAATTCTGCAACCCATTTTCAAACCTGATAAATTTTGGGTCATGTTCTCAGTACTACTATTAAATGTGTGACTCAGATAAGCATGTCTGTTTAAAATCTACTTCAATTTCTGATGGGAGTTGCAGAAAAAAAAGTCCAAAATCTAAAACTTAGTAAGCATATATTCATAAAATAGGTATGAATGAGTTTTGAACAGAATTACTGTATTTTGGTACTTTTCCTTTAATGCTTTGGCATTGCACTGGAGTTCTTCAAATGAATTGTGTACAGGAGCTGTCTGTCCTCACCGTTTTTAATAACTTTCTATAGACTAAACCAGTGAATCAGTAAAATACAAGGCCTCTCTGTTAGTGCAGTATATCATTAATTGAGGTTTATGCCAAGCAGAAAGTTTGAGTTCTCTGGCTGTTATGAAATTAGAAGTTGACAAGAACAACTGACCCACTTGTGTGTGTTGCCTGCTCTGATGAAACAGAGATCCAAACAGTTTCAGCTCCACTGGCATTCAGTTGTTCCTGTGTGTGATGTCTGTTGTGAAGCTGCTTTGGCACCTCTTGGCAGGCAGTTAGTCAGCTTGTCATGGGGGGGACATTTTGCTGGAGATCATTCCTGCTAGCTGATTTATGTGTTAGTTGTTTGGAGGTCAACAAAAATCTCCACTCTGGGTTTTGCTTTCTAGCTGGAGGACAAAGTACTGTTAAAAAGTTGGTTATCGAGGCTAACTCTGCTAAAAATAGGAGGAGAGACAGCAGAATAATAAAGTGAATAACAGGAGCCCATACTCAAATTATGCTGGTAACAAACACAATGTTCTGAGGGTTTTTAAAATAGAGCAAACTTTTGTCCCACATTCCAATAATTTATTTGGAAGGCATGTTCCACTTGAGGATTGCCAAGAACTTTAGAAATACTAAGCCTTTTAACATGTCTAAGCTATGTGCTGTGCCATTTTAAAAAGAACCTCATAGGCAAAAATGATACCTATTTTTTTCCAGAATCCTGTGGTCTATAATAGCACAGAAAGTTTTCCTTCAGTAGTTCAGGGAAGCCTCCTCAGGTATGAAACCTGTTGTAGCTTTCTATCTCAAATGGGTTTGTGGACTAAAACAGTGGATGTTTTGTATATATTTTTGGTTTTGTCCTCTTCAGATCTGAACATGACAACCACTCTGCAAACTGAATTTGAAGTGATATATCTCCAAATTTCTAGCATTTTATCACCTATGACAATCTAGTTGCACTTTTTGCAGGTGTTAAAATTATAGGCCCATGTGAGACACTGATTCTCCAAATACATGTATGACTTAAAGGTTAAATGGATGAACTTAGGACAACAGAGCTAAGGAAAAAAAGTACCAGAATTACTAAGGTAAAAAGAACTGCTTCAAGAAATACCTATACTTCAATGTCAGAGGGACCAAAAAATTGATAGAATTGGACTGGAGTTTTAAGGCTGTAAAAGATTTGAATTGAAAATTCAAGTAAGTTTTCCAGAAGAAAATTGAAACTCATGGTTTTGCCCTGAGGCAAAGGAAATAGATGTCAGCAAGCTGCAGAGCCTTGTGGTGAAAAGTTTATGGACAAACATTAAAATACTGAGATGATTAGTTTGAATAAATTCAACAACAGATTTAGGAAAGGATAGGCACCAAATTTTTTTGTCAACTAGAAAAATCAGGAAGCCTAGATTTTCAGGGGTTGCACGAGTCACAGAGTTGAAGACTTTTACAGCTCCTTAGTCTGTACAAAAAAGTGTAGTCTTATTGTAGTGTAGGGGTTTTTTTTTAAAGCCATAAGCTTATACATACCTTAAAAAAATTCCATGCTGACCTGAGTTTATTCCGCAGGCACTGGTATGTCTTCATGTTAAATGACCTTTATAATACATTTTCCTGCATTTGTGGAGGTTCACAAAGGTTTTCAAATCACAAATTAATTTGAAGCAATTTAGCACATGGTCCAGTAATCTAACAAGAAGTCAAGTAAAGTACTGCTGGTGGTGATTATTGGTGAATACTGAAATTAACTACGTAGATTACTGAAATTTTCATTTCTTTGTTGAGCAAAAATCCGTGATGAAAAGCCAAGTGTGCAGCAATACCATGCATTGTCACTCCCTGCCCTGGTCTGACAGCTGCTGTGTTCATAGTCTGGTCCCAGCTGGACAGTCCAGACATCCAGGTCAGGTAAAATCTTTTGGGTGGTCATTGTTAAAACTAAACTCTGCAATGTGTATAGACACAAGGTGTTTTTTCATAGTTCTAAAATATTTTCATGCCAAGCTTGGGACCACTGGAATTGCTGAAACTTCCAAAGCACTTACCACAGATTACACTTACTTTTGCTTCTTGTTAGCTTTGACTGTAGCTGTATGATTTGGAAAAGAAAAAAATGTCTATACATGCCTGTTTTAAACAGCTGCCTAGGTTTGTGGAAATTGTTGGGTGCTCCTAGGAGGAGGGTCCTTTAGGACAATGTTTCTACTGGAGATACTGACAGTCTCAGTCCTGATGCTGAGCAGCTCTCCTGTTCTGTTAACATTAGCCTGTATAATTTAGTGAACAGTCTAAATCTCCACCCTCAGCTCCCTCAAATTCTGTTTTGAGGAAGGCAGAACTGTCCAAGGCTCTGAGTGTTGGGTCAGTCAGAACTTGCTCTCTACAGAACAAGTTACTGCCTATAATTCAAAAGTGCCTTCAGGTTCTAAAAAGCATTGCTGTGCTATCAGGGTGTGGGGGACAATGTTTTTAAAACACTTTGCAGCTTTCAACTTTGTGGTGTTTGTTTTTGTTTTCTGTAGACTCGAGATGATTTTCTTGGACAAGTGGATATTCCTCTTTATCAGTTACCGGTTTGTATTTTTTGTTTGTTTTTAAGAGTATGCAAAGGAAAAAATATTTCTATATGCACTCTATTAGTCATCTAAGGAAGTTAACAAAACTGATAATAGAGTGATTAAATTCTCTTGCTCTGTGGGTTCTTTGGTTTATTTTATAGATCCGTTTGGGATTTTTCAGTGCTGATATTTATAAGACAGTGTAGGTTACCTTGTTTTTCAATTTTGGAGTGCTTTTAGCTTTTCCATAGTTTTACAGTCTTAAAGATAAGAAGAGATTGTAATTATTGTCATGTCTTAAAATATTTCTTTAAAGTCTGTAAATTTATTTTTACTGTTCCTTATTCACATAAACAGATACAAAAAAGAGGGTAAGTGGGAAATAGAGCTAGTGTTGCTTTGGTCAATTTTTTTCTGTTTTTTGTAATCCTTTTCCAAAGCATATAATCAGTTTCTAAGAAAGATCACCAAGAACATTGAAATAAATAAGCTTTTTCACTTCCTTCTGGAGTCTCAAAACATTAGCAGATACTAACAGATTTATCAGAAACTGTCTTAAAAACAGGGTAGCAACCATGGCAAACCCTTTCCAAGAGCAGATGTTTCATTCTGTAATGTGCATAGACATTGAAAGGTAATTGTTGTTTTCTTGAACCAGAGTATTGGTCTTACTGCTAAGCTGGTATTGGTGTTATTGTACCTGAACCTGTAATTTAAGTTTTAAAATGTTATAAGGCCTTTAAAGAAATGAATTATAAATTTCTGATAGTTTTCTTTGATTTCAAGTGCTTGATAAAGATTTTTCTTGAAAAAAAAATTCTTATTCCAGACAGAAAATCCAAGTATGGAGAGACCATATACATTTAAGGATTTTGTTCTTCATCCAAGAAGGTTAGTAAACACCACATGGAAATTCTAATTTTTATATCTAAACAATGCTCTTACATAATTAATTGTAACTACATATGCATTTTCTAAGTCTTTGTGTTTCCATCAAAGAAATTTGAGTAGCCATTTCTAAGATACTGATATTCTACTAAAAAGTCAGCATTATTTTAAATACTTACTGTATTCAGAAGTCTGAAGCCTCAGTGCCATTATAGAACTTAATTAATGTAGATTATAGAAAGTCAGGTTTGTGTTGGAACACTTAGGAATAATCCTCTAGCTGTGCTTTTTCAGCTATTTTGTTTTGCAAGTGCGCAATAAGATCATTTTATTTTCTCTTCTGCAGCCATAAATCAAGAGTTAAAGGCCACCTTAGATTAAAGATGACTTACTTACCTAAAAACAACGGGTCTGAAGAGGAAACCACAGAACAGGCTGAAGAATTAGAGGTGGGAAAAAATGTGTTTATTGCTGACGAATGTTAGGAATCACTAAGCTATAAACAGTGTTTTAGAAATAAACCGGTTAAAAGTGATTGCTTGTATTCTATGCATACAATTGAAAGTGTTTAAGTTTCTGTTGTAGGTACTGTTTGATGTTGTTTGACCCCAGACAGACACTAACATCTCTCTTGTTTAAGAGTTTCAACTCTCTCCAGTCCATAGGAACATTTTGATCTTACCCACCATATATATGTGATCTTTTTAAGCACATCCAATGTGGATTAATGGGTTTCATTTCCAGATTTAACTCTATTCAGCATTACCACCTTTGCTGTAATTAAACTTTGTTACAGAAGGATTTGTTCATCTGCCTCATACATTTGCAGCATATGAACTAAATGACAATATTTAAGTTTTAATGTATTCTGGGAATGCTGTTTATTTTTCTGGAATTAACAACTTCTGGTACTAATGTATTTAAGGATCTTGAGTTAAAAATAAGATTTCTGCATGCATAATATGCCCTGTAATTTTTTAGAAATAAGCATGCTAAAACCAGAGTCAGATTTACTGGCTTAAGATGTAATGGAGCTACACTTTAAAAGGGGGAGTGGCTTGAAAAATTAAGATATGTTTTTCAGCTTCTGTAGTATTAAAGGTAGTTATATTATGTCTTTTAGCCTGGGTGGATTATATTGGACCAACCAGAGGCTGCTAGCCAGCCACAACAGCAGCAGCAGGAATCTCCTCCACTGCCTTCAGGCTGGGAAGAAAGACAAGACATCCTCGGCAGGACCTACTACGTCAATCATGAATTCAGAAGAACACAGTGGAAAAGACCAACTGCACAGTAAATCTTTTAGCCTGCAAATTCAAGTCTTATATTAGCTAGTGTAATTCACCCTAGTTACATTGAAAGCAAGGAGAAATAAAAGTGAACAACTTGAAAATTGGTAGAGAGCTTTCCCTCGCTTAGAAGCCCTCACGCAGTGGTCACTGGCTGGTGATCATTTTCACTGTACTGTGCTCTGGAAGTAGGTGTTCAGATAGAAACTGGTTGCAGTTGGAGAGATAACAACTATAGGAGTGGAAACGAAATAATTTTTCAGTTTTCAGCCTGGGTTTTTCCTCCCATCGAGGACTTTCTTAAATTGTTTGCCTTATTTTTTGGTTTCTTCCCCCCCAGAATGCTACCTGGTTCTTCACCTTACACTTCACATTGACATGAATGTTTATTCATCTTAAACAGTTTACATTAATTTATATAATCCAGACTGTTTCTTTTTCTTCTGCCAAAATGACTGTGATGTATGTTTTTGCTGTTAGTCTAGCTTACTGTTGAAAGATAAACTCTGGCTGCTGTTTGCTGACTTCTCCCACCCTGCCCCACCAGGGACAGTGTGGCTGTTGCAGATCTTGGCAGTGTGCAGCTGGAGGCCCAGCACGTGTTCACTCACCGGCGACAGATATCAGAGGATACAGAAAACACAGACAACAGAGATTCCCCTGAGGTAAAACAATACATCTCAAAATGTTTCTGAAATGCAAGTGTTTGTTTTTAATCTAGCCTACTCAAAAAGCTTGTCTTAAGTAATTGTAACTTGGAACTACTTTTTAAAAATATTTTTCCTTTATTTTCCTTTTAAAGAGCTGGGAAATTATAACTGAAGATGAGGCAACAATGTACAGCAGTCAGAACGTTCAAATACCTCTCTCGCAGAGTAGCTGTGATATACAGAGTCATCTTGCAGAAGAATTGAGTAACAGACTTACTACCTCTGGAAGTCCAGCTACTGGCCAGTCAACAGCCTACACTGTAAATTATTCTTCTCATTGTTCTGATAAAATTAGATACATAAATACTTCATTTAGGAATTATATTTTTACTTTCATCTCAAATGCACAGACTTTAAGAATAGTCTTTTTTAAGACTATTTAAGAATAGTAGAATCCCATCTAAGCAAGCATTTTCTTCCTCTCTGCTTTGCTTATATGGATTTTTGCCTGAGGTTAAAAAAGATATGTGTGAACTGTATTTCAGTCTCTAAATCTACCTCTTAGTCTAGTGTTGAAGAGTCCTGAAAACTATAAATGAAAAAATCTATCTGTATCCTGACAACTTATTTCTAAGGGATTTGTGCTGTGTGAGTTACTTTTCCAATTAGAACAAGTTCTAAGATTGACCGTTTTTCATTCTGGATATTGGGATAAGGTTTTATGACTGAGTTATGTAAACCTGCTTCCTTAGCAGCAAAAAATGGAGCTTGCTCATACAGTTCCACAGCCACTGTGCCAGCTGTGAAACTTGCCTGACCTTGCATGAGGTTGCTCAGCTTGCTAACCTAGCAGAAAATTACTCTCTTTTCCCCAACTCTGCTTTTTTGCAGTTTGAGCAACTGAAACAGCATGCTAGGTTGTCTGACAAATGCAACGGTCACAGAGGGAAAACAGCAGGAGCATGTAGCCAGGGTGAAACTCGACTTTTTGGTGGTGTGGCAGCGAGCAATTAAATAAGCTCAGCTGTCCTGTGAAACCCGAGCTCCACAAACAGCCTTGTAATCTGATATGTGACCTGAGAAATCCACTGTCCATTGAGGAAAGCCTTTAGAGGTGACCCAGGCCATCTAGTCTGTTAGATTTTGGTATTGAAATAATCATTAGTTTGTGTGATGTTAAGAATGCCTTTCCAAATGTAAATTTGGAATTGACAATGTTTATCTTAGTTTGTACAAATGTATCACTAGTGTTGCTGGAAACAGTCAAGTGAGAGTAACAAGACTTCACTTGATCTCTGCTATTCAGCGTCCGGTGGACAGCAAAGAAACTGTTATTTCAGCTTTCTTGGGTGGCCTGAGCAAAGAAAGTAGCAGATGTTCAAATTATTTGCAAGAGTCAGCTAGAATGGCAGTCTTGCCTTCCTTCACCTGCCTTACACCTCAACCCACTCCCCCACCACCAAAAAAAAAAATTAAAAGTTAATCATGCTTTTTCTTTTGAAGTGCTCCAGTAGTATGTGGATAGGGAAAAATCCTTCAAATAGTGGAAATTTTGGAGCAAAACGAAATACAGGTGCCTAATTGTAACAAGTGAGATCTAAATGTGGCTGTAGGCAGGAAAGTGGACACTTAGGCAGAGTCCAGGGATTGAATTGCTCTTCTCAAACTGGTTATCTCAGACTCTTATACCTTTTCATTGTTGACCTAACTTACTCTCTGAAAAGTTGTGTTAGCTCTGCTCTATCATAGGCTTTACTGACAACACAAAAAGTTCTATACTGTGAACTCATCAGTACTGTAACTATTTGTAATTAATGTTTTACATGCTAAAACATCTATTGCTAGAGTTTTCAGAACTTTCAGAAGTCTCTATCATCCTAAGATTATAATAGACTCTGTGAACTTGATGTTTCTAGCTGTTAAAACAAGAGTTAAAAAAATATTATATTAAATCACGTTTCAAAACAAGCACAACACTTTGCTCAGGATGGAAACTGTAATAGCTTAAAGTGTGATAACCATTGTTGACTGTTTGCTACCATGTTTAAAGCTGCAGTAATAGCTAATGTGTCATTCCTCTCCACTCCTTCAAGAGCCATTCCAGCAGAAGAGGTAGTCTGCAGACATACAGACTTGAAGAGCAGCCTGCACATCCAGTGGTAAGTAATTTTTCAAAAAACACAGGCTTTTAGCTGTGTTAGCTGCTGACATTTCAAATGAGATTTGGCCTTCCTTGCCCAGCAGCTGTCCTGACAAAAAGGCAATTATGGGTCTAGTTCAGCTCTAAAGCTTTCACATTTCAGCTTTGTTTAGCATTAGCTTGATGCATAGCCTGCAGAAGGAAGTAGTCTTGCCCTCATGATATGAGTTTCATTTTTCAAAAGGTTTGCCTTATAATTGTTTACTTCTAATTAAAAGCTATACCACATTCCATTATGCTCTTATGGTGACACTGCAAACTGTGTCTCATAGCCAGAAGTACTAGGCTGGATCAGCCCAAACCAGGTATATAAATGAGTCCTTTAGCATGAGGAGTTTGAATTTTGTAAAAACAAACAAATAAAAATCTGTTACTTCATACTATTCAGGAAGGACTTAAATACTTACGTATTTTATCCAGCTCATAAAAGTCATGAACCTTCTGGAATATAGTTTTGTTGTTTTAATTTGACAGAGGAAAACATTTTCACAGTAAGTTTCATAGTTTCCTTAATTGTTTTTTGTCTGTTGTCACTAATATTTAGTTACTGCCTACTTCATCTGGATTACCCCCAGGCTGGGAAGAACGACAGGATGAAAAAGGAAGGTCCTATTATATAGATCACAATTCTAGAACCACTACCTGGATAAAACCATTTGTACAGGTACTGCCTGTCTTCAATTTACTGATGTTTGTATTCACTGAACCTTTTAAACATCTCATGTAATAGAAGTGGAGACAGCTTTGAAATAGAACACACGAAAGGCATAAACTGTAAAGTACCACATAAAATACCTGAGAGACTGCACAGAGAGTTAGGAACAGTAATGTTCATGGCAAGTCACTCTCCCTTCTGGAGAGTGGTAGCTGACTGGGTAGGTTGGAAGGTTTCTGTAAACCTTCAGCACAATCAGTGATTGTCAGTCAATGTGGTTGATACCATGAAATCTGTCAGGGACTTGCTTTATGAAACTGCTTTCATGAGTCAAAAATATGGGTTAATAGGAAAAAGATATTGCTTTACAGGGCTTTGATTTGATAGGATGTTTTTTGATTATTTGCCATAGATTGCTGCGGAAACAAGTCAGGTGTCAACTGCACAAAGTATTTCTATAGGAAGACAGCCACAAGCAACATCAAGTGATTCATCACAGCAGTCTTCTCAGCAGCAGCCTGAAATGGAGCAAGGATTTCTCCCTAAAGGCTGGGAAGTCCGACATGCACCCAATGGGCGACCATTCTTTATTGACCACAATACCAAAACTACAACATGGGTAATGGAAAACTGTTCTCATTAACTGAAATTCTAGTTCCTCTTGAATCAAAACTTCGCTGCTTTCAGCAAGCTTCCGTATGTTTCTTTAGTGCCAAGATAGCTGTGTCTGTCTGTTCAGGAGCATAGTCAGATCATGGTGCTAGTAAAGCCAAGGTGGGGCATTCAGTCCCTGTACAGGCCATGAAGATGGACTCCATGATCCTTGTGGGTCCCTTCCAACCCAAAATATTCTGTGTGAGTCTGAGTGATGTGTAATAAAAACGCGAAATTATAACACCTGTCATGAGTAGAGGATTATCAGTTTTACTAATTGTATTGGTACTTGAAAGTTTAGCTTAGAAGGAGGAAAACAGGAATCTGCTTCACAGATGTAAGCCCCTCCTAAATGACATTGCAGAACTCTGGTAGCTTATAGGAGCTGTTCACAGAAAGGAGTTCTGTAAACATACCTTCAACAGGAAATCCATTACCTTGAATTTATCACAGGGCACAACACAAATTTCTGTGAATGCTTAGAAAAGCAGACCAGGTGCAAAGACCATATGGATGAGGGAGCTGTACAGCCGCAGTTCCACAGAGGGGCACTGCTCACCACTTGGTAGTGCTGTTAGATGGGCTTAAGCATCTCAAGAGTAAGGCAGTGTTACTGCCAGGTGAAAGGGAAAGAGAAATGCATTAAATTGATTCAAAATGGGTGTTCTTTTCTCCAGGTAGATGAACTCATTTAACACAACCACCTTCATCCTAGCTCCCACAAAAAACCCCAACCTATCAACCAAACAACAAAAAACCCCACCAAACTCAAAAAGTATAAGGTGTGTCAGAAATCATGTGGAAAGAGTAATTCAACTTAATTGCACAAAAATTGAGTTGAATGAGGGATTTATATTTATATATATGCAAATAAAATAAAGTGAGAGGTTACTAGAAGATGATTGTAAATTACTAGAGCACTGAGAATCCAGAAGGATTCCTCTGGCTGCAGAATATGCAACCATTACCTCATTGGTACTAGGCATATTCTTGACAAAATCATTAATAAAGACAAAAGAAAAAAAGCAAAACAAAACAGCAAAAGAATTTTAACATGCTGCTTGTTTTCTTTTCAAAGGAAGATCCAAGACTGAAAATTTCTGCTCATCCGAGAAGAAAGACTTCCCTAGATCCAGTTGACCTGGGCCCATTACCAGTAAGTAAACCATTTTGTACATGTTTTGCAGGTGAAATAATTTAATTATTTAAGTCAGCACTATTGAAATTTGCACATGAGAAAATGCAGCCTGCTTTTTTCCTACAAAAAATACTGTTTTGAATTTCAGTGCTGACAGTAGATGGGGGAGGAATTCCCACAAATGCAGATCATGCTGAATTCTATGCACACTATGTGATCAGAAATTTATAATAAAAATGTAATAAAAATGTGTAATAAAAATGCTGCCTTTTTACAGCCAGGATGGGAGGAGAGAACTCACACAGATGGGAGAATATTCTTCATAAACCACAGTATGTACAATGTAGTATTCTTCCCTACTCATTATTTTATTTGTGAACATTATTTGAATGAATGGAACTAATTAAAACATTTCTTGCAGATACAAAGAGAACACAATGGGAGGATCCTCGACTGCAGAACGTGGCAATAACTGGACCAGTAAGCTCTCCTAAAGTAGATTTTCATATTTTTCAGAAATATTGTTAATAGAATACAAGCTCTTGTCATTTATCAGTTAGTTGGTCTATAAAGTGAAACTTTCAGGGTGTCTGAACAAAGCATTTTTATTTCATTTTAAAAACTGTTTAGAAAGCTTTCTGGAGAAATGGTCTTTAAATGCCAGAAAGAAAAAATAACTTCCTCTGGTAGTAAGAAAGTTTCCTTATAGACTGGAGGGAGGGCTTTGAAGTGGGTAAGAAAGTCTTATTTATTTTTTTGTTCACACTAGCTCAATTCATGAAGTAAATTTGAGAAAAAAAACGAAAAAGAAAAAAAAAAAGAGCTTAAAGAGGAATTAAATTCATTTTCAACTGAAAAATAACTAGCCAGTCTCAATACTTAATCTGAAGTGTGAAATTACCAGAATTAATTGCAAAGATGGTTTGCATTATAATTATAGATGGGTTTTAGTGTTCAGCTGATATCTGTGTTTATTAATAGCCTGGATATGTAAACAACCTTCCCTGTCCATGGAAAATAGAAGTGTTTGTAGCCAGGTCTCTCATGATACAGCAGGGAAATGGACGTGTTATGGACGTCACCAAAGGCATTTTGGTCACTTTGATCTGGGCCACTCAGGGATCTCAGGCAGTTACATCAGCTAAGGGGGAAGTACAGCATGAATTCTGTGGATCTGATCTGAACAGAGAAGTGCTTTTCATTCCTGGTGTTTATGAATTGGAAGTTTCCCCTGGCACTCACTAAAACATGTATTCCTGTTATCTCAGAATTTAAATGAGTTGTCTGTGTTTCACAAGACACATGAGACTTTTTTCTTTTTTTTCCTCCCAAAGGCTGTGCCTTACTCCAGGGACTATAAGCGAAAGTATGAATTCTTCAGGAAGAAATTGAAGAAACAGGTTAGTAATCAGTAGGAATCCAGCAGAAGGTTATGAAACTTAGGCCCCTAAACAAGGGAAAGCAAATTTACAGGGAAGGTAAATTTACTGTCTGATCACAAATACATTTTTGAATCACCAACTTCATAACAATTAGCATTAGCTCTAACACCAGGGTTTGTGACTTATGCACTGATGAAGACTGTAAGCAATCTAATTTAAAAAGTAGTAATTCTCAAAGGTTAAAATGTTGTGAACCTGAAAGTAAGACTGGCAACAAAAGTTTGGAAATCACTGATCAAGCATAGAATAGTTTTTGAAAGTCAGAATATATGGAAAGTTCTCAGAATAGATTTTAGTCTATGTAGAAATCTCTACTGTCATCATGATCAGGCTGGATGACTGCAATAAATTGTTACAGCCTTAAAATCTGAAGTTTATGACTCTTGTTTCCAAACTCTAGTTTGAAGTGGCAGTGCCAGGTATATTTATAACATGTATCATGAAAGACTGTAAATAGCATCTGGACAGCCAGATAACAATGAGTCTGCACAAGTTCAATCAAATTTTACATCCTTGAGAGATTTTACATATATAATAATAGCCTTTGAGTTTAGATCCGTGCTTCGCCTTCTGCCTGCCAAGTCTGCCTGTGCATTTTGAGCTGCATGTAAATTGCACACAATTAAATATGCACCTCATTTTTTGTGCTCCTAGTAAAACAAGATTGACATTCATTCAAAAGTCAGTATCTTAATCTGAGAAGTGATAGAGAGCTCAGCCACACAACACAATTGTGGTAGTTTAAGAATTAAATACAACTGTAGATTTTGTCCTAAGAAAGAGAACAGGACACTTAGGCTCATAGAATATTGAACTAGAAGGTGAAATAAGTCAGGTAAAATGGTTCCAGATAATTTTATGTGTCAACTGTGAGCTGTTTTTAATCAAGTGTGTAATATGATAAATGTTCAGTGTCAGAAGAGACTCCATGCCTTGCTGCATGCAGAACAACTGCCCATATGAACTAGTATGAACTTACTTTAACTGTGTTTTCTTAGCATGAAACAGAAGTTAGTGTCTGAAGTTCTGTTTGCTAGTTGAATTGTAGGTAAATGGAGTCTCTTTTCAATCATATTGTGTTATGTTTCCAAGTTATGTAAGGAGAGGGTTTCTGTGCCCTCTTTGTCTATTTTCAGAATTTGTATATTCTGTAACACTATAAGATGCTGGGTTTTATTTTTCTTTGTTTTCATGTTCTCTTTTTTTAGAGTGATATTCCAAATAGGTTTGAAATGAAAATTCATCGCACAACAATCCTTGAAGATTCTTACAGAAGAATCATAGCTGTAAAGAGAGCAGATTTCCTTAAAGCAAGACTTTGGATTGAATTTGATGGTGAAAAAGGTTTAGACTACGGAGGAGTGGCCAGGGAATGGTTCTTCCTTCTCTCTAAAGAAATGTTTAATCCTTATTATGGATTGTTTGAATATTCAGCTACGTAAGTAATACTGCTCTGAAAGATGTGAAAACTTAGAAAAAGAGATTGTATTTCTCATACCTTCTTTAAAAATGGGGTTCCTGCCAGCCTTGCAAATGTATGGGAGGGTTCAGTTGATAATAACTGCAATAATTTGCACCCAGTTGCTTGACAGAACAGTAATGTAGAGACAGTACTTGTGGGGTTCTTTTACAGCAGTCTAGCATAAGCCATGGCATTTTTACATGGACAAGCTCGTGCTTGCAACCATCTCCTACATACAGAAGAGGCAGTATGTAACCAGTAATGCAGAGAATGGTATTCTACTTTAAAATGAATGGTAGTTAATCCCTTCTCTGTGGTATATTCTAACTTACTGAGGTAGTTAATGATGGTTGTTTCTGATATAGTATTATATTGTGTATTGTTTAGTATTGATATCATCATGAAAAGCAAGAACTGATTTAATAAGCGATGTCTTTCAGATCTACAAATGTGAGACTGCTCCAATAGTACAACATTTTTGTTTTTCTTTCTTTTCCCTGTTCCCTCCTTCAACTCTTCAGAGATAACTATACTCTGCAGATCAATCCCAACTCTGGACTTTGCAATGAAGATCATCTCTCCTACTTCAAGTTTATAGGTCGTGTGGCTGGAATGGCTGTTTACCACGGCAAACTGTTGGATGGTTAGTGTTTATCTTATGTAATGTGATATTCAGATTAATATTGCATGTGTCTTGAGTCCTGAGTTACATCTGTTAAATTTATTTCTTCTTCTTTAAAGCCTTTTTTATTCGTCCTTTTTACAAGATGATGCTCCAAAAACCAATAACACTACATGATATGGAGTCTGTGGTATGTGATTTGCTTTATCATGTTAATTTAATGTTAGTTTATAATTTTAATGTATATATGTATCTTTAATGACATTTTAAAAGTTGAAAATGTGTGATTCAAAGATATCTTAGCCTGTGTCTTTTATAAGTCTGTAAGTTGTATAGGAATTAAAACTTCCAATGAAAATCGAAGACCTAGACTCAGGTTCAAGTCAGTTAAGCTGTATTGCAAACTGGAACCTAAATTTTATGTGATGTTTTCTTAAAATGTTTTAGACACTGAGGTTGTTAAAATTGAATATAAAAACTTCTAGGATTCCTATCTTAACCAGTTTTTTAAATTAGTTTTTTTTCCTTTGATTATAAAATGGATAATTTCAAGGACTGAAAAGATTTGAGTGATACAATGTAACATTTTTAGAGGAAAAATATGTCCCTTAGGCTTTTCTTGTTTGGTTGGTTCCCTGATAATGGCTCTTACCTAGAATACTCATGGACAAAGTGATTTTTATTCTATCTTTTTAATCTGTTACTGGTTTTGCTGCCCTTTACGATTACAGCATGTAGTTGGTATCTGTTTCTGAGTAATAGATTTAGAAATGTGTCCTGATTTTTTTTGGTTTTTTTGTTTTGATTTGGTTTTTGTTTGGCACTCTAGAATGATGGAATGGTTTGGGTTGCAAGGCTGGGACACCTTCCACTTAGAGGGGTGTTACACCAAGCCCTGTCCAGCCTGGCCTTGAACACTTCCAGGGATGGGGCAGCCACAGCTTTTTTGGGCAACCTGTGCCATGGACTCATCATACTCACAGGGAAGAATTTCTTAATATCCAAGCTAAATCTACCCTCCTCATCCTGTCACTACACTCCCTGATAGCAGGTCCCTCAGCATCTGTTCTGTAGCTCCTGTGTTGATGCTGGAAAGTGCTGCAAGGTCTCCTGGAGCCTTCTCTTCTCCAGGCTGAGCACCCCCAGCTCTCACAGCCTGTCTTCAGAGCTGAGGTGCTCCAGCCCTCATAGCATCTTGGTGGCCTCCTCTGGACTTGCTGCAGCAGCTCCATGTCCTTATGCTGGGGGCCCCAGAGCTGGGCACAGCTGAGTAAAGGGACAGAATCACCTCTCTTGACCTTCTGGTCACACTGCTTTGGATGGAGCCAGGATGTGACTGGCTTTATCTTAATTTTCATTTCCTAAGGTTCCTAGTAATGCTTGACAATAAAAAGAAGATAAATAGAGGATGAGAGACATGAGAAGAGTCCAAAATATATTGCTTCAGATAGTACTATACCATCTTACCACCGTTTTGCTATTGGAGACATTTACATAGATTTGCTGAGCAATCAGGTTTTAAAGGTCTTTAGAGCTTTGTACAACTGCAGTGTCTCTGTATCCAGTATAGGATTACCCTAGGCAGAAGTGTTCACTGGGCTGTCGTGGAACCTCTTGCAGTTTATAGAGTGGCTACTTTATTTAGCGTTTACTCTTTTTAAATTTTCTTTTAGGATAGTGAATATTACAATTCTCTGAGATGGATTCTTGAAAATGATCCAGCAGAACTGGACCTCAGATTCATAGTTGATGAAGAACTTTTTGGTCAGGTTAGTGTGTTCATGTAATGTAGAATAGAAAAAACATGAAAGAAAATACTTGACTTGTGAAATTAGGGGATTTTATGTGTATGGTGTTAAGAAATTCCCTTTGCTCACTCAGCTCTTTCCACTCATGCAGTGAGTGCATTTCAGCCTGGTGTGATAAAGGACTTGGAAATAAGCAGAGCTTTAAAAAATTGCTTGTGTTTTTTTGTTGAATACTGCTTGCATTGAAATGCAGCTGTATTGGTAGGAACCAAGACTAAGATATCCATAGTCCATTATTTGATCTGGAGTAGAGGTTGGGTTTATGTGATTGGCTGGAAAGGATGAGCTCCTTTGGAAACTGCTGGAATTGCTGGGAGATAACATGTCTCCTTTCTCTTATTTGTTTGTAGAAACCTGTAGAATAAACAAGTTTGTTATTGCATACAAAGCTATTTAAGATAAGTCATGTAGAAATACCACAGGTCTTGAATAAAATTCCAAATTACAGTTGCCATCTACATCTAGAATAATAACCTTTATGGTCTTGTGTAACAGCAGTGATCCTAAGAAGAAGCAATGAAAATGTACATCCATGATAACTGAAAATGAGATATTTGTCTTCTGAGGTTCTAGTAGTATAAGTCACTTTGTAAGAGAGATTGATTCACTTACTTGGGTGATTGCTGAAGTGGTTTCTGTGATTGTTTTCCCTTCTGATTTGGAATGAGGGCTGTGTCATGGAGAATGCAGTTAGAGAAGTGTGCTTTACTGTGAACCTGTGTGCAGTCTTGGGTAGTATGCTGTAGCAGGTCAGAAAAAATGGAGGTTTCCCATTGCACCCCTTAATAATACATTTGTTATTTTAATTGTGCCACATTCTAATTATTATGTGACCTGTGTGACTGGATCTGTTTCTCATAGTTCTCAAATTCTGCAGTCTTCAGGAGTTGCATGAATTATCTAATATTAAGATAGGAATTCTGTTATATATTCACCTTGTTTAAGACCTGTTCTGTGCATTGCATTTAGACCCATCAACATGAACTGAAAAGTGGTGGATCAGAAATCATTGTCACCAACAAGAACAAGAGAGACTACATTCAGTGAGTAGTGGCTGCTGTGTGCAATGTACCTCACTGGACTGCCCTCTAGCACAGGGGCTCTGTGTTAGCTTTATTTACAAAAGGAAGTTGTTGCTTTGTATATAAATCACTTTTATTTTAAATGCAGTTTTATTTGTTTGTTTGTTTTTTTTTTTTTTTTGCAGTCTTGTAATTCAGTGGAGATTTGTGAGCCGAGTACAGAAACAAATGACAGCATTTAAAGAGGTATAGTTTTAATTACAAAATAAATTCTTCTAAGAGTTTGTTACATCTGATATTAAGGCTTTTTGGACGCCCTGAAGACCCACTAATAATTTTGTTAAAAGTATAAAAAAAGGCAGTGATACTGTTTGTAGTGTCAGCTTTCAATTATTTCAGAGTTAAAAATATTTTGGTGTGTTTTTACTGAGGTGTTTAATTCTTCTTGAAAAATCTGCTTATTTCTTAATCCTGACTGATAGCTTTGGCTGTAGAGCAAACTATTTAATTACCTCTGCAGAAATTAAACTTAATTATATTAGTTTGTTTTAAACTAGGCAATTTACCCTTTTTTGTACAAATTGTATTACATAGATGATGCTCAGACTTCCATACTCATCACTCAGTGTTGCACAGTAAAGATGTGAGAAATCAACTAAAAGTACTATAACAAAACTGGGGACTACTGGTGTCCAAACATCTGTGTTTGATATATTGATTTGGCTGTGTTTACCAAAGCGTCTAAATATCCTTCTTTATGACTAAAACTGCTGAAATAATGTTGCCTTGATTTTTACAATCTTCCTTTTTTTTTTTTTTAGGGCTTTTTTGAACTAATACCACAGGATCTGATTAAAATCTTTGATGAAAATGAGCTAGAGGTAGGTATATCATGGAAAAGAAAACAAATCATGTTGAAACTTTAGTTTACTGACCTAAACTCTGGTGTCTTTTGTTTTTTCTTTATCTGTGCAGTTATTAATGTGTGGATTGGGAGATGTGGACGTGGCTGATTGGAAACTACACACAAAATACAAAAATGGCTACAACATAAACCATCAAGTAATACAGTGGTTCTGGAAGGTATCATGAAGTTCTAATATTTTCTTGTTGAAAACATGTTCAAAAGCTGCTGCCTTTCTGCTAGTTTATAGTTTGATTCATTAAAAGGTTAGGTAAATATTATTTGACCATTAAAATTCCTGAGAAAGTAAGAAAACTAAAGATGAGATGCTTGGTAAGAATGTAAATGCAATACTGATGATTGCTTTTTGAAAAAAATCCCTGTCTGACTGGGGTTAAAAATATTTGTGTAGGTTTTCCTGGCATGGTTACACTAAAGAGGTGTTAAACTCTTCTGTTTAATTAATTACAGGAATTTGGCTTCTAGTTCATAACATAAGAAACTTCAAAGAAAGTAGGGGGCCAAATCTTCAAGGGAAGCATTTTAACAGCCTGCTAAGCCAGTAACCATACTCTTGTTACAGTGCCATTAAAAAATTTTTGACTTCATAGCTTTAAGCAATAGGCAGAGAATTAGACTCTGTGTGTCACTAAAAAAGCATATGTATATCATAGATAATGATTTAGAGGTATGTTGCATAAGTCTACTAGCTTAGAACCTTAATTTACAAGGAAATCTTTAATTGTAATCATTATCATGCATAGGCAGTCTTAATGATGGACTCTGAAAAGAGAATAAGATTGCTTCAGTTTGTTACTGGCACATCACGTGTTCCCATGAATGGGTTTGCTGAGCTGTATGGTGAGTACTTAAGATTATCTTCACAATTAAATAACAAAGAACCCGATACCAACATTGTCCTGATGTTTGACTTCAGACATTGTCAAGTTATTTTTCAAATTTTGTTTTAAAATTTAGTATGTATTGACAGTTAAAAGAAACAAAATTAGAGAAGAGTCACTTATATCACATTTCCCGTGTTTTATATGGGAACATATTGTTTTAATTCTGGTTTTGGAAGTTTTTAAATGTATAGGACTGCTCAAATAAATGTGGATTTTTAAAGTTCTCAAGAGCTGAAAAAATCCCTGTTTAACACATGATTGAGCTTGAAGAAAATTCTCCGTTATCCAAGATCTGATTACAAAGACATGCTGGCATCAGCAGTTAACTTCAGTTCCACAACTGCTTTTATCTGCTCACAAGCCACAGTTGTACAGATGCAGTTGTTTGTAAGGATATACTCCAAAGGGGACCACTGAAATGTCACGAGTTAAACATAAAGTCAGAAGAAAAGTACTGAACCTACAATGCTGAGGCTGAGACAAGCAGAGAACAGCAGGGAGCAAATTTCTATAGTAAAGCCAGAAAAGCCACTGTGGGCAGACTGCAGGCAAGCAGATAGAGTAGCCCACAAAGGGTGGGGATGCTTGCCTTGGGGGAAGTCTGTTCTCAGCTGCCATCAGCTATTATGTTTTCTGCTAGACTACTTTATTAAGGCTAAAAGTGCTTGAGATGCTGTGCAAACGACTGAATAGCCTAACTTGCCTCTTTGATTAAACATTTCCTTTTTTATAAACATGACATTAATTTGTTTATAAAACAAAAGGATTGTGAACAAAACTACCCATCTTGTGTTCCCATTTCTCCACGTCTTCATTTTCATCATAAATACTTGGTTTATTTTTTTCTGTTCCATCAGTAAATGAGTTGTGAGTTCCAGTGGGAAGAACAGTGTGCTCAGAAGGCTTAGCCATGTGTCTGCTGCTGCACCTGAGCCTTGCCATTGCTGGTGTTACAGCACATGCTCATCACAGGGGAACCCAGTTTTCTGCTCAAGTTGTATTTGCTCACTCGTTAATGAAAAATTCAACTAGCGGTTGTCTTGCACAGTGCTTTGTTTGTTTCTCTTACAGTTATTTCTGCTTTACTGTGGCCAGCATGCCGTCCTTACTAAACCCCAGTAACAATTATATTTCCAGTACCTTGTGTTGAAGGAGCTGTATGTGGTTTTTCAGCGTTGTGTGCCGGTCCGTGGCGCTTTGCTGCTGCCGGGCTGTTTCCTTCCCCCGCCCCTCGGCAGCCCTGGAGCCGCTCGCTGGCGGAGATCTCCCTCTCGTGGCACAGCCGGGCGCTCCTGCTCCTCAAACGCGAGTGCTGCGAGGTCGGGAGCAAACCCAGCCGTGCTGGAGCACCGGGACACTGAACAGACATTTTCTGATGAGATAGTGCATTTTTTGTCTTCCTTTTTTTTTTTTTTTTTTTTTTTAACTGCGTTCTTCTCCCAGCTTAAGGAAACAGTTATAAAATACTCCTTGCATCTACTTGGTGAGAATTGAGAAGTCCAAGAAACTTAGAGAGATAAGATGTTGTAAGACAGTTGTTGAAGGATAGAGGGAGTTGGGGCTGCCCTTGCTAGCCAAAAAATGTTCTCTCAGGTGCATAAGAAAATCCTGGGAGTACATATATGATTGCCATGTTTCCAAAAGTTCTCAGTTACTCTATTTGGTTGTTGCATAGGTAAAGGTGGACATTGACCACCTTTCTACCAACTTATAAAACTTGGCACATGGTGATAAACATGTATAAGTTTTTACATGCAAAATTTATAAAAGTATAAAATTGTCTTGTCCAGAAAACTTCAGTGCCAGCTACTGTGCATATACATTTAGTTCTTAGGCTTCTGAGCTTAAGGTGTAAAAGTCTCTTGAAACTGAGGTACAGCATGAAATAATTAAAATGCAAGGGAATTGGGATTGAGTATTACTTTCTATAGTCTGTATTTTATTCATATAGATAGCTCCTTCAAATGTCAGACCTGGATTACAAAACCCACAAATATGTCATCATTTGAATCTCTGAATATAAAAGGATTTCATAATAGGGTGAAAATTGATGTGTTATTTTCTTCAGGTTCAAATGGACCACAGTTGTTCACAGTTGAACAGTGGGGTACCCCTGAAAAACTGCCAAGAGCTCATACCTGGTGAGTATTGAATTCGGATAAATTATAATGTCTAGTGAAAGTGATAAAATACTTAAGAGTTTTTTTCTGTTTTTCAGCTTTAATCGCTTGGATTTGCCTCCGTATGACTCGTTTGAAGATTTATGGGATAAACTTCTTCTAGCGATTGAAAACACTCAGGGTTTTGATGGGGTTGATTGAGACACAGACAAAAATTATGTTGGTCCAGTGCTGCAATTTCATTTTAAGGGTTTACAAACAAATCTGAATTTTCCAGGGACTACCGTTGTATTTAGTCACATGGCTATTGAATTTTCATAGTATCATGTGTAAAATAACTAAGTATTAAAAATTACTAACTTTTGAAAATGTATTTTGTCATTTCCATAGTTTTGTGTATTTGCTGATACATGCAATATACACATTGGATCAGCCAGTGCCAAGTAAGTAAAAAACTAAAATGATTTTAGCAGCCGCCTCTTGTACAATATTTGAGACTGTCCTGCAGTAAACTACTGAAGTGAAGCTGTGAAGAAATCTTTGCAGAGGATTTAAATTTGATTTGCTGCTGAAAGAGGAACAACTGAAATTGTTAAACTGTTTTAAAGAAAACCCAGCCAAACATAAAACCCCAAACTTCATGTATTACAATATCATCATCTGTGCTGCTTCAGGCTTTTTGCAACAGATCTGCCCAAAGCACCTTATCATTCAGCATATTAGATAAAACATTGGAAAACATTTGTTTGCAGAACACAGACCTGCTGACACAGTTGTTAAACTTCTGTTTCTAACTTCCTTTTACTAAAACAGTGTAACAAACCCAAGATTTTTATACAAAACATATAAGCAGCATAACTCTTGAGTTTTAATGAGAAATTATATCCATTTTTGTTTGAATTTGTATACTGATGTTGGTTTATTGAGTGTTCATCACTTTTTTGGATAAATTTGTAGTTGAATGATAATATTTTCAATTCAGCCTTTTGCAACAAATCAATCTTGAAGTGAAATTTGTATGGATATCACTCAGTATTTAGTTACTGATAGTTAGAGGCCTTTATTATCCATTCTTGCAGTATTGCACTACATAACAATAAAGGACATGTTTACAGGGTTTTCTGGGCCAAATTCAGCAGTCTGTTATGTGCAAACTCCTCTGAACTGCATGGAGGTTATGCACATGTGATCAGGTGCAGAATTTGGTTCTGTGATATGTTTACAGGTTGCTAGTTTCTACAGCTGCATTTTTATATTTTTTTCTCCAGTGTTACTCTAGAAACCAAATTTGTTAATACAGTATAACCAAAGTCATAACCAACAATGTGCAATTTATTGTAGATCAACTTGTCATATATAAATATAAGTTTGATTTCTTTTGTAAATGTGGGTCTTTTTTGTATTAATATTAACACTTTTTTTGAGCAAGTGCTGGTTAAAATGATTAGCAAAGTTGGTTCTGAAAGAAAAAAATTGGCTTGTATACCTGGCTTGCTCAAATTTTAACATTTTATTACCAATATGATCTGAGAAAAGGACAGTACCTAGCTTTGGCCACCAAATTTCTGTTTAGTCACAGTCTTTATAAATATGCAAGAAGGAAGTGTAGCACATCTCTCTCGGAAGATATGTAAATTATGTAACAAATGTTAATGGGTCTTAAGGGATATTTAAAATCCCACTTTGTTTTATTCTTTGACTAGGTCATTAGGACTGAGAGTATTACGTGTAAATAAAGGTAACTTAAACAAATTTCCCAAATCTATATGCAGTTTTGTAAAACGTGAATGATATATCAGTAAATCTGTATAGATTTGAATGTAGCAGGTTTTGTTGCATACTTTAAAGTATAAAATAAGGATCCTGAGAGCAGTAAATAAAAGTTTATTCTAATAAGTTGTGATTCAGTTCTTTGAAGTGCATATCAGTAATCTTGAAATAGCAAGAACTGAGTAATTTTTGTTCTCCTAGGTAGGCCATGGTGGTAGTTCCACCACAACATGCTGCTGCTTTTGCAGAGCACTGAAGATGCAGCAGTGCTGTTTCCTGGTGTTCTGCTCCTGAGACATGCAGCCTTGGAAAAACACACATTGTATTTTTATAGAAGCTCTGGGTCACTGTCAGCCTTCAGAGCATGGCCAGCCTAGAGATGTGAGGGGAGGCCCCTCAGCAAGGCCACTGACCAGGTGAGGCAGGGCCAGGCTCCTCCCTACTCTGGGAACCTTCCTGGCAGGTGCACAGGCAGCACAGATGGGTGGGGAGTGGGAGAGGGACCGTGAAAGCAGCAGGGAGTGCCCAGCAGCAGGTCTTTTCTGTGGGCTTTAAACTGAGTTTGTGGGGGAGTGGTGATAGTAGCTTGTGCTTAAGTAAAGGAGATCTTGGTGGTGCTGAGTATCATAGAATGGCCTAAGTGGGGAACGGACCTTGAAGATAATCCAGTTCCAACCCCCTGCCACTGGAAGGGACACCTTCCACCAGACCAGGCTGCTCAAAGCCCCATCCAGCCTGGCTGTGAACACCTCCAGGAATGGGGTGGCCACAGCTTCACTGGGCAACCTTTGCCAGTGACTCACCATCCTCACAGTGAAGTTTTTCCTTATTATTAATCTAAACCTACTCTCTTTCAATTTGAACCCATTCTCCCTTGCTCTGTCACTACATTCCTTGCCCCATCTATCTCCTCTAAGTTCCCTTTTGGTAATTGAAGGCCACAATTAGGTCACCTTGAAGCGTTTTCCAGAACAATCCCAATTCTCTCTGCCTTTCCTTAGAGGAGAGGTGCTCCAACCCTCTGGTCAAATGGGGCAGGGTGATGGGAGTGAGGCAGCCTTTGTGGAGGATGGCACAGCTAAAGAGGGCCTGCCTTGTGTGCCTGAACACAGAGGCAGCCAGGGAAAAGGCATGGCTCGTGTTGCTGGATGGAGCAAGGACTGCAGAAGGGGCAGCAGGCTGGTGCAGACCCTTATGGGAACATCCTGCTCAGGACTTGCCCTAGGCTACTGTTTGCCTTGAGGAAGGGAGCAACGTGGTTTTTTTAGCTTCTCAAGGAGTTCTGGAATTGTAAACCCTGGCTCTTAGGGGAGACTAAATTCCCTCACATCTGTGGGCAGGGCAGTGCAAGGGGAAGCAACCTGGGAGGCTTCTGTAGGGGGTTATGAAGAGCCAAACAAGGGTCTGCAGTCTTGGGCAAGCAGGGAGATGCTCTTTAGGATCTGCTGCATGTCCCTTGGTACTTGTATTTTCTGCACATCAACCTCTGTATTCCTTAAAGCACATACACGGGGGAAACTCCAGAGATGCTCCTATGAACACCCATTTTTTCACCAGAAACACAGCAAGTCAGCTGCAGATTTCTTACTCTGGCACTGCAGAGGAGAGGTTAACAGCTGCTTCCTTGTGAGCCAACAACCAGCTCTGTCCCACTGATTTCATTGCCCTTAGCACCCAGGTGAGGGGTAAGGAAGAAAAGTTTCTCAGGTAGGTAAGAGCTAATCTGCTGGGGAAAAAATGGATATAGGGTTGGTGTTTAGTCTGACTTTGTGCAGATCTGGTTTAGAAACGTTGATCTATGAAGAGACTGAGAGATGAGAAAGATCTTGAGAAAAATCTACATTCTAGGGCAGGGGATGGATCACAACAGGAGGCAGAGGATGATTGCAATAGGAAGAGTTTTGCTTTTCTCAGCTTTAAAAACACCACACTGAAAATTCAGGGGAGTTTGTGGTTGCAGTTTTCTGGGCTGCTCCAAGCTGAAGAGCTGTAAGCAAAACAGTTTCTTCCTGTTGGTTATGGCTTCTGTACCTTGGTACTTTTCCCAGGTATCTTGTATAGAACATGGAGACTCCAGTGGAGGCCCTGCCTGGGATTTGGACTCTTGGCTGGGTTGGGAGTGGCCACAGGCCTCCCTGGGCATTGGAGATGGCTGGGCCAGGCTCCCTGAGGTCAGTGGGTGATGGGCACAGCAGGGATGTGAACTGCTGGCACAGGGGTTAGATGTGTCAGGATGGTGTGAAACCTCCAGGAAACTTTTCAGGGGCTGAACTTCCCTAGGAAGTTAAACTATTCCTGTTGCTTGTTTAATAAGGCTGGTGGTGGTGGTTTTTTGTGTGTTAATTATTATAGTTATATAGTAAAGGGTGTTTCTGAATAAATAGTTATGATGCTTTTGAGGAAGGGAATTTATTTAGCCTAAAAAAGGTAAGTATATAGATTAACCTCAACGAAGACTTGCAGTGGAAATTTTAAAATTTCTCCTTTACTCCGAAGGTTATGTCTGTGTAACTGCTCTGCAGTCTGGTGGTAGGGAAATGAGACTTTTAGGCATGAATGAGACACATTCAGCACTCACTTGGAGGTTTGGGGCAAGTGGGTGTTGTAGCTTTTTCCCTTCAAAATTAATTTCTCTCAACAGGCTGGGTTACTTGTATCAAGTCTCTCACTTCTCAAGGTGCTGCAGCTGATTCTTCAGCATTCTGGCTGCATTATGAGATACAGCTGTGGGTTAAGAGGGAGTGACAATTTCTATAGAAAGTGCCATTGAGTCTTCACTTATGCAGTTTGAAGAACACATGACTTAAATTCCTTTTAATTACTATTAAAAATCACGTCTCATATCTAACAAGCTTGGGGTTTTTTTTATTAGAGACTAGGACTAATGCATAAAGCCTGGGCAAAATACATGAGTGTAAACTACTAATTTTCCTTCTTTATCCTGTTTCTCTCTCTCTAACCTCACTATTTCATACATACACTTACTTTGTAAGCTGTCTAGTGTCTTGACATTTGATTTGTTCTGTAGATCCGTAGCACAGGTTAGTGCTATTTCACTAATTGATGACATCTTTACAAAAATCTGCACACATGTCCCTGAAATCCCCAACCTAGAACATGTCCTGGATCAGCGCACATTTCCTTTTTTTTTAACTTGTGTACTTTTTCCAGTGCAATTTCAGCATTACTTACCAAATACATGATACTCATCAATTGCCTAGGGTGGGAATTGCATCATGGCAATGGTAACATGCTAAAACATTAAATACTTAAAACTGAATATGTGTACTTTTAAATATTGTCTTCATTTTACTGATTTCTTGTGGGGTCAAAAATAATGTCAGTAGTTAGGAGATGAGATTCTTCTGTCTGTTATTTTCATCCTGTCTATGTGTGTTCTCCTTTCTGTTTCTCATTAATTAGTTTGTTATGGTGCTTAGTTCTTCACATAGGGTCTTAGGATATTATTTTTCTATGACATTTTGCTTTTTATCAGGCAGTTTGTTTATTTTAATATCTCCCCTTTTTTTATGAACTATTAAAAGTTTTATTAACTATTTATGATCTAAAACTATTAACAGTTTTATGAACTATTAAAAGAACTGTGCAGTTCTTGTGATGTGAACTGAGAGGAACTTGTTTATCTGCAGTCTGACCAGCACCAAGGAGCCATACCTCTGGTGGCCTAGAAGCATGTTTTTGAAATGTCTATACATTTAAAAGACAACCCGCATGTACCATCTTCCATGGCTATAAATGGGAATTAAGCATTTAACAGCTGCCATTTTGCTCTGCAGCATCAGAGAATCAGTAGGAGATGCAAGCAAAGCTTTGGTGCTCTTATACTAAATCATTTTTCTTTGAAGTGGAGACTTAATTGCTTTTTCTCTGTGGAACATATATCACTAGCACGCTAATCAGAATACAAACAACTCACAAAGGGGATAATGAGGGAGAACTTCCATGTAATGCTTGGTTTATTGTCCACGTGATTCTGTAGAAAAATGTTTTGTTTTGCTGAGCTGTCCTTAATTTGAGGTTTCTTGCTTAATGAGACTTCAAACAAATTTTGCATTGTAGGTTTCAGGTTCTCATCCTAGAGAGAGGCTTGGGATTTTGGGGAGGGGGAGGCCAAGCAGCTTGGAAAACCTAAACAGACATTAAGTAAGTGAGCCTGCCTCTTGAGGAAAGACAGATAAGGCAGCTTTCCCAAATGTGACAGAATGTAAAACTTCCTGTTGAAATACACCACGGTCTAAAAACATTCATTACAATTTGTTTTTCTTAACCCATTTTCAGTTTAATTCAATGGCAAATGTTTTCATAATTGTTAGCTTTTCTGATATTTTCAACAAGCCGAAATATTTCTGATTGGGGTTTTGTTTTGAGGGCTGGGAAGTATGACTTTTTAGAGGCTGTGAATACACCTCCTTCTATGCACTGCTGCTTGGGAGTATGCAAAATGCTGAAGGTTTAAATCAAATTGCCCCAAGGACTGCTTACTGACCTTTTGAATGCAAAGCTGTCAAAACCTTCAACTAGACATCAGCTAGAGAAGAACATTTAAGGCAGATCAATGCAAATAGAAAACAATGTGGTTTTGACTTTTGGTAATTCCTAGTTAGTGAAAAACAGTTCCTGAGTTGCAAGAGCTGCTGGAAGCAAACCCGCACTGTGAAGGAGTTGCTGTGAGTAACATGTAATAGTTATTTTTCAGGGAAAACCTTTTATAATCTACTTAAGAAATTAGAAGTTTTCATTAATTGCCAAATCCTGATATAGTTATCTGAGCAGGATGCTTCATTGACTTCAAAGGGATTTTTGTCTACTTAAGGAATGCAGGGTCAGGCCCTTAACTAGTGATAACTTTCTTCAGTGGGTTGTCAGATATGACAAACTATGCCACTTTAATAGAAGTTACCCAGGACAGGCCATGCCATGCCATCCCTTTGTCTGGAAAATCTACTTTCTTCCTTTGCCCAAGTAAAGGAATTTCTCTATAGAAAATATTAGAAATTGCTCTCTAACTGAAGCTGTGGTTAATGAGAATGTATTTTATTTATGATGAACAGTTACAACACATTATTTTCTAGTTCTGATAACTTTGTAATAAATTTAGTTTCTGAAAGTGTTTGATGGAGTTACAAACACCCCCATTCTAGGTATTGGTACCCAGCAATTAGTTGTCCATCCTTAATAGATTTATGCCTAATTAGTTGTTCATGCACTATTGCTTGCTGTAATGCAGAGATTTAAATAAATGCCTGCCTTTCTATGTAGACCTACAGAAATGGGCCCAAAACCAGGGGACTGAGAAGCTGTTCACTCCTTTTTTGGGTCTCAGTCCAATAGTTATAGACATCCTGTGCTGAAGACTCACAGAATAATTATTTCACAGGTTAGTAAAAAGTAATTCTTTGTGCTTTATCAGATCGTTAGAAGTGCTTTTCTTAGTATAATTAAAGATTAGCTATCAAAATGTGAGGCGCTGCTTCATCCAATATAATATAATTGAGCTCTATTAATATGTAGCTAAAAATTATTATTTTGCAAATTAATTAATTTTGCTATTCTTCACACTGAGATTTTGAAGTCTGACTGTAAACCTTTCTAAGAACAGATTTTCATTTATATAAATGTCTACAATTTTGTGAAGGTAAGAGGTGAACTTGAAATTTTGCATGCTTGCATAGACCTGAATTTGAAAAACGAACATTTTGGTCACGTAAATGCTTTTCTGTACTGGAAAGGGTCCAGCTATTTAATTGACTCTGAAGGTGCAAACAGGCTGGATCAGTTGATCTCTCACTGGAGAAAGAAATTAATCTTGATCAGGCTGTATGTAATTGAAGCAGCTCAGTCAGTTGGTGTGGGGCTGCAGCTGCTGCGGGGCTGGGCCATGGTGGGGAGTGGGCTCCAGGATGTGACTGGGGGTGTCCTGCACGGGAGGTGTTAACCTCCAACTGAAGCCAGAAGGAGTTTGAAAACCCAGCAGGATTTGGAGGGCTGCTGTCTGTATGTTGAAGGTTTGCTCTGGTCAGGCATCGTGCTTTGGGTGCTGCAGCTTGCTGAGGCTGGGTGGGGTGGCCCCAGCCACTCCAGATGGGACTTCCACTTAGTGACTTGGAGTGGCCTGGTCCTCAGTGAGCACATTAGGCCAGTTTAACTCCCTAACTTGTCATAACCACCCCCCCCATACTTTTTTTCCCTACTTACTTAGCATGAACATTTTGGTATGTATTCCATATGTGTGTTATTTAAACAGTACAAGTACTGCATGTGCCAGCGTCTGGCCACTGTGGTCTTACAGAGGTATCTGAACACAAATAACAGCAAAATGTTATTTAGTATTTAGCAAACATAATCCTGGACTAATGATTAGCAGCGCAGATAGCTGGATAGCAGCACTATGTTACATAGTTACACTATGAGCAGTTATACTATGAGCAGCTTTAACTGCTGGTTGCTCTCCTGATGCATTATGCAGCCATACCTGTGTATGCCACACACTAAATTGAACCAGGGAATTAATTTCAACAAAAGTTGTATTTTGCCCCCCAAGTTATTTCCATCAGGATTAGTTCTCTTGGTTCCTTGCTTGGCCACACAACCTCTTTGCAACTGGCAGTGCCTATGCTGGGGTGGCAAGTGCTGAATTGCATTAAACTGAGGGCACCTGGGCCTGTGCTTCCAGCAGAGCTTCTGATCTCCTCCTGCTCTGCTGTGCCTGGGCAGAGACCAGGTGGAGACCTAAACCAGATTAGTAACAAAGCAGGGGAAGGAGGAATTGGGGTGGGCTGCTTTATTTCCCCACAGTCCCTTGGGCCAGGCAGGGCACTGTGATCCAGCTGTGTCTCCTGCCTTCATATCCTGCCCAGCACTGGGCAGACAGTTCTTCCAGAGCGTTTAAATAGGGGAGATCCCCACAGGCCCCCAAGTGACTCCTGCAGCCCAGCTGAGATAAAATCCCAGCAACTGCAGCTGATGAAGGCAGCAATTTGGGCATCAAAAGAAATCAGCCCTGCAATGCCCAGCTTTTGGCTCCCCTGGGTTCACCCCCCTCAGCTCGCTCCTTGCACCCGGGTGTTGCCTTTAGCGGGTCAGCCCGAATTCTTGGCAAAGCCGTTTTGGTGCAAGTCACAGCTTTGTGTGGCCCTTCAAAAACATCTCAGTCTCCATCCCCAAAGCCGCCTTGTGCACAGGGGCATTTGCAGGCCGAGCCTCTGTGTGCATGTGAGGGGGAGGAGGTGGTGGGAACATGCCTTGAAGGCTTCAAATCTGTTTATCTTCACACTCCTGAGAGGCGATCGCTCTCCCGTGACAGCGCAGTGCGCTGGAGGGAGCAGCGCTGGCAGCACCGAGATAAACCCATGGGGCACAGCCTACTTTGGCCAAGTGGCCTCCCCCTGACCAGCAATTCCTTATGTCTCTGGGAGATGAAATGGGACAAGAGCAGCAGGAAGCCTCCTCCAATCCTTCTTTTTAATAGTTACTTGGGATAAATTGTAGATAAGAGGAGAGACCACATTGTTAACATGCTGAGAATGCAAAGACAAAGTAAAGACAATCTTTCACAGCAAAAATAAATAGGTATCTGTAGCACGGTGTATTCACCAGTATGTCCAAGTGCTAGCTAGCCTCTGACTTGCTTTGTTTTTCATTTATTTTATTTCTAATATTTGTTTTATCATTGGAAACATATAAAGGAAAAGAGGAAGAAATTATTTGCCTGTTTCCTGTTGTAACAGCAAAATGAAGGTAACATATAGGGATGAAAGGAGACCATATTTCATGCCTGTTGCTAAACAAATAGCTGCAGAACAGTGGGTTATCATGATAAGCATGACAGACTAACAAAAAGCTGCTTCTGAGAGATTCCTTTGTAGATTGAAACATAGAAACGGGTAACCTAGGAGATATTTTCTTTCTGTTGAGTTATTCTTGGTCTGATACTTATTGTATTGACCCAGTGCCTAAACGTTTTGATTTATGGAAGATAACATCAGAGTACAGTACTGCAGCTTTTCCAGGATTTTGTTTGTTTTCATATTGGGGAAATGGTTGAGAGAGGGAGCCGATTCAAAATATATATACATTGCAAATGCATTATATGGGACAGCTCCCATAAAATATGCATCTCCACATGCTGGCTATTCCTGTGCCTCATGATTTCTGCATATGCTTATATAAACCCTTTATGAAAATACTCTGTGTGTTTCAGTGTGCAAATTCCAGCTGCTGCTGCCAGTCTGCTGTCACTTTGGTCCCATGCCAGCCAAGTGGTGAGGACTTTCCTCCCAGGAGTGCTGAGCACCCCTGTGCTCAGAGGAAGTAAGTGGTGCTTTGCTCCTTGTTTGGAAGCCCAAGGTGGCATGGTAGAAGTGTGCAGGCTCCCTGGCCTGGGGAATGTTCATGATGGTTTGGCTGATCTGAGCTGCTGTCCCATGCTATTGTCATACCTTCTGCTCCATGTTGCAACCCTTGGTGTTTCTACACCTAAGAGCCAGGTTAGGGAGATTAACCAGGAAAAAACAAGCTCTGCTGAAAAACAGAAAGGATTTTCTGGCAGGTTATGTGTTAAGAGAAATTCACTGAAGCAGAGAAGCATCAACTGTGGCATGAAGGCCAGAAGAGAGAGCTTGGAGCTGCAATAAATCCAAACTCCACACCATGAAGTCTTTACACTGTATGTGAGGGCAAGAGCGCATCTGGGATCAGGTATGCCCCTTTCTCTGTAGCTGTGGCTTGTTAAAAGTACCAACAAGATCTGGTGGCTTGCATCTAGGAAACAGCAGGCTGACTGATCAAAAATATTTAGGCATTTTTCACACCTTCCAGTAGCAGCAAATGGGCATGGGAGAGCAAGGGAATGCATTTACCAGATCCCTGTGAGGTTGCTCTTCCAAACTGCCTGTGGTTACCTCTGACAGCAGGGGAGAGGATGTTGGGGTGCCATCCATCTCCTGCTGAAATTCATGGCAGGGTTCCTCTTCATGCTGGTATGATGAGCCTTCAGGGGTGGGGGTAAACATCTGGAGGCTGCCTCTGGGGCACTATGAAACATCCTGGTAAAGGTACTCCACTGATTTGGGCTAGTGAAACACTGGAAGGTGGCTGGAAAGGGAAAAAAATGCTAATATAGCAAATAATTTTATTGCTTTCACTTAGGAGTTGTTTTATTATGAGATGAGAACTGTATTAAAATGTCTTTGTCAAGGTGTGCTTTTCCTGTACATGAAGGCTGCCTGGAGAGAAAGTTCATAAGCATCCCAAGGGCTCAGGCCAAAGTGTCCTTGTTCATCTGCTCATGGAAGGAATGAATCTCCTCTGAGAAGGCAATTGAGATGGTAATTGTACACAGGTTTAGAATGAAACAAGAACCTACTAAGTGACCAAATGTGCCAAAAGTAAACATTTTTATGGTGGGTCTTAATAGAGTTAGTGTAACATACTTAAAATCTGGGAATACAGTTGTAATTGGGTCAGGAGTTTGGCATGAGAGACAAGAAAGTGTCTAAACATGCTTACAGTGACACCAGATCAAAAACACTTGGAGCAAGAACTGTAAGGACAAAAGGGGCTACCCTGAGAAGAAGAGTTAATGACACCCTGCTAGGAGTGCAGCGTCGTGGCAGCCCCTTAGCTGGGCTTTGGGGACTCTGTCTGAAGGCAGAGCTGGCTGGTGCAAATTGCAGTAATTCCCCTGCAGTTAATGGGTTTCTGGCAATTACCACTGCTCCCAGCCTGCCCCGCTGCAGCCACACTCAGCTGCCTGTGCTGCCGGTTCTCTGTGGTGCCTGCAGCTCCAGCTTTCTCCACACCAGCACTGACACCCAGCAGCTCCTACCAGCAGAGCTGAGGATGAGCTGGGACCTGGCACTGCTAGCTGGGAAGGGCTGAGCCTGTGGGGGACCAGGATAATGATTATACATCCATTTGATGTATAATCCATTTGGATTTGGGCTCTGGGACCCCACTACCACATCCTTTGGGCTACAGCTAATTGAGGGTAGTGATTGCACGTATTCCAATGGGGACACTTTAAACTGCTGTGAATAACTTGCTCCCCACCTTTTGCTTCCCCCCCAGAGGTGCTCATTCCCCTCCTTTTCTGTTCCATGATATTGTGGTGTTAGAGCACAGCCATATGAAGCCAAAACAAGAGAAAAGATCATATGGGCAAAACCCTTTCCTATTTCTGAGCTTGTTAGATCAGGTGGGATGCAGCAGCGTGTGGGAGCCCAGCTCAGGCCATTTGTGGCTATGCCAAACACCATCCGTGCTGCTGTGACAGCTTTTTCCAGACCACAGGGATGAAAGAGCTAACATGATGCTATTCATTTTCTCAGATAGGGGTGAAATGCTCAGTGCAAAACTGACCACAGACTAAACAGGACTGTTTCTGGTTTAAGCTGAAGGAGGTGTAAATGTTCTAACATCAGAAAAATCATATTGTAATATGGAAAGAACTGCCATTCTCCCTCCTGGGTTTGGGGCGGCAGTGATCTCATAAATGTAGAGTTCACACTGGGAAGGCCCAGTTAGTCAATTTCCAGCTTCTTTCCTTTTCCTGAGGCTGCTGCATTCCTTCCCAGGGAAGATTTCTGGCTATCAGTTTGCTTTCTGGAAATGTTGGGAACACTTTAGACAAAGCATATAAGCACCACAATAATGAGATTTCATTCATGTTTGGAAAATCCCACTCTTTGGTTCATAATAGTAGCAAAATTCTGGATTTTATAGCCCTTGTTAAGTTTAGCAGTCCTGGATGTATTGCCAGCTGCCCATGGAGCAAAACACTGAGTCAGATCTGTTCAAGTCAATCTGATTTTTAAAATCTTTCTTTCCAGGAAGCATATAGATCAGTCTGGCCAGGGCTGAGGCTGAAATGCAGCAAAAGGTAAATCAGGTTTTTATAGACAGCAAACTCGACAGCACGCTGTTGTTCCAGCTGTTGATAGCACTTCAGAGAGAGTTCTTAAATTAAAAAGTGTTTCAAAAACTGGGGAAGTTTGGATAACAAAAAACACAGCCCGAGTCAAGCAAAAAAAATCTGTGTTGGTGACAGAAGAAAAATTGCTGACTTGCAGCAAAACAGGCATGGCTTTGTTTATGTCGGCTGCAGGGTCTTGTACTGCTGGACTGCCTTTCTGTCTTTCTAAAGATAATGCTTCTGAAATGGTTGGCCAAGTTGATAATTGTATTCATTGGCTGCACATTTGCAAATACAGTGTATTTGACAAAGTTACAACTGGCAGTGCCTTTAAACTGTGGTTCAGTGAGTTTATCAGTTATGTATGAACTTAGATATGTTATCATAAGTCTGCACTATCTCTTACCCAATTAATTACTGGGAAATGTGTTAAAATAATGAATCCTGACAAATAAAAGAGGGAGTTTATACTCATCTAGCTATTGAACTGCTTCGTTCTAGTAGGAATTGCATTACTTACTTTGTTAAACAGAAATGTGAAAATGAAAATATTGGTGTTTGTAGCTGCCCAGACACAGGCACAAGGAGCATTCCAGAGGGAAGCACTTTCTTTGTTAAGCCACTTAAGATAAATATTGCATTTAATCTCATGAGTCAAAATCTCCTGCTGGCACAGTGTAGTTCAGGGAGATGGTAAAGCACTTTCCTCATCACAGCAGAATACAGCAGTGAGCACAGATGACACAGATAAGGCAAACCAGCCCACAAGTAGGACAGGACTACAACTTGCTCTCTCTCTGTTGGCTTTTTTTTTTTTGTCCCCTGGTCAACTCAGACCAACTCCTCCTTCAAAAAGGGCTGGTGAATTGGGCAAGGAGGTGTTCCCCCAGGACAGGTGGGATAGTCTCCAGTGCTGGCCAGTACAGCTCAGCCACCTACTCATGCCTGAAGGAAGCAGTGCCAAGGTGTGCAGGGAAATGACCTTACATCTCCCAGGGACAGCTCCAGCCACTCCACCAACTCACCAAGGCATCTGGCATAGAAATGTTAGTGGATATTGCATTCTCTACTGTGTTTTTCTTCTAGGTATGCTGAGCTCCTCTAGTAAATCCCAAATGCAGGTCACACCGATGAACCAGAGTTTAGCATGAGCTGCAGAGAAAGTTGTGTGTTTATCACGAGAAAGAATGAATATTTAGTCCTTAATGCTCAAAAATAATCTAAACAAAACTGCTTGTGTTTTTTTCATAGTTCACACTTTTCTGATTAGATAAATTAAAACACTGAGGAAAATTGAAAAATACTGGATCAAGTGGATCTTGTTGCTGTATTTGGTCCTATTTGGACACCAAAGCAGTACATATTCAGTTCTGCTCTGCAAAGTGACTGTGAAACTGTCTGGATGCTTTTTGGGTAAGTGATTTGCATGTAAAGCAAATATTTCCTGATTATCTTCCCTGAAAACTCTGCTTGTGTATTTTTGACAAGTGAGGAAGGTGATGTAGGTCAGCCTATGACTTACATCACATTTTGGTAGTTCTGATTTTCTCCTGAAGACTTTCAGAGGAGTCACTGACTCAGGCTGTAGCCAGTCCCCAGTGATGATACAGCAGAAGGGACTGGTTTGGCTGCCAGCTCTCAGCTCTGTGAGCTTTGCAGTGCTGGCAGGAACAAAAAGCAGTAAAAACTTGCCTGTCACTGAAGTCAGCAGCTCTCACAATGAATGCAAACATAGGGCAAATCTGCTGAGTAAGAAGATGCCTTCCTACATGGTAACTTTAGAAACTAGAAATCTGAACAGACAAAAAAAGAGACTAGAAATTGCTGGCTGCAAGCATGGAGTAAAATCAGGGGTGGAACTGAAAGCTTAAATGATAGTGGCAGCATTTGATGGTATCTCCCATATGCATTATCCAGAGGGTGCTGATGGCATACATTCTGAAGCCATGGTTTCTGTTTAGGTTGCATTTTTGCAAGCAAAATTTGAGGCAGATGTAAACTTAAGGCTGTTCTCTGAGGATGTGAGTAAAGGGCAGCTCATCCTCGACAGCACGGCCTGTCCCATGTGGCCTGCTGAAAGTGGTTTTACTGGTGCTGTAGGATGGGCTCAGTGAGAACCACTAACAAAATTGGCTTTTTATTTCTGATCAATGCCCATCCTCAAGTCAAACATTTGTCTGCATGTGCGGGAAGGCCAGTTTTATCTGGGTGTGAGGATGCTCTGGCACACCTGGACAGTTCTGCACCTGCGCTGGGCAGTGCAGGGTCCAGCGCTCAGCACCTCCTCTGGTTCGGTGCTCTGGGCGGGGAGCTCTGGCACAGCCCTTCGGTAAGGCCGCGCCAGGCCCAGCGCACGTGTTGCCGATGCTCGCCACGCCGGTGAGCCGTGCCGTGTTGGTGGGGAGCCCGGTGTCCCGGGGGAAGGCATGGCCGGCAGCTCCAGCCGCGGCTGGAAGTCTCAGCCCGCCTGCCAAGTAAAACAGCCGGCAGCTCCTGCCCGGCTCGGGGGTCGGCAGAGCCGCCGTCGGGTCCCGGTGCTGCCCGGGACGGGCCGCCTCTGCG
>WBNO01030711.1:3758-44948 GCA_013400575.1 Peucedramus taeniatus
AAAAATCAACTGTAATGGCTTTGCAAACCATCAAACACCTCATTAAAAAAACCCAACTAAACAAAACTGAAAACATTTCACTAGTTCTAGCAGCATTTTCTATGTAGGAATATAATACTAATAAGAATCTTAGCCCAAATTCGCAATTGAAAAAGTTCTCAATGCACTTGCAGGTGGCTTAAAAAGATGAAACTAAAGCAAGACCCATTTCTGTAAATGTCTGTATCAGTGTCTAATTTTGCATGCTCCAGGACAGTTAATTTTTAGTGAGTTACATATTTTCCTTTTCTTTTTTTCAGTATGAATTATCTTTGGAATAATACAACTGTAACATGGTGTGCCCAAAAATATATACACTTGTATGCTCTGTATGTATGAAAAATAATAGAAACTAACAGGCCAGACAATTTTCTGTGTACAGAAATGTTTATTATGATATTAACTTGCAAATGCCTAAATTTTCTACTTTCCCCATCAATCCTGTGACAGAATTTTAGCCAGTAATTTACACATATCCAAAAGTAACATGTCTATTCTTGTAGATTCTCTAAGAAAAACTTAGCAGTTGCTATTTTTTTCCTATTTGTTTCAAATCAACCACAATTTCCTCTACGTTTCAACTGCTGTGTTTATCTCACTAAAGTAATTATTGGTTCATTACTGATTACCACATAGACCTACTTTTAGATATTTGAAACATCAGCACGAACTACCTTTAGAACTAATAGAAAAGTCAACAAATCATACAGTCTTGGCCTCTAATGGACATCTTCACCCAGTGTTCTTGAGCATAAGATGATACTGTCCTAGAAATTTCTGTAACTCCCTTACTTCATGGAAACCCCCAGAAATCTCTGCATTTCCACCAAGCACTTTCAGTATCTCTTTACACTGCCCCAAAGTTATTGAAATGACAGTTCACTGTATCAGAGCTTCTGTTTTGCAGATGTTGCACTCACCTGAAATTCCAGTTGGTAATTAATACAAGTAATTTTAATGAATTTAAGGCAGAAGAGAAACATGGAATTATGGACCACATTACTCAAGGGTCGTGCATAACAGACTCTATATTTTTTGACCCAGTTGCCTTTGCCATGGTGACTACAAAACAGAAATATGGAGAATGGAGAATGGAAAATGAAAAATTATCTCATGGAGTATATTCAAGATGTATCAGTTTAATGATGTGACACTGAGCACTATTGCAATGACTAAAATTTTTCTGGTCATTTTCTACCACATCACTCTCACCTGTGGCAGAACATACTTTCAGTGAAGGATGATGAAAAAGAAATGGCATTTAAGAACATTACCTGCATCAGATCATACACTAAGAGAAAAAGTGGCACTAATAATAAGCAAGATGCTTTACAGCCAGCTGTTTACTACTACTGTGATCATAAAGCTGTTTTGTGGATAACAGAGTTTGCATGATTTTCTGAAAGAAGTCTCTCTTTGAATTGACTGTATTGTTTAGTCATCCCTTTCCCAATGCCTGGCATTTACCACCAGCAGATCCCCAGTAATGGCAACCAGAAGTCACACCAGTCTCTTCAATGGTTCATTGTTCTCTCCTCATGGAACTGAAAGAACTGTGAAGCATGATACACTTCACAATGAGCAAAATGAATTTTAAAAGTCTCTAGAGATGAACAGTAACTTAAATAATTGAATTTTTTAAGCTTGATTTCCTAAGGAAACAAGATATATTTAATGAAGATTTTTTTTTTTATTTAATGAAGATGGGTTCCTGGTTTGTTGTTGTTTTTTTTTTGTGCTTTTTGGGGTTTTTTTGGGGGTTTGTTTATTTTTTTTTCACCTCTGGATGATTCAGAAGTCTGGCAATCCTTTGATTCCTCACTCTGAGCTTTGAGCTTCTTGGCTAACTTTAACCAAGTTTGAGACAGCAGGATAGACCTCATAGATCTGCTGTTTCCACTAAAACAGTGAAGAAAAAATGCCTCATTAGTTCCTCCTCATAAGCAAAATACTGCAAAATATATTTGGCTTTATCCTGGTATAAAATATCAACATCTAAAAGAAATATTAAGAATGCCTTTGCCCACACAAAAACCAAACCCCAGTTGGAATTCTCACATTTCCAGGAAAAACCCAACACAATCCAACCAAGAGACAAAAAATGTAGGAAGTCATTAATGCAATTAATTTTATTTGTTGTCTGTGGATAATACTGGAAGACCACAAGTAGGGTTTCTGTAAAAAAAAGTATGTTATTGCCAAAATTTTAAGTGACATAAATGAAAAAAATATTTCTCCCACTCTCCTTTACACAGATAACCTTCAAATGGTGTAAAAAAATATGGTCTGAAATTTGAAAACAATATTTGTATGCATATACATATTCAATTGCATGATATTTTGCTCCATGGCAATCACATGGAAGAAAGGCCAGTAGACAGATTACAGAGGAAGCAGAACTTGACACATTCTCACTCAGTGGGCCAAGATGTAGTACAAGAGGATGAGCAGCTGGAAGAACTGTCACTGGAGTGTGATGTACTGGTCTCAATTTGTTAACTTGGGTAAGGCATAGCTGCTGTGATTGACCATAGCAGGTCTGTGACCAGGATACAGAGTGCTGCAGCAATTTCTTTAAAAATTACACAAGACAGACTGTATAGCTACTACACAGCATGCTTTCTCCAGACAATGCTCTACTTACAGAAAATAATCACAGTAATTTAAGGAATAATTTTCTATCTTAATCTGTTGACATTTATTTGTAAAGAAGATACCAAACACAGAGTATTCACATAAAATTAAAGATTTTGTCCAACTGCTGTCCATTCCACCCAGGTATGAATCCTGATTTCAAAATCTGAAATTTTATTGCAGTAATCTATTAAGAAAAAGCTTAATAAGGTTACACTGCACAGTTGCTTCTTTCTGTTCATATCCATATAAGCTGTCAGAGTTTTGCTCTAATGGTACTGGACAATTTCTGGGATATTTTCTTAATTGCTTTCAGTTCTCAAATATGACTGGTTTCACATCCAATACATCTGCTCTTCCTGCTTACATTCCTTAGCATTCATTTCTTAATCATTTGATATTTTCAAGTCCTGTTTGCGAATTGCTACATGACTGCTGTGATGTACAGGTCTTCTGTCATGACAAGGACAGAAATTGAAAAGTTTACAACAGCTTCTTATTTTCCGCCTCTATCTTAGAAACATTTCTTGCCATGCACAATTCAGTAGCTACACAAGAATTAATAAGCTGATATACAAGTAATCCATTTGTACACAGGGGACACCACTGGACTGCAGTATCACCATATTTCACATTTGAAACAGAATTTCTAAAATGCTTGTATATTCTCTTCCTCATGTGTAAATATGTGTTTATTATTCATTGTGTAACTTTCTGAATCATGATTAAAAAAAATTCTGACGTACAAACCCTGAAGTTCATTATAACAACTCCAACTATGAAAAGATGAATGCAAACCTTGAGCTCCTAAAGAATGAAAAGACATTTCAAAGGCAAATTAAAATCTGTGTACCTCCATATTTTAAATTTTCTAAATTTCCCATTTCCCGACTTGTTTTTCTGCTCAACAAATTCCTCCACTATGTCAAGGATACAGCAATACATTACATGTGCCATGTCTGTTTCTACTGTAAAATTTCCAGGACTGAAATTACCTGTACCTGATCAGTCCCTATGCCTAAATATAACTAAAGCTGATTTTAAAAAAAATCACCACAAAGCAAGCCAGAATATGGCCTTTCAACAAGTATGTCTCTTTAGCTGGCACACAAGCAGCAGACAAAGATAGATTTTAAACTTTTTTGCCTCATCTCACAAAAATTTTATCATATTTGATACATGAGTAAAATGAAGACTTACTTGGTTGAATGAGGCAAGGCCATGAGGGAAACAGATGCTGCATGCATCAGTTCCTGTTATCCTTAGTTATCCATGTGTAGCTGACCATGGGCTAGGAGCAGGGAATGGATGAGAGGATCACATGAGATATGTACCAGCTGTGTCCTCTGATTTTAGGTAGAGGGCTTATTTAGTTATAGGCATTCTTCTTGTCTGTTGTGAAGTCAGGATAAGATTTTTAGATGGAAATTATCTCAAAGAAAAGCTATAAATGAATATACTTCAAATACGGTTTTGATTATTGCTCACAGCTTTGGAGTTCAGAGAAATAGTAAGGTGGTATTTTGTTAGTTTGGTCTTTAATCACCCACTCCTGAATAAGTTTGTATCTCCCAGGTGACTTGGTCCCTCTATTCATTACCCCAGTCTAGGAAAAAGTTTACAGATCTAACCTGGTTCCAAATGCAAATCAATACCTTAAAACTACTAAAATGACAGCAAATGGACACATTAAGTTGTACAGCATCTCAGTTCTTTGTAGGAGCTTGCTGATGCATGTCATAAACATTATATGAGAACCATGTGTTTTCCCTTTTACAGTAAAAAAATGCAGAATGGTCTAAAACCTTCAACAATGAATTACAAAATTGTGCTGCCTAAGTAAATTCATAATATACTATCTGGCTATAATAAAAGATGCTAGGCAAAATAAGTCATTGAAATTACCAGAAATATCTGCTGAAAAGAACAATGTTAACTTTGGCTGCTTTATTGGGAAAGGATAGAACATTAATATACATCAAAGTTAACTATGAAGCAGTAGTATTTTTCCATTTCTGATTTTAAACAGTGCAGCGTTTTAGTAAAATTGACAATTCAAACAATTGCACATTGAAAAAATAATCACATTCCCACTGCAATAAGAAATGTAACAACATGTAAGAAATGTTGCAACAATGAGAATTGGCAGTGAAAACAAATATGCTAAGCCTTGTAACTTAGATAAATCTTTCTGATAGGTATGGACCAGTAATCACAGCAACTTCTGATTATTAGCTGTTGAGTGAAGGGCAAGTCAAGGATTGGGGTCCTTAAATTCCTTGTGCCGTGGAAGCCCCCTGGTCATTGGATTCTGATCTTCCCACTGCCTATTCAGTCTCCTCAAAACCAGCAGTACATCCTTTTTTTCTGCTGGATCCCTTCACTGACCATCTCAAAGACGAGCACATATACTCATCTCCTCACCCTCCTGAAGAATGCACCCTGTATGTTCATGTTTTTCTCCTGATTTGTTCCAAATTTTTCCTAAACCAGAAGAGAAGGCAAGATTTTGGGCTTCACCTGGTGGTAGATAGAACCTACCACCACCACTACAACTCAGGAGAGGCATGAAATTTCTATCTGGCCACGTATCAGTAGGTGATACAACAGTTTGGGAGCCTCAAGCCTTGGTGAAGTCTGGACTACTGCTGATGGTGTGGGCAGGAAGACAAACAGCCACAGGACAGCTGGATTAACTATAAAAAGCAAATTTGCAAATAAGAGAGCTATGCTCCATGAACACTGAAGCCTTAGAAAAACAAAAAGTAACTTCTGGAGCAAGATGAGACTTCCAGTCAGAACAAACACTGGGTAGAGAAGGATTATTAGCATCCAGTAAGACCCAGTATTAGCCACACAACAGTAGCAAATTATAGCACAATACTGAAGCCATAAAGGTCTAAACTTCCTTTTATATGAATATATAAAATAAATAAATGTGGAAGCATACAGCAGCATAATCTGAGTTTAGAGCCCAGTCTTTGCCAAGGATATGCTCCCCAACACAGTCTAGCTGGCATGGAATCATTGAGTATCTGAAGTTGGAAGGGACACATAAGGATCACAAAGCCCAACTCCCCCCTCCTCACAGGACCAAGTAGCACAAAATCGTTTGACTAAATAGGTTGTCCAGACACTTCCTGAGCTCAGGCTGGCTTAGTACCATGACCACTTTCCCAGGGAGCCTGTTGCAATGACTGACCACCCTCTCAGTGAAGAACCTTTTCCTGATGTCCCATCTGAACTTCCCCTGAAGCAATTTCATTTCATTTTCTCGTGTCCTATCACTGGTTGAGAGGGATAATGTATTCTCCCTTCAGCTTCCTCTTTTGTTCCCTCTCTCTGTCTGGGATGCCAGATTTATTTTACAGGCTATTAATAGCATTTGGAATTACTGCTCTCCAGACCTCTCCAGGGTGACTTGTAATTTAAAGCAAAACCAACAGTGAACGAGGCCACAGCAGAACTCACACCCTGTTCACCTTCTCCTTTCCTCACACACTGATGTGACCCCACATCACATCCAGACACAGGTTCTCAGAGCACATCAGCAGTGCCAGTCAGGTGCCAACTGATATTTTTGAGCCCCATTAAAGAGGAGCCAAATCTCCCCCCAAATTCAAGACAGTAATTAATCATAGAAAAACATCTACCCCTACAGAAAACAAAGTTATTTTCCCCCCCTCTCAGTGAACACTGAGAGAAATATTAGTTATATTCGAGTAATTAATGTTATTTCATGCAAAAATAACATTTAAATATAAAAGAGAAATACAGATACAGGAGCCAAGACAGCCCCACAGCTGCAGGACCTTGACAACATCTCCAGATGCACCTTCTGCTGCCTGCCAGCAGTGAAACTGGAAAAGGAGCCAGCAGAGGTGACACCAAGGAGTTAGCAGCAGCCCCGCCTGATGCTGTGAGAACAAGCATTGCAGAGTTTGGCATCTGGTCCCTACTTTTGCCAAGTATGCCCTGTTTGTTTCCACAGCTGTTAAATGTGTTTGCTCAAGAAAAAAAAAAGAAAACAAAAAAGGGGGAAAAGCAGAAAGAGCGAGCGACTGGAGATACACAAGTGACTGGGGGAGGAAGGATGAAGCCAAAATGCAATTTATTCCGAGATAACAATTTGCTTTAGAACATGTATTTCTAGTTATCAGGACAAGTCTGAGATATTCTTAGACAAAATTCATGCAGAAATTCATATGGCATATTTGTGTTTACATCTTCAAAACACTGTAGGCAATTATCAGAGGGTTAACAAATGCATTTGCTGTAAACAACTTTTCCCCACTTTCTATATATATTTTAAATTACCTTGTAATAATCTGCTCTCTCCAGCAGAGAAAATTATTTTAGGCAGACTGAAATCTGCACTAGTTGTTCCACTGTACCTGAAGGTAAAAGGATACCAAGTTAAACATTATTGTTAAGTGAGGTAACTTGTTACAAATCCTTGTGATGTGTGAGCATAAATGTATTTTATAAAATAAAGCAGACATTAAAAACAGTAAAATCACAATTCTCTTGAATAAACTAAAAAGAAGTAGCATCTCCCTTCTAACTTTAGCTCAAAACAAAGTCAAACTTAAGAAAATAAGGAACTGCATTTAAGTGAATTAAGAGACTTTAAATATTTAGACTTCAAGAAGAACAAGTAAGGTCAATGCATCACTTCAGGATGCAGAAAACATGTCATATTCAATTTCTGGCTAAATCTTATCAATTTCTTTGCTTCTGGCAGTGTTTTGGTCTTCACAGGGGAATAATTTCTGGGTTTATTAGCATAACTGACCCTAGTTTACACCTGTGAAAGCAAACCTTGTTAATATGGCTAAACAGAATGCATATTCAGTTAAAACATGGCCTCTAGATATATGTGAAGTACTGATTTACTGAAATTCAGTTACCGCCTCCCAGGCAAATATAGAGATATCTTGAAAATATAGTTATAAGCTAAAACCATGCGTCTCATGCTATGATACTAATTTAGAGCTTAAACAAAATCAGTTTCATAGAGATTTTTTTAATAAAAGAGTCTCTGGTAACCTGAAGCCTAATAAAACAAAGTAAGTTTAAAAATCACATTGAGTATTTAATCTCTGCTGGAATGCACTACACGGTTTTATCCATTCTATATCTTTCATAATTCCTTTTAGTTATTTTTTTCTTTCTTTCTTGCAACAGTAAAGAAATTTCTGCAAATTTAATTTCACTGAGTTTCACTAGCTGGAACAAAATAATTACTCTTGTTATCTCTCATTATTTTGCAATTTAAAAAAAGGGAACAATGTTGTATAATATTAAATTCTTCTCTCTTTTTACACCAGTTGTGTTGCACACCTGGTGATAATGGTTTCACTGAGAAAGCTCTGGCAAGGTATCTGTACACTGCCTTGTCCCTGGGCCTCCCTTAGTCTTAATATGGGTGGGGAAAGAAGATTGTGTGGTGCAACTCAACCTCTATGTTAACCTCAAGATACTGGTTAAGATTGTCCATCATCCCCCCCAGTTTTAACCTAGAAGGGATCTTGCCATCAAGTATAGGCCTACTATGATGGCAGCATAAATTAAAGTTGACGCCATTATAATTTGTAATTAGTTTGTTCTGACACAAACTCTAAGCCATGTTGACACTCATTACTGGCAATGAAGTAAGGTCAGCTTCCCATGATCAGAAATAGGTACTGGTATGCAAGACTCACACTGCTCAGATGAGTATCTTGTGACCAGTACATTACAAGGAAGCTTTGCAATATTGCAGAGCATTTTAGGCTAAATGGATGATCAAAGTACTGAAGACAGCACAAATTCTGCCATGGACATATTCATGGATCTTTGCTCTTCCCACGTAACAATGATTTGATCATACTTATCATGATTGTCTTGTTGTTCAATGGGGGATAAGAGAGACTCAGCAGAGATTGTGTGTGTCTGAAATCACTTCAATAAAATGGTTATTCAAAATAGCTTGAAGCTGCCTTATCTCGAATACACACTGGAAAACTAGTTAATACAAGCATTTATTGTCAGGAAAGGAATTCTCTTTCAGTACTGGAAACTGATCAGGATTTTTTCTTGCCTGTTTTTTTTTTTTACAAATTGAAGACCATGTTTTGAGTGCTGTTTATCCAGCAGAAAGCATGGGGGTATAATGTTCATTCTCTTCTGAAGAATAAGTCCTAGAAATATCAAAGTCCTCCCTAAAGCCTGGTATTTTTTAAAGTCTCTAAATAAACATGTTTTATTGCTATTTTGACAGCTGTTTGCCCCCTTTACACAGCTCTGTCCATGAGTAGTAGGACTTGATTTATAGACCTTCCACAGAGGGCCAGTGTCTATGGCTCAGAGCCAGATTGGAGGCACTTGTTGTATTTCCATAAAGTTTTTCACATAATCTGTACACAGCAATATCTCAGTGCTTAAGTGATGTCAGTCAGTTTTTCTTTCCTAAAACACGTGCAGCTCATCAGCTATGAAATCTGGCTCTCACATCTGTGGAGGTGTTGATATTACAGACCCTCAACTAATCTAAAACCCAGGCTGCTGGAGGAAGAGTGCTAGCAGGGCCTGGCACAGGAGATGATATGGTGTCTATTTTCAATATGAAGGTTCAAGAAGTTTCTCAGAATTTGGAGAAAAACTAATTTTTCGTGTTGTTTTTGCTGAGGAGTTTTAGACTTGAGCCATCTGAAGCACAGTAAAGAGTCTGCAACTGAAGGATGGAACTAGGGCAGGGTGGTTGGATGGGGAATGGTGAGAGACGAAGAAGCTTTGATTTCTCCGTATCCAGACAAAAAAAGAAATGTGGCATGGAGACCATGATGCTGCTGCTGCTAAAGTAGTTTATGCTCCACCCAGCTAAACACTGTCTTGGCTGCTTTTCTGGAGCCTGACACAGTAAAAAACCCCACATGAATAGGACTGTGACTGAATTGCCTAATCAGCTGCCTGGCTTCTCTGGCCAGTACTGGGCAAAAACTGTAAAGATGCAGATAAGGCAGCCCTCCTTTAAGGCCAGTAACCCAAGTTTGATACTGCTTAAAGTTAGGCAGTGTAGACAATCTGATTTATCTTTTAAATCTTCCAGAACTAAAGCAAGACTGAGTTGTTTTGAAAAAAGAGCAAAGGAGGAATTAGTGAGCTCTTACTGTCATGTCCCCAGCTATTGCCTCTCATTTTCCTGCCTGTTGAAATAAGTTTAAAGTACATCTTGCATTTGTCTTCCCTTTAGCTGATGTTAAAAGAGACATCAAGTGTCATCAGATGTTCTGTATTGGACAGGTTTTTGGTCAGTGGGGGATGAAGCATCAACAACATCAGTAAAGTGCATTCAGGGAAATAACACTAGTTCTGATGCGCAATCTTCTAAGGGAGAGCCCTGCCACCATTTGATATGCAGTTGTGGTTACCTAGATTATAAATCTGGGCATCTAATTTTAAGGACAGGGTAGAACTGTCTCTTTTGAAGCAAATAAATTCTTAACTGCCACAGTTATTGTTAACTTGGGTCATTATTTCCATTCCAACACAAATTATAGGACAAGAGAACTTAACTGGAAATTGAAAAATAAATTCAGCATATATATCAGAAAGCATCTTTTTATGCAGAGAATAATAAATATTTAGAACAGCCTGCAGGCAAAGTTGTAGAGGCAAAAAGCACCAGTGTCATTCAAGAAACAATTAGATATCATCCTTGGGGAAAGAGTCCACAAAAAAGAATACATCTTGATGGACGAAACGACCTTTATTCATTCTCCAAAATTCTCTCATGTGGTTATAATTCTATTGAAGAACATTTCATCATTTTGGCCTCAAGCAATGTCAATTCTTCCTTGAATTATCCTGTTCATCAGTTCACTGATGAGAGTGATCTTTTTTTATACCATAACAAATACTAAACAATCACCAGCCCCATGTCATGACATTAGTTTGAGTATATAACCAAAACTCATTTTCAGTCCCATGACTGTACCTAGTCTTATACCCAGACTAACTAACATAAAGTTTTTCAGGCATCTGGAAAATAAAACAAGAAAAACCTTCTCAGGGTTTTAAAATTACCTGGAAGAAATATGGTCATTCTCCACTCCTAGTACACAGCATGCACCTTTTAAATGAAACACATACAGGAAAACAACAAGGTAAATCTCCCTCAGAAACCTAAGCAGATTCATGAAAGTCCTTGTGACTCTCCAGTGGTCACTAAAATAAATCTTCTAGTATTTTAACTTATTGTTGTTACTTTTTTTTCAGATGTTTGCTTTGTTTTAATTTAATATGAATAAAAATTAAGATAAAATTAAGCATTCAAAAAGTTTTTTTTATAAGGTGTAGTCCACTTGAGACATTTTGAGCGAACAATGGGTAAATAGAGAGTACTGCTATAAATAAGAAAAAGCATAGTTTATCTTTACCAACATACTGAGGTAAGAAGAAACACTGCAGTTGGAAAAAAGGAACCTTGATAATTTAGGCAACTGGGGAAAACTTGGTGTTACCTGTAAAGCTCTGTATTTTTCTGTTTTTACTCTTAGAACACTTGAGTCATACACACAAGTCACAGGAGCTCTGAAGAAAGAAAACATTAATCTGATGTTTTCTTCTCCATCCATTGTTTTAGGAGGTACTTCTGAGCCTGCATGCACTCTGCGTTGCACTGTCAAATCCCACTGAAATTAAGAAACACACAGCATTTCACAGGACTGTTTCCACATACCTAGAGAAATAACAAAGGAAAAGATGCATCTCAAAATCCATCCCTACACAGCATCTCTGCAGTTCTCTCCAAATGTCACAAATTGAAGCTCAAGGGGAACTGCACGGAAGGAGTGCAACATTAAGAAGCTGCAAACCTGTTGAGAGAAGTGGGTGTTCACTAAACCATATAAATCCAAGCTAGAATATATTAAAAAAATATTTAAGATTATAAAAAAAAAGTTCTGAGATTTTAGAGTTTTGCTAAATGGTATGGACTATCTAGCATAAACATTAATTTAGTCTAGGTTAAGAAATCTATTCATATTGCTATGTTATAAAAGATAATATCTGAAACCACAAAGTATTAATAATAAAAATTTTATGAGTAATTTAAAATGCAAGAAAATTAATTACTTTAAAATTACTTAATTTAAATTAATTACTTGAAGTTTTTCACATTTTGAAAAATTTGATTAAAAGATCTAATACACCAATGCTGTTCATCAATAAGGTATTTTTTAAGTGTTCAAGCTTTAAATATATGGAAAATTTTAGTACTTTATAACTTTGAAGAACTAAATTTAAGTTTAATAATATGGAAACATCAAACCATTACTCTCATTGTTACATTGCTAGATATTACTAGTACATTGAAAAATTCAGATTCTGTCGCACAAACTATTTGTTTTCAAAATATAGCATGTAAGTAATATAGGAAAAGACAGCAGAAAGGCAACATGAATGTTCAGAGAAATCCTTCCAAAGACAATTTTTCTGCATACAGAAATGCAACATTAATATCAGTTACTAAGAGTGTGGGCGTTCTGAAAACAAAAAAAAATATCCTTTGGCATATTATGGTTTCCACCTGCTAAATCCTCATGTGTCTGCTACTATAGCTTCATTTCTCTTGCTATTAGAATTTGCATCACAAACTTTTCTGCAATAAAATTATTCTACTTTGAGATTCACACTGGATCCTATCACAAATTATTTGTGCTACACTTCTTAGTCTTTAGATTTTATTCAGGTTGGTATCATTTTTCAAGAACTTTCCACAGTCTGACATTTATCCATGTTGTTAAATTACTCAAGAAGTCTATTAATTGGTAGAATCCCTGAACTGGATGTGTGTTGGCACAATTTATTGCTTTAGAGTCCCTCCATAGCAGAACATTCAACTAATGATGAAGTTTTTTGTGTCACTAGTCACCACTTACCACTTACACAAGGTCAGCCCCATGAGCCAAAGTTTGCAGTCAGATTCCTGAGATTCCTGAAAAATACAGTTGTCATCCCCAATTTTAGCACCAGAATATTTATTCTGTAGTCAACTACAGCAAACCTTATTTGCATAATATTTAGATACTTACTCATGCCATTATGCAATCAACTGTTCTCTTCAGAGTTTTGGTTTTTTTTTTTGTTCCCCTTCATTTCAGACCCCTCACCCAAAAAACTTATATAAATATTTTTAAAGCTCCAATATAAACACTGAATTTTGTAGAAATCTAGTAGTAAATCTGTCCAGGGCAAAAATGTCTCATTTATAGTTTTTAGTTACAGTTCCTAAAATTTTACAGAGGGTCAATCAAATTTTTACCTAATATATTAAAATGTAGCTTTTTCTCAGGAATATATTTTCCTATTTAGGGAAAAAACAAATATTCACCTCATTAAATAAAGAGTGTGGAACTGAGCATATCCCCCTTCTTACCTTCTGGAAGATCATTTCTACTGTTCTTTGTTATTTGTATCTTGAGTTTGCATAACCCTGCCCTTTCTAAAAGGCTAAATGAAAAGGCTGAAGAAAGCTTTCTGAAAAGGCAACCATTTTAATTTTTTTTCCCTATACTTCAGGCATTTGAAAAATACCATCCTTTTATATTCTTAAAAAAAATAAATGTTACAGCTAGTCAAAAATGCTGAAGACACATTTCAAAGGACACATTTCAAAGGATATTTCAACCTTAACTGAATTTCAGCTACATCTTTATATCTTTAAAAACTGGCTTTAAATGTTATATAAAGTAATAGAGGGTTTTCTCAATGTAATACTGTAGTTCTCAATGTTGTACACTCACAAGGGCATGGTCTAAGGTATTTTCTCAAGAGAAAGATAACAGTTAAGAGGTTTTACAAATTAACCTCTTTTATGCTTCTATGAATCTTGTTGACTTAACTAAACAAGAATCCACTGGCCATTTCCATATGGAAATTTCTAGGTACATAGTGGATATTTCCAACACTATTTTAAAAGTCAAAATCCCACTTTACTTCAGTGGATTTCCACCAAAATATCTATTAGCACCTGCTAATAAAAGGTAATCTCTAGTGAGAAACAAAGGGGATGAAATCAATACTACTATGGGAAAGTCCCTTCACTCAAGAAGGATTTTTAATTCATTAAGGATTTTCATTGGTTAGTTGGGTTTTGTGAGTTACCAATTTTGTGAAAAAGAGATAATTTTGTTTTTCAAGGGCTGATATCTTCAAAACCAGATTCAGACAACATTGTAAATTGGAGAAGTCTTCCTTTTCAATTATTTTGAATAGCACATAAAAACAGCCTTTTTTTTTTTTCTCTCTTGTGATACATGACAAGATTTTCAGAGTGCCAAGGATATAACAGCTGTCCACAAAGAGGAGACAGACATCAGTGAACCTCTGGAGCTTGAAACCCAACTGAATCTTCGGCTCAGAATGAAATTTGGAAGACCTTGCAGCTAGTCTAAGAAAAGATAGAGAATGTCTAAATAAACAGTTATAATTAATATCTGAAATTATTCCCCTGTCTTGATAAACAAATATAGTTTTCATGTATAAATCAATATTATCTCGTTTTTTTCTGTCAAAGATACTACCCACCTGAGAAAAGATGAGGATTCTCCCTTGGAAGACTGACAAAGCCTTGGAGTACAGCCATCCTTCTGGCTGGGTAGCCACAGGAAATGTCCCTTCAGGCACTGAGGACCTCTGCTGAACTTTCTTATCTGTTTTCTCAAATGTATTCCAAAGCAGGATCTTTTAATTCCATATCCTCACTATTATACCATAGAATTGCCCCTGCTTGCTGCACTAAGGAATCAAACAGTCCTGAAAGGGGAATATGGGCCACAAAAAAAAGCCTTCATCCAAAAGTGTCTATACCCCATCACTCTACAAGTCAGCCCCCAAAATATCAATGGATCATTTATTTCACACAATTTTTACAGCAATTCAGGAAAGCCAAACTGCTGATGTGTTTTACAGGCACCTTAATCTATTCTATGTTAGTCAATATTACAAGTATGAGCATCATGCACTTTGAGCTGCAAAGAGGATTTTGTGCCATCATTCCAACAAATCAGAAACACCATAACTCACACAAAAAAGGAAATAACTGACTACATTTCTTTACTCTTATTTTATTGCTCTCAGTAACTATGAATTATAGCCTTCATTAAATAATGGGTGGTACTATTATTTTTCTCATACATTAAACAATTTCTAATTCTATTTCTGCTTTAGGTATGAAATTTTCTGATAATCTTGAAAGAACAAAATTATTACGTTTTGTTTTCTGTCAATGCCAAGAACTCACAGGCTAATACCTTCATTTGGGAAAGCTGATTAACAGAGTGAAATTGTATTCTCACACTTGCCTATTTGAAAAAGGCTTAAGAAATGTAACAGACATTGGAGCAGAGATTCTATATAAAAATTTAAAAACAATGAAATTTTATGAAAAGCTATGATTTTCCACTAGTAAATCTTCCATACATCTTAACAGCATCACTTTTCACTGCACTGTGTATCATAGCCAAAAAAATTCACATATTTTTCTTTAATTTACATTTTGCCAAAGTTTCAGAAGTAATGTCTCATTTCTCATAAATTGCTTTTATAATCCTAACCATGAATGCACATCCTGATCTTGCAGTCCAAATTTGGCAGGTTTAATTGTTCTTTTAAAATAAAAGAATCTTTTGATGTTCACATATGCTGCCCAGCATCTGAGTCATAAAATGCAATTCAAATACACCTTACTTGAGTAATATCAAAAGAAGAACATTAATAAAGTGTAAGTGTAGTTTCTCTAACACCACTGCTCACCAAAAATGTTTTTTCATATCAAGATATTTTTGATAGCAAAAAAACACTATTTTTTTTTTTTACTAGATGGGGGAAGACAGTTTGGAAGATTGGATTATCATTATAAATAAACAATGTAAAGAAACAAATCAATTTTTTATTCACATAACATATATATGCATTTTTCAAGGAAATAATATGAAGACAAATGAGTCAAAACAGAAAAATTCGTATGTGCTAAGGTTTTTCCAGACATATAAAGAGATGGCAATCAACTTGAGATTTGACTGCATGTAAACAAGCATTCAGTCAGAATTTTGATAATACAGCGGGCATTCAAAAGCTGAGTAACTTATGTCTTATATTTTAATGAAGTCAAATGATAAGATGGATATAGGATGGTAAGATTCGAGTAAGCAAAAGAAAATTGTTTTGTAAAATGTATTTAACGATGGATGATTTCAGAGTGTTGGCAGAAACCTTTATCATCGGCTCACAATTAAAAATTCATTAGGTCTTGCAAGGCCTGGATAGCATTTTGTAAATAAGAAGCAGCATGTGAAAAATTCAAGTGAATGCAAGGACTCAATAGAATAATCATGGCTTGAAGAAGTGCCCCACAACATAACAACACATAAATATGTATGTGTCAAGGACTAAATCATGCTCACTGTACTTACACTAGCAGCTCCATTAACTTGGGTTATTCTGAAATCAACCAATCTACTCAGAGCAATAAAACAAACAGCACCCTAATAACTTTGATAGCCATTCCATCACCTCTATTTCCACAGTAATGTGTTACATAAGCATAACCCATAAAATGCATGAGACCCCATCAATAATTTCAACTGAAGGAATCTTTTTCCTCAATTGTAGATTTTTTTCTATTCTCACATTAATTTCAATTCAGCTCAGTGATGGAAGGCTTAAGTCAATGTTAGCTTAATGTCTAGTTAAGATAAGGAAATATTTTTAAAAAACTGCTTCCATTTAAGATTTATGCTTCTTTCATTTATTTCAATGGATCCAGAATTATACTCTATGGGTTCCATAGAAATCCATCATTTGCACTTACTCTCTTGTCAACTCCCGCTAATTTATTCATGATAATTTATTATTTATTCTCATATTCAAAGAAACAATAAAGAGAAAATCACACATATCCCCAGATATAGTGAAGATTAGGCTTTTAACAAAACCAAACATCAAAACATATTTTTGTCTGAATTGAGAAAGCATCAACATCTTACCATCACTGGCACAGCACAACTCTCTACAAGTAACCAAGTAGCAAATGAATTGACCCATTAAAATAATGGAACATGCAATCAGCACACCCACTGGTGCTTTCAAACACTGATCTGAAATACTTTAGAATGACCTCAAATTACTTGAATAATTGTGGAAATCACTGCCTGATTTGGAGCACAAAAAGGAAGCATTCATACAGCTGCTACTGCTGTTTATGAAAAAGGTAGCACCTGCTCTTTTAATCCACCCACATTTATATGTTTGCTTTTGCCATCCAGCAGCACCTATGGTGGATACCAAGAGCCTTGGAACAGCTGGCTTAACCCAAATGTTGGATATTAAGCGTGAACTATAAAGAAGCTCAGCAGTGAACCTGTGTTCAGTGAAGATGTATCTGCCAGATGCTGCTGTTGGATTTGGCCCATCCAGCTGTGCTGATTCCTCAGCCTCATCATCTGCTCCTTCTTCACAAAATTAAGGAAATTTTTTTGACTATTTACCCCAGTAATAACACACAATTAAATAGTCAGGAACATTTTTTTTTCAACATTCTTCCTATTTCTTTAGGATCAAAGCCTTTACTTTCTCCCTCCTCTGCTAATTCACCACCTATACACAAATACGTAAGTGTAACACACCATTATGCTACCGTGTATTTTAAAGTTTTCCTTAGAGGACAGGTGAAAAAGAAGTGACTAAGCATTGTTTGAGTCCTTTAGTCCTTCCACCAACACAGTGGGACTGGTTTTCAAATCTCTATGCAGTTCAAGCTGGACAATCCCTCTGGGGATTCCCCTCTGGGGAAGCAGGACATGACTTTCTCATTTGAATTATGCAGACTTGCTATTCTGATCTCAACCCACCTGCCAGAAAATATTAAAGGGCAAATAAAACACCCAGAAAACATGGAGAGTGAGAGAGATGCATTGTCAGAGAAGGCTATTATTATCTTGTAATACCATGGCAAATGTCTTATTACAGGGAACAGTTGGAAAAAACATTCAATATTTCATACTAGAAAAAGAAATACAACTAGATGAAAATAAATATGAATGGAATTTTGAAAACACAAATTATGTTGTTACAATTGATATAGATGCTACCACACCTTAATGTTTTTTCAGAAGCAATTCACATACTTATTTTTATCTATCTTCACATCTTTTCAGCTCTTTTAATTTACTGCCTCTTGTATAAATGCCCTTTTTATTCCTCTATACACTACTTTGAACTCTACTTTTTCATTAAGCAAGGCTCAGCTTTATACAAGTTTTTCTACATCCCAGCAGCAGCTAGACATCTCAGAGTGCCTGCAAATGTAACTGACCCTAATCATTACATGACAATAATCACTTTAATGAGACCTAGTCTTGTCATACTACTGGCATAGTGTCAACTCTTTAGTTCCCAAACACGGAATTCTGAATCAGGACTTTGGTTGTACAGGTTTTTTGATCACCATGTTTTTTCAAAGAGGTGATCAGTTAGATCTCTGCTGTCTGCACTGACAGTTCATGTGGAAGGCAATGCCAGCCACTGCTCTGAGCTCAGCTGACACTAACTCCTGCAGAAGGCAAGAACCACATCTTTCAGCCCTAACAGGAGACAGGCAGATAGTTTGCAGTCAAAGGCAAAGGCAACAGAAGCACAGCACTGATGCTTTTGCAGCTGATGCATTGCTCCTCTCACATGCCAGGGGATCAGCTCTGCCACATATTTTCCTTCCAGCCTCAGCGAAGTCATCTGTTCTCCTTGTGAATCAGTGCCACGCTGGCACAGCGGGGAGGACAGCACTCTCCCCTGCCTGTCATTTGTCTAACTTTTAAAATTAGCTCCAGCCTTTCACGGAGGAGCCCACAGAGGTGGCTTTGTCAAACAAGTGGAACCCCGCTGGGGCTGAGACCTTCCCCACCGCGGCGAGGCCGCGGCTGCGCGAGCGACACCCACCCACTTGTGCTCTCCAAGTGATGCAGCCGTGTATGTGTCAACAATAAAGCGAACCCTGAGCCTGAGAATGAAAAAATGTTCTCAATAAACCAGAGAAAAAGGTTCATTAAATCTATTAATTTATGCTGGAATTTGAAAGACTTTGCGGCATGTCCCAGTATTACCACTACTTTGAAGAAAACTCCTGATTAAACAGTGGTTAACATTTGACTTAAAACCTTGCTGTTTTGAAATATTTGAGTTATGACTTGAAGTTTCTAATTCAGAATCAAATCAGGAAATTAAATATTTTAGCAATTAATAAAGTATTTCCTAACTTCAGGTAGAATATTCTATCCATTAATTTATTCTCAGTATTTGAAGTGTGGGATAAGGAAACCAAAACACCACCTGTGGTTCTATTTTATTCCTAACACATCCTTCACTTATCTTTTTAAATACTGCATCAAAAGGAGCCTGTTAAGGTGATCATGTTCATTGTCAATTCAGAAAAATAATATAGTATTATCTCCTAATGATGTGATTCACATTTATAATAAAACTAAACCCTACTTTCTATTTAATTCTTTCCTCAAAAAATCCTAGTAATAATGCCTGGAAGATAACTATAGAAGGGAAATCGTATCTGATCTCTACACCCTCAGTTTTATCCTTAATATGCTGTTTTAATTAAAAATAGCATTATTTATACTTGAAGGAATATTAGGAAGAAGTTGAGTGTTTAATATTCCATATATGAAAGGAAAGAAATAATCAACACTGTCTGAAGTCCCAGAACATACATTCATGTTATGTGATGTTACAGCAATTTATCAGGTGAGCACCCTATCCTCTGGACATGAAAATGCCTGAGAGTTAAGACATACACCTTCATGTTTTCCATGTGGCAAAAATTTTAATTTATGCATAAGATAAATAGAAAGAGCCTACTGTGGCTTCATAGCTTTTAGTTTTTTAACTTGTAGACAGTTGCATTTTTCAAAAAATGAAGAAACTTAGGTAAACTTTAAAGTACCGGTTTTGTTAAATGAACGCATTAGTCACAACTGAAAACAACTGAGAATTTTATCTACCCTTACCTTCCAAAGCCTGTTTGATGAGCATAACAGCCTAACACCAAGTCACTGTAGTACCTCTTTGGTAACCAACTGTATCCTTGGGACAGACTGGGGAATGCCTCAATGGCCATGCCTCAGCCTCGAGGATGATAAGGGTGCCAATTTTTTAGGAAGGTACCTCGACTATCCTTACCTCTGCTTCAAGAAAATATCTTTTATTCCACAGTTAGAAAGTTATAAAATGTTTTTTCCACCTTTTCAAGAGTTTTTTGAGGTTCTCACATGTCTGGGTTTTTACATTCTTCCTCACAATGTGACAGCAGATGATACTGTGCTTCTAACACAGAACATCTCTGCTACACATTTCAAGTCTCCTGACACATCAGGGTCTGATTATACAAGATGCTGACTGTAGCTGGTCCAAAACTGTGTTATGCTGGAAGCTATTTGAAGAGTGTGAGAAAGGAAATTTTATTAAGCTTATAGTTTCAATGCTATAAACAGTGACAGTGTGTACACAACAATATATTTGTATTGTTGTATATTTTGTATATTTTCAGCCTTTTCTCTTTGTGTTTATATCAAGAGAGTAGTAAGTGTTCTGATGAAGGAAAATATAAGTCTAAAGTCTCCCGAGCCCACAGCCTTTTCTCTTTGTGTTTATGCTGCCTCTAAGAGTATTTGGAGTAGCCACAGCTGGCTCAGCTGTGAGGGGAGTGAAACTTCTTTTCTGATATGGCCATTGCATCTACACCTGAGTCTGCTTTAAAATTGACAATCTTCCCACAAACATTCAGTTCCACTCTTCAGGCTGGCTCTGTATCATTTCTTGTGACTGAACGCAGGAGAAAGTAAGGGAAAAAAATTGAAAAAGCACACTTGACCCAGGTGCTCGCTTTCCATGCTGCCTTTGTGTGACATAAATCAACAATTTTGTATGTCGGTGGCATTTGGCTGCTGTAGCTGAGCAATTACCTTCAGATATTGCTGTCTCCACCTCAGCTGTACTCTGGGGTAAGGGCATGAATTCCACCTGAAATATCCCCATAACCCATTTGGCTCCACGGTAAAAGCAGTCAGTAAAGGGGCACCTCAGACAGTTGCCATTCTGTAACACTGGATACACCCTGAACTTCACTGGTACAAAAGCCAGGTCAAGTTATTCTGACAGTTCCCTGGCCATCTCAGAATCCTTTGTTTCTTGGCTCTGACTATGAAGTAGAAGCCAATTGCAACTTCTAAGCTGCATACATTAATGAAACTCTTAAAGAAGAGCCTCAGTAGTGGATTGTTACCATTTTCAACCTAATAATATTACTTAAAGTTTTTTTTTTTCTATAAGACTTAATGGAACTAGTGCAATAATGCAACAATTAAGGATAAATTATGCATTTTAAAATATATATTCTATAGATATCAAATTGTTAATTATGATTTAATACACTACTCTTTCATTTACCACTGATTTTATGATGCAAAAGGAGGAAACAGGGAAATTACAGCTTTACAATGCAGAAAGAAAGGATGAAATTTCAAAATAAATAAAAACTTAATCACAGAAGTATTTTGATACTATTAAGGTGAGTTCCAGTTGCAGGGTTTATATTTGAACTACTTGTTTCTATATATATATTGCTTTTAGCTACAATAATAAAGTGAGAGAAAACAGGAGATATCTAGGTTTGGGTAACTTAAGCATTGTGGTAAACAGACACAAAAACTGAATGGAGAAGAAAGAACTGAAATGCTTTATTCTGGCTGACAACTCTGGAATATCTTTTATTCACTTGGTGGCTTTACTTTTGTTTGTTTGTTTGTTTACTGTTTGGATGAAAAGAAATATCTTCAGTAATCCTAACATGTGCTCTTTGTGCCCTGAGACAGAGGCCATCTGATAAAATACACTTGAAAGGCCTCAGCATTTGCAATGACACGGCTATACTCAGCAGCTTTTCTTACAGTGCTGATAATGTTATACACAGAAAAGAGGATCTATGCACTAGGCAGTGACTTGCCTACTCCTACAGAGCCTCAGCTTTCCTTTTGCTGTCCCAAACTGTCTGTTGAATAGCAATGAGGCTGATAATGAACACTGCAAAATGACAGCTTCTAGAAGTTTAGAGTTCCCTTCAAGAGCAGCAGCACTTCAAGACAAGATTTCTTTTCATCTGACAAAGAAATTTGTTTTCAAATATGTCTCACTTAGGTATCTGGGGAATCCAGTGGACAACATGACAGACTGCTTCAATTTCTGAATTCTTACCCAGGAAGCCCCTCAGGAAAGGGCTACTCCTTTTCTAGTGGTGAAAGAAAAGAGGCTGCACTGTTCTACTGCCAATGTGCTCAGAACACAGACATCAGGAGTGAGGAGGAGGCCCCTCACATCTCATTTACCAACCGAGTCTCAAAATGTTTCAGTACCATATATTGCACATTCTCTTTCAGTAGTGAGTGAATTAAAAGACACCACTTACTGCAGAAAGGGTTTGGTAATAGAAAGAGAATGATTGGTTTATCTTCTAAAGGATTCTTAAGTGATAAAAGGAAATTCAGAATTCACTGGAGGACGGGAGCCTTGTAACACAGAATTCTCCACTCAAGGCAAGCAAGAGTGTAGTTTACAAAATCTCTGGTATTTTGGAGCTAATGGGAAAGCAGAGAGGGTAAGAATTTTTTATGTTTGTGTCTACAGAATATAAATAGAGAAAAATCAATCTCTCTCTTCCTATTTATCTAGCTGCTTACAGGGTCCTCAGAAACAGTTTGAGAGCTACAAAATCATGAATGGATTTTATCCTTGAGGTCTTCAATCAACAAGGGAAGTATTCCCCTTTCACTGAGTCATAAACAGAATAGTTTTTCAAGTCAAGAATTAACCTATATTTGAGAGTCCTTATCCAGTAAGACTTTTTTCATCCTTGTCTAGCTGACAGAATATTAATCTGTCCTGGTGTAGTAAAGTAGCACAAAATTATCCCAATACATCATCCACCTATGGTCACTTTTACAAAAGCAGTGGGTTGCTTTTAAGGCAGTATCATTTTATGCAGGGATGTTTTAAGTTTATTTAATGCTCTCTGAATCATGGTACAAACTAGGCAGAGCACAGAAAGAGGATGAAACATGTAAGTAGCAGTGTAAGAGCATTTTGGAGACTGCTCAAAGGGCAGGTATTTGAGAGTAGGAGGGACTGGGGAAGCACAGAAACAGACAAATAGGTAAGAAACATTTTCTAAACATATTACTTTCTCCAAGAGACAAAGATTTAATCATTAGAATGTGAAAGAGAACAGCTTTTCATGCTTGAAATTGTGATGCTTGTTAGGAACTTTTGTTGTTTCTTAATTGTTTTCAATAGCTAAGTTTATTAATGTCCAGTCTGGTAATCTGAGATTGCTTCTCCTGCAATTTTCACATTGATTTTTCCTATCAAAATGGAATTATATTTTTAATGGCTTCTAACTCCTTGCACTATCTGGCAAAAATAATGACACATTAATTAAATCTTTATGTTAATGGCCTTAGAAGTAGTTCCCACCTCAATAAATCAGAACCCTCCAAATCTGAACAGTTTATTCCACTTGCAATCAATGTTAATTTCCTTTTGCTTCAGCAACTTCATTTCGACTGAAAGTCCAATTATTTCTGATTACAATTTCAACATAATAAAATTAATGTGATATACTATCTATAATGTAATTCATTGTAATTTAGGTTCTCTTACACTATGGTGTTTAAATTTATTTTGAAGCTAATCTCATAGGATAAATACAAATGTTGATATTCCAGACTTTACATTCTGACTTTCACATAATTCCTCGCAATTTAGCCATGATCTCTATCTGGGCTGTTAACACCACGAAGTTTATATTTGATCATATGATATGTGACAAAAGAAAATTAGAAGTACAAAGCTATGGTTGTTTCTGCAATTATAGAAGCATGTCTGTCAGAGCCTGTGGACTCCTGCAAAATTATAGAAGTCACATGACCTCAATTAAAAGAATTGTATCTCTGATTTGTCAGATTCCTTAAAAAACTGAGGCTGTTCAAATGTTTCATCACTTTTCTCTCTTTCTTTATATTCCTGCTTTAATAAAAGTTCTTCTGGTAGTCTTTCATGATGTCTTGTCCTTTGTTTTAACATCACTCTGAAGTAATGAGTAAGGAATTCCTAGTATTTCCTCTTAAAACAGATTATATAATGAGGACAATTTTTTGAAGATTGTTTAACAAGTGAACCTATTAAAACTGCTGTGGAAAGGAAGTTATATGAAGATTTTTTGAAACCTATTAGGATTTTCCTCTGGCTTTGTATGCATTTACCATGATTCCGCATTAATTTTAATCTTTTATAGTAAATTATCTAACTGCAGATTTTCAGTCTTTCAACTGATTGCTTTATTTACGCCTTATTTCCTCCTTTGCAAATTGTCTTTGTTACCTTTGTGACTCCTTTTATGGGCAGAATCCATTTTTGGCCTTGCCTGTCAAAGCACTGCAATCTTCCTCCTCTAATTAGCAAATTAGACTTTAGTATATGCATCAGGATAAGTAGCTGAAAAAATGATGAGTGATTTGAAGCCTCCTATAGTTAAATGATTAAGAGCTTTATACAATACCATAAATCATTGGAGGCTTCTTTGACTAAATCTGACAATTCCTTTAAATCATTTGAGGAACCATTTCAGACATATTGACACTTCATTAGGCAGAGTAGAGCTCCTGGATGTGTTGTATAGCACTTCCTTAGATCAATCACTTTGGCTAATTCACCTACATTAGGTTAATATGGCCATGAAAGTGGAAGGCAGAGGTTGTTTTTGCTACTTTCTAAATGAAAAAAGACCAAGAAAATATTGTGTTTAGATTCTTCTTGCCTTAGCTCTTACAGTGTTGAAGGAAGGCCCGTTATACTTTCATTCTTTTCTCTACACTTTTAAGAAACAGACATAGTTCTGTAAGGAATTCTGGTTCTAATGAGATGAATATTTCTGCTCTGATTTCAGTAGCTCCAAAATCTCTGAGGTTTGCATTTCTGGATAAAATCCACCAATCACTTAAGCAAAAGTTACTTCAAGCACAAGTTGATTTTTGAATAATATATCAATTCACTATCCAGAAATAGATGTTGGAGATATTAAATGCGGTTGCTACAAAACACTTCTAAGAGCTGGTCTGCAGTATAGGCTGGCTGAGGACTAAATGTTCACTGTATCTCCAGTGAGAAGAGTCAGAAGAGGAAGAGCTAAAAGTCAAAAGAAGCTAGTAAAAGCCACATTAAAATCCAAAGATTAGCAAGTAAATATTGGATTAGGATGTTGCTGGGTTTTTTTCCACTGTTTGAAATGTTCCCAAGCTGCAAAACCTTTTTTCTCCCCCAGTGGGTATTGTGGCTACTACTCAAGTTTGCATGAGTTCAAGGGATGAGGAACATGTTGGAAGAAAAAGCCATTAAGATTTGTTAAATACACAGAAGCAAATATGACTTCGGCTGTCTAGTCTGTACATATTTTTGCACCTTAAAAATAACTTTTTTAGTAGCAGTACCATACTCGATCTAACAAGCAGCAGATTTAAAACAAAATGACAAAAAGAAAGCAATATTATAGATATATGGATGTTTACTTGGTGGTCTTAGAATGGGTCATAGGAATAACCAAGTCATTCAGACAAATTTTATAGAAGTTGCACTTTCCAGTGAGGCACTAGAGGGCTAAGGCTTAGAATAATGGCTCTCTAAATGATAGTTTGCTGTTCATAATCATCTTCAATCATTCCTCTCTCCTTCTCCCTTGCTTCAAGTGTAGAGTATAAAGGTATTTATCTTTATGAAAAATGCAGAACAAAGCTGGTACACAAACTCTGTAAGTTATACTTGTGCTCCTACGGACATTAAACCCAGTATCCCTCTGCCCTCAAGGAAAAAAAAAGCATCAGGTACCTATTCTCCTCTATATGTCTTCTATCTCTTCTAAAATAAAGGAAATCTGTTATCACTTCATTAGAATTCAGAGATTTTGCTTATTTCTTATGTAAAAATACCAATTTAATGCATGAAAAATATTTTGCTTGTTTGTTCGGGTGTTGGGTTTTTCCTCACACAGTTCAGTCTCACAATGGATATACAGCTATTGAGAACAAGTTACAGTCAATCACTCTTCCTGGAGCTTAAAGTATAATGCAAAGTAGGACATGAAACAAATAAAATTAAAAAAAAAATTAAAAAAAAAATAAACAAGCACAAAAAACAAATAAACAAAAACACCAACAAAATCAACCTGAATTGTGAGTCTATGATTCCAATTGTAGACAAAGATTGCTGTGCACAGCCTCAGGACATGCAGTAGCCTGGATTTCAGCAGTAGGTATTCAGTTAAAAAAAGGAAAAATAAGGCAAACAAAATTATTCAAGTGAATTTGCTGGTTATTTGAGTAGAGGCTTAGTAAAGGCTGGCATTGTTAGCTTGATAGTTAAAATTATGCAGCTGAGGCAAATATGTCAAAATCTGGCTTTAGCAAAATCAACTGTTTCTGGCAAAACCTCCATTACAGTCATTGCAGTCAATGGCCATGTAAAAATGGAAAAGGAGAAGGAAACCCTACATAGTTATCTACAGAAGTTAGGTTAACAATTGTTACTTAGCACGAGCACTGATATTTTCCAAACAGAGAAATAAAACACTCACTTTCCTTTCTTCTAAGTACACTTATAAAATCAAATTTCAATAGCTAGTTTTAACTTTTGCCTGCGAGCAAAATATATAGTGCCAGAATATATTCCAAAACACATGCAAATTAGGAGTTTCAGGAACCTGCATTCAGCTCTGAGGCATCCAGTATAGGGCTGTGGACCTGTTGGAGTGAGTTCAGAGGAGAACCACAGAGAAAATTAGGGTTTTGAAGCATCTCTCCCATGAAGAGAGGCTGGGGCTGCTCAGCCTGGAGAAGGCACCAGGGCCATCTTCCAGGACCTAAAGGGGGCCCACCTTAAAGACAATGATTTCCAGCACAGCCTCCCCTTCCCAAAACTGTCAGCAGACAGGTGGAAAACATGCAGACAGAGCTGCTTCTCTCTTCCTTCTCTGAGATCATTTACAGAGCAACAATGTGAACAAATCCCTGCACACAACCTGCAATGGACTGCAACAGTGCCTTTTCTCTGTAAGGCGAGTTGTCTGATGGAGAAAGCAATTAAAAATTATTTTAATTCATCCGTAATCTGGTCTGACTGGATGCAAGTGACAATAGGAGCAATCCTTCTCAACCTGATTTTAACATACTCCTTGAGCTGTATATCCTTCATTGGAATACTTAAATGCTATCCTATGGATACATCATTCTTGAGAGAAGTTACAACTGCAATGTATTTTCTTCTTTTCATAAAGCATTCCCAACACCTCACAGGCAGCATTAAATCCATTAAAGATTAGCCATACTGCAGATTAAGCCTGACATGATAAAAATCACATAAATAATAAATGCTGAAGTAGTATGCTATGCCAAAGCCTATTTCATCAAACACAACAATGAAAACCTCTTACTATTTTTGTTTTGATATTCCTGATATTGTAAGGGGACAATAAGCTGCATCTTCCACACTTTGAAGCCTAAGGGGCAAGGCATTACAGATAAAATACCTTTGCCAGTTGTCAGTAACCTGCTTTCCAGGAACCCAGACCCACTGTCACACTGGCCTGGAAAAGCCTTGCTGAATTTCATCATTAGAACGTTTGCCTTGAATTTTAAGGGCATTTTTAATTAGGTTCCTCTAAGTTGATACAGACATTATATTTTTTTCATAACTGCTAACTTATTATGTTACTGAAGATATTTTTCATGCTTCTTTTAGCTATTGCAGGATTATTGTATCTCCATTTCCACAGAGATTAAATGCAGGAAATGGTAAAGGAGAATTTCCTTCATTTTTCAGCATGTTTCTCTTGGGGATGGGAAGTCCTCACAGTCTCATATTAATTTTTCTTATTTTTAACAGCTAGTCCCTATTGTTTCATTAAGTGCATTACCTATATCTCTGCTGCTATTTGTGCAAAAAGTGCTTGATCTATATATTGTATGTTAAAAAAAAAATCAGACTGTTAGTTTATTGTATTTTTCCATCAGAGATACTCTCAAGTTAATTATACTTTTCTCTCAACTTTTTTTTTTCAGATATCTAGTTGGATGATCAAGTTTAAAACAGATTTGGAAATTCAGCAATTTTGTAAAAAAAATGCTGATTTCATCTCCTCATTTTTTATTAATGAGCTTCCTTCCCTCTAATTTTTTTTCTTCTGAATAGTGATAACTCATAAGGAGTTAAAGCAGGGATTTCAGCAGCTCTGACAGAGGGTACAGGGAGTTGGAAGGCACGAAGCTGGGAGGAGTGGCTGATACCCCACAGGTCTGTACAGTCCTTCAGAAGGGCCTTGAGAGGTTGGAGTCACAGGCAGAGAGGAACTTTCTGAAACTCAAAGGAATATGCAGGGTCCTGGTGGACACCAAGCTGTCCATGAGCCAGCAGAGCCCTAGGGACAAAGAAGGACCAAAGGTATCCTGGGATCATTGGGAAAAGCATTGCCAACAGGACAAGGGAGATAATCCTGCCCCTCTGCTAAGCCCTGGTGTGGCCACATCTGAAATGCTGTGTCCAGTTCTGGGTTTCTCAGTCTGAGAGACATGGAGCTCCTGGAGCAGATCCAGTGGAGGGCAAAAAAGTTGATTGAGGGGCTGGAGTATCTCCCATGTGATGAAAGGCTGATGGAGCTGGGCTGTTCAGCCTGAAGAAGAGACACATGAGAGGGAACCTCATCAGAGTCTGTCAGTGTCTGGATAGAGGTTCTCAAGAGGATGCAGCCAGGCTCTTCTTAGTGGTGCCAAGCAATAGGGCAAGATGAGAAAGCCCAGAAAGTTCACAATGAACATGGGGAAGAATTTCTTTCCTGTGCATTGACCAAGTGTTGGAACAGGTTGCCCACAGAGAGTGTGCAGCCTCCCTCACTGGATATTTTCCAGAACTACCTGGATACAATCCTGCACCCTGTGCTCTGGGATGGCCTGAGCAGGGAGGTTGGATGAAATGACCCACTGCAGTTCCCTCCAGCCTGTCCCATTCTGTGATTCCCTGACCTGACTTTAGTTCTGGCTATACATTTTAAATGTTCATTTACTGTTACGTTACCTTAGGTCCCTCTTCCACTTTTCTCTCCCACTTTCTTCTTGTCTTCTCTACTTATTTTCTATATAGAAAATACTCTAATGTATTTTGTGCTTTTGGTATTTATAGAATATATATCCCAAAGCAAAGACCCCTATATCAGTAATAAATACTAGCACTACTAACAATCATTAATTGGATTCTGCAAAAAGACTCTCTAATGTAGAAACTCTAAGGCAATTTCTTCTCCTCCCTTTCCTTCATCTCTCATCAATCTCTTCTGCACAAAGATTTTAAAACACTTTTTTCTTGGTGTTCAAGAAAGGAGTTTTAATTGAAAACTATCCTCTTTACTTGTTTATGAATTATGGGACTATAAAATGGAATCAGGAGAGAGGGGCAGACAAGGGGATCAATAAAACTGCACTGACTGCACTTCCCAGTAACACTTCCTGAAAATCACTTTCTCAGTTTATAGATACTCTTTTCTCATCTTTTAGTGGAAGACTGAAATGATACTCAAAGTTTTATACAGGTCTCCCCAAGTCATTATAAGTCTAGTTGTGTCTTGAGCAATATAACAGAGGTGCAGCCCAGCTTTGTGTGTATCAGTAAATATCTAGTGATGTTCTGTATGTTCTGTCCATATTAGCAATAATTTAAAGTTGTCACTAGATAGAGGTAGAAACATTCCACTGTGACACTGTTTACATTTATAAGCAGTTAGTGGGTAGGGGTGTTTTAATTACTTTTCCTCAAACAGTTCCCCTGACAGATGACAGAAACAAATTGTAAACTGTATGGTCACAGTTACATTATTAGCAAATATTTGCCAGGGCAAGGTAAGTAGATTTTTTCCAAAAGTAAAGACTGTGAAGCCCAACACAAGGTGCAATGGAACTCACTGCACCTTGGTCCAAGATACTTGTAAGTAAATCAGAAGCATGAAGTACAGAGATTAAAATAATAAGGGATTAAAATAGGGAATATCCAGGATTAACAAATATATTACTTATTCCTTAGAAAACCAGTTATTAAGATACTTTCTCCACAACTGACAAAAATTAAACACATATGTTAAGTAAAACATACATTTAAACATATTAAAGAATGTTCAAGAACATAATGAATATAATTGTGACAGGATTGTAGTATGCTTACTAAGATTTCGAATTTCCTGAATGCCAGTACATTAAAGTACCCTTCTTCTTCAAAGTATCCATGCTTCCACAGGAAAGTGAGTGTTCTCCAGTAAATTTAGTGCTTAGTTGTACATGCAATTGCTGATGCAATTGCTGTATCACAAGATGTTCCCACTGTCTCCACCTTCTTTTCTTTTTTTTGAGGAAAGAAATCCTGCCATATTCAGATTTGATGTTTTCTTTTTTAAATATCCATATATATGCTTAAAGCATTGGGGCACACTAAATATTCTGGACACAGGACCTGGGAGGAACTCAACTCTTATTCTTGCATGCAATCTCAGCCTGTAGAGGCTTAGTATACTTAAGACTCAAAGAAATCCAAACACTAATTTCAAACCAGAAATTTATCAGGATTTTCAAAGCCAATGATAAATTTCCTGCAGGATGTATTTAAAGAAATGTTAATCCCATTGCAAGAAAGAAATATGTAAAAGGAGAAAAAATCCTCAGTCCTCATATGCTAGAAACAGTCACCAAGTTCTAGAACCCACTGTGCAGTTTTTAGGCTAAAGAAGTAACATTTTTCTTTAAACAATCTATCTAATTGCTTTTTAACAATTAATGATTCCAATATAAAATCTCAGCAAGGTGTTTTACAAAGGACTATCTGAAAGATATAGTTAAGTTACACTTAACAAGGTATTTGTAAGGAGCTCAACTATATAACACTGGCCATAGCAAATAAAGTTCATGATCCTCTTATCATCATTAGAACCCCTAAAGAAACTGTCACAGAAACTCAAAAATATTTCAGCACAGAAGTACCAGTGAAAGTGCACATATGGAAAAGAAGCAAAAGAAAAAATACAAAGGAGTGGCTCATTCAAAAAATTGGTTCATTTTAAAAAGCCCCAAAAAATATTAGAAAGGGCAGGAGTCACTGGGAAAAAGGTTATAAAAATTCATTCAGCTTTGAGGTTTGCTGTTTAACTTAGCCTTCTTAATTTAAATCATCTACCAAAATCTACTATGCCATGCTGCTACCAACAATAAATTTCATTTTAATTATGTTGGAGATTCATTTATATGTAAATGTTCACCATCAGATGCATAAACCCAATGAAAGAGATTCATTGAACATCTGCCTCAGAAATTTAACAGAGTCAGGTCTGTTTAATGAGTAGCATTGTCCAACTACCTGTTCTTTCCATCAGATATCATTTAATTTACCTTTTTTTCCCAATAAAAGTAAAAACATAAGGGGGAACTATACCACCTTTTCCTTTTTTACAATTATTACATACAATTTGCAAAGACAATAATAAAACATAAAAGATTCCCCAGCTGGAAAAAAAGAGCTGAGGGCAAAACATAGTAAATAAACTCTTGTATTATTGATTTGGAACTAGAAACACAACACTGAGTCTTATACCAAGGGAGTGATTCATGTACTGAACACAAGCATCAGGTGCCGTTTTAAATGCCCAAGAGGATACAAGACAGAGCCTGATTTCCTGCTCTTCTGCAGCAGCAGGTGGAGGTGTGGGATATCCTTGGGCATCTAAACAGTCACTAGATATGCAGTTTTAAGCACCATTATAATTTGTGAAGTGACTTGCCTGTAAAAAAGCTGCTGCATCATATTAGTGGTGGCAGGTTCATTTTCAATGACATTGTCTTCATTCAGAGCTACATGGAAAAGACTGTTTTGGTCTTGTATTGGTTCTATTTTAGCTTGTTTAACTTCAGGGCAGTGTAGTTTTATTCCCATTTTCACATCCTGCATGCACCAATATAATATGGCTGTAGAAATACCATATTGAAATTAGGGAGTTAAATCACTCAAACATAACAGCTTCAATTAGCACCACTAATAATGCTGAAAATCCCAACTTTCTATGAGCAGAGTGCCAACAAATATACCTCCTACAGTATGACAACCATGAATTTGGTCATTTATTTGAATTGTCTTTTTGTATTTGGGGGTTTTGTGTGGGTTTTTTCCCCTCAACACCTGCTGCAGCAGGGATTGTATCACTCAAAAGCAATAGGATTGTCCAACTGTGATGAAACCGTTCCCTTCAGCAACACCACATGACAGGAACACACCTGCAACAGGTCAGATAACAGCAGGGGGTGCAAGGGGGCAAAGCTCTCATGGGAAAGGGGAACACATTCCTTGGAACCCGTCACATGCAGCTCTGGATGGCAGCTGTGCCTGGCACGTGGAAACGAGGAGCCAGAGAAAAGCTGTTGCACATAAAGTTGTCATCTCTCCTCCCAGGCTACTTCTGCCACATGTTGGTTTTCACAGCATTTCTATTGCCTCCCAACAACTGCACACCCAGCATCTATTCTACTACATATAAAACCAGATCACTATCTTTAGTTTATACTACAAAGCTTAAAATTTCAGGAAGATCTCCCTGGAGCCAATGCTGATCTGTGTAGTTTCTTACTGATTATGTGAATGAGCAAGTGGAATTGCCTTCCCTGAGAAGTTGCATTTCTCTTTCACTTTTATCATGTGGGAAAAAAATTTAGTGCATTTTCAGTGCTTTCCTCCTCTTTTCCTATATATTAGTATTATTTCCTATATATTATTTTTTATTTAATTATTGAACCACACAACTCCTGAAAAAGATTATCGTATGTTGAAAGGTAAGATGCAGCTAACAAAGTGTAGAAAAAACAAAGAGATCATTGCAAGAACAGTCAAAATTAATTCAGTTAATAAAGCTTGGTAAGGATGGATGGAATTCAGTTGCGAAATGAAAGAAACAAAACTTTTGGCCAGGAAACTAAACACACACCTTGAATTATAAAGAAGGAAGCTACCACAATCCAGGGACAGCATTGCATGCCAAAAAAGACAGACTTATGCAGCTTCCATATGCTTTATTTTTTTTTTTTTTTAATTTGCCTATAAAGCTCAGTAGTTTAGGGGCCAACCTAAAGCCTCTTTTTGAAAGAAGTTCTTTGCACAGAAACATTTGAGAATCAAACTTATGTTGACAGCCAAACTGTGGTTCCAAGATTATTCAGCTTCACCTTACAGTTGATTTTGTTCTTAAAATACATGCCCCATATAACTTGTTGAAGCTTAGCTTACTCTAAAAAAAAAATAAAAAAGCTAAATGAAACATATGCCTATATGTTTTGTCAAATGTTTTACAGATTATTTGTTTACTTTTTATTTATAAATACATTCTTTCCTTTTTTTTATTAAATAAAAAAATCCTCTTATTTTAAGAAGACTACTTATAAGGAGAAAAATAAAATAGTGTCTGTGAAATACAAAATGTGCTAAAATATGGTGCCAGTTTCTTGCAGTTGCAGTTTCAGGCTCCCAAGCATCTTGAAATTCAAAGTTCAAAGCACTTCAAATGATAGCCAGATTATTTGAGTCTCATGGCTTTGCCCCACTTACAGCTCAACTTTGAGTGTGGAAGTAGAGAAGAGACAAATGTGAGCCATCTGTACAACAGTGAATTCTATTTATCGTTGATGCTGACCTCAGAAACTCCTATCCACCTACATGCATAAAATACACCACATCAGGTGGTGATTGCCTCTGTGATGTCCTTACCTCTGTCTGTCTCCTTGTCCTAAGCATCTGGGCCATATCTGTCTTCCCTCCAGCCTCCTGAGAAAGTATTTCAGATACCAGTGGTGCATGCATAACAAGATTAGATGAGATAGTGAGGGTTCAGTCCTACTTCCCTCCCTCAAAGAAAGACCATTCTTTTCAGAATTAAATCATACCTAAGCTTCGGACTTGGGTAGAGGGATAGAATGAGATCAGGGTTCAGACACAGAGGCTATGATATTGAGAGTTCAGACCCAGGCAGACCCCTGGAGAAAGCTTCCATTTAAAGGGAAAAAAGGAGGAGAGATGTGTAATTGATATGTGGTTATTAACAAATTATCAGTAAATCCTTGCACGCTGATGAAAACCCATTACTAATTAATACACGGATTTCTGCAGTGTGGCTTACAGGAAGTGGGCACCAAGTCTTTGCACTACTCAGCCTTTTTCAGGTATTCAAAATCCAGGAAATTGTAACACAAACATATATATATATACACACACACATATACACAGTTTATAGGTGAGCAGGTGTACAGAAGTCCTGTCTCCTGGTAAACTAAGGAAATTGGGGAAACAGTAAAAGAATTTTCTTTTATTCAAAGAAGCATAGCTATCATTTCTGTTCACCTAGATTTGCTTTATTTTGACCTCAGAAAATGCACTACTTTCTAGAATGAATGGATTTGAGTGTCTTGTGCAGGTTGTTACAGATATCATATATATTTATGTCTAGGCAGATTAAATAGGCCCTTTAATGAAAGGCATAGGGCCGTGACACTCCTTGCAAACCATCAGTGATAAAAAGGCTTGGACTATGTGCTTTTTTCTTGTAGTTAGAGATTCTTTTTTACTTCCATGTCTATTTATTCCGAATGTGCTTCATATTTGCAAATCACTCCCTGACTCTTGAAGGGGAAAGAACAGTTTATAATCTTACCTCTACAAAGTCCTAGTAATCCTTTTAAAGCAATTCATACAGTGCTGCTACTACATAAAATAAAGCATATTTAAGAATTATAATTGTCTTACTGAAATCCTTCTCTTGAGGCCATAAAGTGCATGCCAGTATCAAAACCTCATCGAGGTAAGGAAGGGCAGAACCTGTCTGGAGTTGAGTGGAACAGTTTGAGAAGCAGTCCTTGAGCCTTTGACCCTTGAGCTTTGACATCTTGCTTTCTGTGCCTATGTCCTTTAGGAAGATGACTGACAGCAGCCAGGGGGGTGTCTGACAGCTGGCCATAGTCAACTTGCTTCACTAGCTTTTTAAAATGAGCAGACAATAGAGAAAACCTTTTAGAGCTAAATACAAGTGGACAGTCACATCTTTGAGTGAACTGAGGAGCCCAAACTGAGCACGTGTCCCATTAAGGGACTGCCAGCTGTTTGGCATGAAGGTGGCAGGAAGAAAAAGGACAAGGAAATGATACTTTAAGTTTTAGCTTCTTATTTTCCATCTTCTGGGCTGCTTTAGTGTGTTGTTCTGAGCTTCATATTAAGTGTTGCTAAGCTCTCTTCACAGAGTAGGCAGACAAAACAATTCCTTCTCTAGCTGGGGACCAAGGCCAAATGATCCAAATTTCAGGCCCAAGAGCATAAACAATGTGGACTGAAGAGAGAAAAACAAAAAGGATGGGACTTCTTAACCTAAAGCTATAATTGGACAATGAACTCCAAAATGCAAATGGACCAGAACTTATAAAAGTGAGAGACCCCATGACCAGTCATCCGTTTTGTGACCATTCTGGGTTCATTTTGGGTGTAGCCCTGGCTGGGCTCTTGTGCTGCCCAAGGTGTATCCATTGAGGCCTTTTAATAAATACCTACTTCATTCTTTAACTCCATTTAGTCTCTCTTCTAGGTCAGCCTTCTGAGAAGTCAATACTTTCTAGCAAGCAAATGGGGTAAGATTTCTAGTTGTACACAGAAGTTAGTGAGGAAGACAGTTGGAAAAAAACTATTATATTCAACATGAGATTCTGCTCCCAGTGAAACATGCTTCTTCTAACCAGCTGTGTTACAAACAAGACTGATTTTGTGGGGTGGGTGTAGGTTTTTTGGTTTGTGATGGCTGGCTCCTCAAACATGAAGAAAGCAAATTAATGTAGCCCTAGGCCAATACTCTAGAGTCTTTTCCAACTATAAAGAAAGTTCTGAAAAATTTTTATTAAATTCTTCTGAAGCCTGGGGGGATGTTCACATATATATTTATTTAGGCTTGATACCAGATAGCTATTTGCAAATACTTAATACCATAATTCTAAAGACAGTCCACTTCACTGATACTGCTTAGCTCTGAGAAGGGCTACAAGTGGATGCTGTAATATTTTACTTACAAAATTAGTTGTAATGATATTTATAGTTATTGGAATCTAAAGTGTTCTACACCATCATCAAAGGGAAGTATCCAGCTCCAGACAAAAAGAGTGGTTTCCATACAGCAATGTTCATTGTATCTGCTTTCTGCTTGCTCATTTTCCTTCCATTCTTCAGCTCCACACCTCTCAAATGTTACCCTCAACTTTTCTCCTTTATTTACTGGTCTGTTTGTCACATTAATTTCTCTAGACGTCACTCTAACCCATCTTTCAGTCATACACCCATACACATACTCTCCCCTTTCTGTCCATTCTGCAAAAAACCTCTTGGGATGTCCCTTCTAGGAGTCCAAAGATGAGGCAATAAGGAATACAATTCAGTATTCATGATCACAAAAAAGAAAAAAAACGGAACAGCTCACAGATATTTTAGAGAAAGTGTGTAAAAGCCAGGAATAACACCAAGAAATCTTCACTGAAAATGGTTTAAGAGAACTCCTGCCAAATTTAATTTGCTGAAAATAAATTCCTAACTGCAAAATTTTTACATGCTCTATTTCTGACTGCACATAGTCTCATGCTTTATTTACCAAATTAATGTTTATAGCACAAGGCAAGAGAATTCTTAACTTGCATGACTGTAATTTGGCTATCTTCAATGAAATTAGAAGTGTTCACATGAGAGTATAAAAAATGCCTAAATTTTAAAACCATGTCAGTATAAAAGTCTTTTCATTTTTTAATTGCTTACCCACATAGAATTATGAGTGGAAGAAAATAAGGCAAGTGTTTTTTTTCTTTCTATCATCTCCAGTTCTTTCAAATCTTTCTGCTGATGGTAGATTTTGACAGACAACATCAAGCTGCCTGAGTCATGTCACATTATTCCTAAGAGGTAATTTTCTCATTTCAAAAATGTTAAATTTTAAGGGTCATTGGTACCACAAAACCCTGTTGAGGTCATTTGCTAAGAAAAAGCCAACATCCTAAAAATGTTACTTCTTTCATCTCATACAAATTCCACAGAGATGAGACAATATCCATTTTCCTCACAGTACATAGCTTGAAATATAAATAGTATTTATATGCATAAAGAGGGGTCTATAAAGCTCACATTTACTAAAGAACAGTGTGAGCTATAGACTAAAATAGAAACTACTTTTATTTTAACATATATGAAAAGAGAACAAAATGACAGATATGTAACCTGATTAAGAGCTTTGTTAGGTTTAAAGCTTCAAGACCAATAAACCTTTTGTTTATTAAATTGTACAACTGAGACTGCCTAAAATACACAGTTTACACTTCTACTGAAAAATTGAAGTATAAAACTAATGAAATCAAGGCAATGACAGCTCTATGTGCCTGTTCCAGGCAGTACATGCAGTCTACAGGCATAAGAATATCCTTTGCAAATATGTGATGCTGACACCTTTCATCCCAAAGTGTTTCAGCAGCTATGAGTTATCATTGTAAAGGAAATATTTCTGGACTGGATGTTAGAAGAAAAACGAGAATAAAAGTAAGGTGGTACACAACAGCAAGTGGAGGAGAAAATTGGATCAGAAAGCAGGACATTTTCTTATCAATCTAAACATGCAGGTAAGCAGCTGGGAGAATAGGATTAACACAGCGTAAGATGTAACCAAAATGCAGAAATTAGAAGGGGGGAATAAAATTTATCTTCGTGCTCTTCTTTTTGTAGAACTTCCCTGTCTGGGAAGATTTTCCAGTTCCAAAGTTCCCAAAACATAAAAAAGTTCAGGAGAGCAACAATAGTTGCACCACCTCAATGGTGAAAAAAAATGGATTTACTTTAACAAAATTATGTGAGTTATTACTATTATATGAGGATTTTCCAATCTACAGCTCTTACAAACCCTGCAAATGCCTTGTGAGCATTTCCAGACTGCTTCCTTCCCTGGGCTGGGTTATTTGACAGCTACCTAGACTGTCCTTTGGTCATGTTCAACAATGATCCACATTGCTGTATTCAGGAGGGGGAAAACAGGGGGGACTGTAGTACATACTACTGGCAGTGCTGGGATCTTTCTGAGCACTTCAGGTTGGGTGGTACAAGCCCTCTAATTCTTGGCAAGGTGGGATCTCAGTTTAGAGCTCACAGAATCAAGTCCCACACAGCAGTGCCAACTCCTCCACGAGAAATATCCTTCTTAAGAGTCAAGTGTACCAGTTTTATTACAGAAAAGCAGCCATACACAGTGTTATCTGCTAGGATTTGCCTGTGGGATTTACACTCTAAAACTCAACTCACATGAAGCAAACCAAGTTTGCAGGCACTCTGGCTAGCCTCTATTAAGCTAGTTTAATTGTTAAGAAATAGACAGATTACTTGTTTTCTGCTTCTGCTTTGACTTTGTCATCATGTCCTCATTATCATATTCAATTAATTAGCATATAAAGGTAATATTCCAGCATGCACACATCCCTTAGAAACACTTTTGAGTTCCACTAAATAAGGTAGACTTGCAACAGATTAAGGGGATTAAAAAAGGAAGACTTAGGGGCTTGTATGCATGCAAAAAGACACATCTTAGGAAAGGGGTATTAGAGTAAAACTACACTAGTTTTCTATAAGGGGACCAGAAAGAAAAGAGGAAAATAAGAAAAAAATTTGAGAACAGATAAATCTGGGGAAAGCTGTATACCTACTGAAAAGTGCAGTCATTTTTGCTTCACCTTGACCTCATTATAAATAAAAAGATTAGGGAAATAGAAAATGAGCATGTATTAAAGCCCTACATTCCTTTTCCCTATCTCAAGGAAACAAACAAATGTTTTTGTCACAATTTTGGGGGATAGTAGGGGATTAACTGCTGTATTACTTTTAATCAAAAGTCTCAAATCTATTCAGAAAGGGGAAAGCAGACAGTAACAACCAGAAACACTGCATTAGTTCTAAAAATAAGGCAATAGATGGGTTTTACCTATAGCTTCTCTAGCTTGGTTGGAGAGTGCTTCTGAAAAAAAACCAATCTGATCATACCCATTTTCTGTATTTTGATTTTCTCTCTGAAATGGCTTCAAAGCACATGACTTGGGAACCTTCCATATTAAAAAGACACTCATGGACTGAAGAATAATGAAAAAAAAAATAAAACCAAACATAAAAACAAATATATAAATGTAAGTGTGGTTGGTGTGGATGTTGAGTCCCCAGCATAACTGAAAAAACTGTTTCTAAAGATCATGTCCTTCTAATGTATAGTACTTGGCAGTGTATTTAGAACGGAATGGAATATTTTTAGTTGGAAGATATCCCTAATATTCTAGTCCAAGTGCCTGACAACTTCGGGGTGACCAGAAGTTAAAGCATGCTTTTAAGGGCATTATCCAAATGCCTTAAGCACTGTCAGACAAAGAAACAAAATTCTGCTCATGCTGCACAACATGAAGGGAAGTGCAAAGTCATAAATCTTCGTTTAGACAGTGATATAAACCAAACAGACTTTACAGGGTGGATGCTTAGTACTTGCTTTTGCCAACCTCTGAGTTCAAAAGTCTCCAGATTTCTGTGGTTTAAGTTTTGCTATGATAATTTTCAGTGGTGTTTTGCACAGTAGGTAACTAAATTGCTTTTCTCTTGGTTGGTGTCCTCATTCCAGTGGTAAAGGGGATGGTTTTGGTTTTCATCAGTAAATAGTCTCACTCCTTTTTCTTACATATTTTTCAAATTAAGTGAAATATATATGATGCCACACTTTTACATTAAGCACTTCCAAATCTCATTAACTGCAGCATAATAAATGTAATCCTGCTACTGCTACTATTTGCTTTCAGGGAGGTAAAAAATTATATGTTTCTAATGCAGACAAATTGCTTTCGGATACAACATATGACCCAGCATACTCAGGATACAGAATAATCACTAAAAAGCTATTTGCTCTGCTTTTCCCTACAATCTTTTACCAGAATATCAATGTTGTACTGGAAGTAATATAAATACAGCACAACACATTGATCTCATTGGGGTTGCAGCTGCAAAGAGGTTATACATATATTTCTTAAGGCCTCTTCTAAAATGCTTTTTCTCACTCTCATCCTGTCAGAAGACCTTGTTTCAACATTGTTACCAGAATTATCACTACATTCATTAAGCTTGGCCTGCTATTACATATACATTTCCAATTCCTCAGTTGGGAAAGTATTCAAAACTTCAGTAGTTCACATAAAAAAAGAGCTCAAGTGTTCACAAAGAGAAAAATATTGTTCGTACTAATATAAGGCATTAGGACAACTACAGATATTTCTCTTAACAGCGTATTCTCTGAAGCACTAAATTCCACTTGTACCTAAACCCCTTTATTATATGCTCCACTCAGTTGCAGGTGCATTTATTACATTAATATTAATAGCAATATTGATTTCACTCTTGGACAGATCCATCACTAAGGAAAGTTCTTGTCACTAATATCCAATAACTCCAAGAAGCTCTGGTCCTATCTGAGCTACCAGATGCCAAAGTAATGCACACACCCCAAACACATCAGAGTTGCCATGTACATCTATAATAGCTCAAAGGTATCTTCCAAAAATGACCAGTTGGTAATGGAGTTTAGAGAACAGCAACTGTCAATAGAAAATAGTCACCAAGAAGCACCACTTTTTCAGTTAAAAGCTGTGGTTTTATCCTATTTGTTTTTTAACTTTGCGTTCTTTTTACCAAAAATATTTACCTATTGGAGTTTCACAAAAAATGTTGAGGGTGGAATCAGAATTTCTGGATTTTATTCATGTATTTATAGATTTTAAACTGGACACTGATCACCTTGACTGGGATTAATAAATAAATTAGTCATGATCCTGCATTGTGTACTTACTTCTTCTAGCTGGGCCACCTGCGCATGATTCAAGACATGCCAAACATGAGCTGAGTGAGCTGATCACATGAGGTCTGTCAGCCACTTTCATTGTTATTATTTGGAGCTAACATCAAGAGATGCTTATCTTAGAGGTGACTCTTCCTTTGCAACTTATTTCTAGCAATCCCATTCTGTTCATTTTAAGTATCATACTTCCTACACCATCTTACTAACTTTGCCTTTAATTTTCACCAGNCCAGAAGATGACAGTTTTGTTAGGATTGACTTTCTAGTATGACAGTTCTGGAAAAGCAAGGATATTTGATGCATTGCCTAGGCAGGAGAAAACAATCTATGTTAGGCATTTGTTTATCTCTTGTTTGAACAGACAATGTTGCATTTCCAATCTTTACCACAATAAGGCTTTTTTTTTTCTTCTGGGAAGAAAA
>WBNO01030713.1:0-73540 GCA_013400575.1 Peucedramus taeniatus
AATAGGCAGTGTAAAAATAACATCATCCCATTTCAGGATGATGGTCACCTCAAAACCAGGAACAAGACAAGGCAGAGATGTGTAATGTTTTCTCTGTGTTTGAAATTGTTCTGTCCATGTTTCAGCAAGGAAGATGTATTTAATACTGCATAATATCCTTCTATAGACTTACAGTGGTCTTATTTTAGTGGGCAATGCTAGAATAATTAATACTCTAAGACAAAGTACTGCAGATACTTGCCTTTTGTAATGTTTTTCTGACACAGTACTCCCAGTAAGATTTGTCAACCTGTCTGAATACGTTGTTACGTCTGCCTTAGTTTCCTGAAAATGAGATTTTCACAATGAAGTACGAAACACAGAAGAAGAACCTAAGCAAATGGAAATACATGGGATAAAAAGAAAAAGGATTTTTCTCATCTGACGAGGTGAAAAAGCAGATTGCAGTGTTCTGGTGCTGACAGAGTTACAGAACAAAACTAAGTAATAGCCTGTTACTGCTACAAAACAGAGGAAGAAAAACTATTAGATTTGCATGGAGAAGATAGAAAACAACTGGATGCCACAGACCAGTTCTTTACGTTTCTATCTTCATTTGCATTTCTGCTGATTGTTTTGACCTTGCTCAATTCACACCCTCTATACAAGAATAAATGTATAAAGAAGGGGCAGAGGCAGAATGAATCAGTCTTCTCATAGCAGGCATACACAAAAAAATAAGGCATACAAGATTAGCTTCATCCATATGAAAATGAGGTGGAGTAGGGAAATCTTGGGCCCAGCCCTATTGAATTCAATAGACCTCTGAGTACTTGTTTTAACTAAACTGTATAGAAAAAATCATAGAACTGCTGGAAATGGTGAACTTACCAAACCATTGAGTGGAGCTCTGCTGCCAGAAAACGTTGGCAAAAACCGATGCTTCTGATTGTGTTTGGCCTTTGAACTCTGTTCCTTCACGGTTCAGAGTTTTACCTGTGCAGAGAATGTTCATGCATTCAGGAAACCATACATCACTTACAGGTATAAAAATGGCAGAGGGAACTAAAGTCTGTAGACCTCAAGGCAGACTCAGAGAAAACACCTGAACTGTGTACATTAAAACATTGTGACTAAATATTCTTCTCTTTAACTTATTTTGACAGAGCTGATTAAATTTCAATCCCAAACTCTCTGCTACCAGCTGTAATTATTGTACTTAACCTTCAACTCACTAATTATTATTCTTTTTATTGAAGTCTTGTGAAGACATTCTGTTTTACAGTTCTCAGTGGAAGGTGAATATTTTTCTATTGTTATGCAGAAACTTGCAAAAAAAACAAATGAATTGTCTTATGCCAGTAACAGGAATCTGTTAAACGTTATTCCACTCAGAACTGCTCAGTCCCTTTCTAATTTCCACAGTTATTTTGAAACTGGACACAGGAAAAACAAAAAGTTTTCTATTTTTAAACTTTGAATATATATCAGTGCAGTCCTTCCTATAGACTTTTCTTACAGATCTGACTATATTTTGAGACCTGAGTATATTTTAAGTCCTCCTTGATCCATCTCCATATCTTTTCTGCCCATTTCACCAAAGATTGGCTTGTGTGCCTCCTTTCCAGGGCAATTAGACTGGCTACTTTCATAGAATTTTATTAGAAGATTTTATGTACTGGTAAGAATTTAGTGCAGCTTTTTTGTCTTAATTCTGACAGACCAGAATAAATACCTTATGGGGATAACACTAAGTTGTACCTTACAGCTTCAGGATGGCAGAATCATTAATGACATTCCTTAATAGAAGCACTTATATATTAATAATGTATACATTAATTACATGGCTATTATATAAAGTGCCTATAGAGTCTATGTACCTGAATAGTAAATATATAGTAAATCACAAAACTATATGTCAACTGTAATTATCCATTCATTTTTAACTTCCTTTCTCCTGCTCCATTGGGCAATCTCATATTCCAGCAATCTAGAAAAGTTAATCTTCCTCTCTTTTATTTTCTGATAAAGGTTTCCTTCTTTTCTCAAAAAATCTGAAGTTTAGGCAAAATAGGAAACATCAACTTCTACCTTATAAACATCTGAAATAATTGACAACTTTTGTTGAAAGAAGCAGTTTGAATACGTGTGTGAGCACACAAATATTAGCTAACACATCTGTGCTACTTCTCTAAGATGTTCTATTTTGACCTCACTTTCAAAATTCTTTGTCAGGACTTCAGACTTTCCACTGCAGTCATTAACTTTATAAGCAGAAAAATGAAGAAAGCTGTGCCACTATTTAAAATTTTCTAAACATTTGAAGAATAGTTTTCTCTTTCTCCTTATTTTTTTTTCTTGTTTTTTAGCACATGAGGTTCAGGGGGAAAAAATGCTTGGGATTGTTGCTATAAAAGTCTTTTTTATTTGGGCAGGGGGAAAGCTGTAAAATATACTTCTGTCTTCAGAAACAAACAGCATGGAAGTAACAAGCAGCTTGGGCACAGTAATACAACTCCTTCATATCCATGTCAATAAAAACCCTATACCACATTGCTCTATGATTATTCTATAATTATGACATAGCAACAGCTGTATTCAGTAGAGTGGGTTAGAGGCTTTAGCTTTAAATCTGAATTTAACCTTTCAACAGCAAGAATAAAGGAAAAGATTAGGAATCTTGATAGCTATTGAATTTTAAAGGGGAAGCTTGTTTTTCCTTCAAAGGCAGGGTGATGAGAAAAGGAAGCTATCCTATACCTGTCTAAACATTTAAAACCTGAGGTACTGGAGAGGCTTCCTTTTCTTGGTGTCCTTTTCTGCTATGTATATAGGCTCTTCTAAGGGCCTTTTCTTTAACAATAATGTTATTTACCATCCATGAACTGATTCAATTTTTTTTTCTCTTATCAATATAGAGGTTCATTTTCTTACATGATGGTGTTTTCTTTAGCATGTCTCATTGAACACTTCAGATTTTTTATAAGCAAATTTGAGACCATTTCACGTAGTGCAAAAATACATTGGCTTGAGTTACTTACATGTCCTAGGTGTGCAGTCCAAGAGAAACTGAACTCATCTGCTGTCCCAGAATTTAAGGTCTCTTAGCAAGCCATTCTAAGCTAATTTTTGTTTCTCATGAATTACAATTTACAGCTTGCAGTTGCCAATTTGCACCAAGACTGAAATTTTTAATCTTTTTTCCTTATGAATAATGGTTTTAGAATTCTTTCCTTGCTCTTCTCTACTGAATACAGCTACAACAGCCTGTCCTCCTAATGTATGGAGCTACTGTCTGTCCCATTTAGGGCTTGTATGAGAATTCAGCTCACACTTGCAATGATATTTTAGACTGATACCATTTTGAGACAATGAGTCAGCAGGTCACACTTCTCTGGCTAAATCCTCTTATATAAATTTTCAGAAATACTGACTTCCCGTTATAGTTTATGCACATGGTCACCCCCAAGTAACACAAATCAGCCAAATAAAACTGCCTTTAGTCTTCCAAAAATATTACTAACTGAAGACATCACATGCACAATATTTCCAGAGTTTTTTGTATTATTTTATGTGAGAGATTTGGGTCTCTTGCTCTCTGTGTTTGTCATAAGCATCCCATCAAAATCCAAACCTTCTTGTCATGAGAAATCTGGTCTTGGATCCACACCTGCTTTCAGAGAGTCAGATGCACTGCTCTGTTGATAAAATTGATATAAATGCATGAAGTCACCCAGGGTTTTAAGGAAGAGTCCAAGCCTGATGAAATTACAATATGTACTGCCTAATGTTATCTGTTGAGGCTGGAACTTAGAGCATTATGGAATATGGAATTGATAAATTTAGAGGCAATATGAGAATGGAAAGACATTTATTAGCATGCTTTTCTCTCTCTCCTTACTTTTGGGGGTTATAATTTCTTAGCTCTACTTCAACCCTTTATGTTACTATATAGCCTTAGCTTCCCATATGCAAGAATGTCCCACAGAGAGCAAATATTATGGTGAAAAATTTGGGGTTAGTGGTAGAGATATAAAATGAGTATTACGCACTAATTGGTCAAATTTTATTCTTGATTTTTTTTTCATTTCTTCTTTGATGAAAGGCATACAGTTGCCAGCTAAACATAAATGCAGCAATATTTCTCTTTTCCCTTTAAAAATAACTCCAACCCCAATGTCAGCAGCCTTGTAATCATGCATAGGCCTTTGCAATTTAGTGTAAAAAATCCAAATTACTTAAGTGAGTTGTGTTACCCCCTTGTCAGTTCAGTTAGAGGACCCAAACAAAATGCCATACACAGAACTACCCTGTACCAATAGAAATGTGTGCCTTGGTTTCAAATACTCATGTCCAGGTATATCCAAGTCATCTGTAGCCAAAGGTATGTTCCTTTGCAGGTCTAGCCTTTCTGGCTAAATCTGCAATATACCTGATTTTTTGCTAATATAGAGAATGGCTGGAAGCTTAGTGCAGTCCTTAAGACTTGTAAATGGTCACATGGTCTTTGTGACAAGCTGGGCAGGCAGCCTGACCCTACAGATCCCAGACACCTTTGTAGAGACTAGTGCTGAGCCACTGGAAGCAGAGTCTGCCATTGGTCAGAAAAGTTAATTGCATTGGTCAGAAAAGTTAATTGCAAGGATTAGAGGTGTGTATAGTGCTCATTCAGAGAGCTTTATACAAAAGTGGAATGACTTGTCCACATTAGCAGAATTCAGAAGACATGTACTTTTGTTTAATTTCACGTTTTATTGTTGGTCTCATGCTATGTCCCAGGTCTTGATCATTTGTATATCTTTCTGAATAATGTAACAAGTGAAAAAAGTCCTGTGCATATTATGCTAGACAGGCATACACATTACCAAATACAGGCTGTAGTCTCTGTTAACATAAAGCTACAAAGCTGATTTCAAGGAAACCAAGCTGAGTTATACCAACCCACAATCTGCCCCATTATCCTTTCTTTTCTTGTGTTTGTGGGTTTTGTTGTTTTTTTTTAGTATAGTGGGATGAACAAGACGTTACATTTACAGCCCCAAACACTCTCTGCATATTCCAGTATTTTTTGCTCTTTTAACAACTGTCAAACACTGTAGATGATTTTACTAAATAATCAACAATCACTCCAAAGTCAGAACTTATATTCCTGTCCTCAGGGACATGCTACCATGGCCATACACATCCCCAGTGCAGCTCTGAGCCTAACACATTTGGCCCACTGACCACAAAGTGCACTGCCTCCAATTACCTTTTCTCTCTTGCTCTTATCTCAGTGTACTGACTCTGCACTTATCTTAGTCCCTTCCTTTTATCTAAAACACTGCAATCTTCCAAGTCCCTTAATGCAGTTCATGGTTTGACTCCTGTTGTTTTCATCTAATATTATCATCCCTTTCTGTGTCTTACTTTCTCTCTTCCTTTTCCTGAAGCACTCCCACAAGCACCAGGGTCTTAAAAAATCACTGCTGTTTACAGAGTTTATTACTTTCCATAATTTCTTATGATTCTCCTGCAGCATGTCATTCAAATAATTATCTTTGTGATTTACTGTGTTGGTCATATAACCTCCTTCTTCCTGTACTAATCAACTCTGGAGTAGCCGCTTGATAGAGCCAGATTGCCCCTGACAGACTTTTCCCCATCTCTGTGCTTCCTCACTCAAGCATGCTGGGATTGTGCTCTCTCTGGTTTTCTACATACACACAGAGCTCCTCGCCAGATCTTCCAGGGCAGACTCACCCTGGCTGGCCAGGAATCAGCCTAAACTGCAGATTTCAGCAAATGTCTCAAGCTCTCAGGAGCTGGTGCCTCTGCAAAAAATCTCTCTCTGCCTCTATTTAGGTGGTGCAGCCATATGCCACTGCCCATGCAAGATTTTGACTGAAAGCCACCATAGAAAGCCCTTTGCAGTACATCTAAAATACTCCACACTCTGTACCCAAGCTTCTACAAAGTGCCACTGTACTGATGAGCAGATTGTTCAGTAAAATATCAGTGAAGAATTGGCTTAAACTATTTTCAGAGAGATCAGCTGGGTCCTGTCACTGAAGTGGAGGGGAAAAGAAAATAGTGAAATCTCAACTCTTTCATTTTAGGGCAGCAGCAAGGAAATACCATAGCCCCTACTGTAAATTACACAGCAAAAATTCTATTTTGGACACCAATTCTCTACCTGGTTACTTGGAAAGTAATACATATAGACATTCCTTCTGAAACAAAGCCAGTCATAGATACTCAAAAACTACCAAACCACCTCATCCCCCAAATCCAGCCAGTGGCTGTAATTTCCTCTCTACCACACAACTAAAAAGCATTTATATGGGCATACGTGCCCACAGAGCTTTGTAAGAGCAAAGACAAAGACACAGAGTTATGGCTTACCAGATCCAAATGCTTGATTGTAACCCTGCCTCAGGGTTACCTTCCTGTAACTCATTTAAAAGCTCATTTAAAATGAACAAAATTTCAAGGTACACTGAGTATTTTTGAGGTCAGCCCAATGAAACTATGTAATAAGGACAATACAGCAGTATTAAAGACATGATACATTGCTAGAGTAAATACTACTATAGCTTTGGAGAGCCTGATATATGGAAAACTTCTTGCAGTTTATTTACCCTTTCTTTTGGTGATGCATGTTGTGGCATTTTCACACAAAAAAAAGTTCTTTGGGAAAATGTCAACAAGACACTTCATAGACGTTTTCAGACTATTACATAAGAAGACGGCACAGATATTTCCTTCCCACAGAAATTAAATTGGTGTTCAGGGAGGAAACCAATATTTCAACCTCCTGAAGACTGAAGTTAACTTTACCTGCCTACACAATCATGAAAGCTGGGGGGGGTAAGGGACAGCACTTGGCTGATGCATTTTTGGTCTCGGAAAGACAGATCTGGATAATCCTGCAGTTTTAAAATGCTACTGCCCCTAGCTTTCCATCTTGCTGCTCTGCCAGAGATTACTGTTCTTGTAGCAGAAGAAACAAAAGACAGTGCACTGTAGTCTCCACTTCTGTAAGAACACAGGCAGGGGAGGGCTCAGTGTTTTAGTGCAGATACTCTAGTTCTCAGCCTGGTATCTTAGCATAATACAGTGGACTTTGAACTGGGGTTTCTGAGGCAGAGGCACCTGCTCTCAGCTGCTACCTCATTTCCAAACAGAGTAGCCTCTGATATAAAACCAAATTAAACCAAACCAACAAAATCAGGAAAAACAAACAAACAAAAAACCCAAAAAACCCCAAAAAAACCCAAAACCAACAAAAAAAAAAAACAAACAACCCAACGAAAAACTCAAACACACAACAGAAAAACCTTCAGATAAGCAGAGAACTGAGAAAGTAATTTTCTAGGCTCTTATTGCTAGCTCCTAGGCTCTTCTGTTAGTGGAGTATTCCACAGTGATGATTCTTAGAGTATAAGATACCATATTAATTAAGACTCCCAAAAACGTCTTTGAAGGAGACTGTTTAGAAAGGTCCTCAGTACTATTAATGTGAGCACTGAATAGGGCTGTTTATGGGTGCTATTACCTGTAATACATGAACTGAAGCTAATGCTCTTCAGAGGAGAAAGTAGAGCCATTAACAACTCAAAGATTTCCTCATAATACCTTTTCTACACATTGATCTGTTTCCTGCTATTAAAAACCAACCAACCAAAAAAAAAACAAAAAAACAAAAAAACAAAAAAAAAACCAAAAACACAAAAAAAAACCACAAAGAAGGCAAAAATATTTAATAGATGATATTGTCCAGTGAAAATGGACTTGAAGCCCAACCTAGTCAGATGTCAAGGGCAATAAACTTCTAAGCATTAATCCCAGTAGCAGAGGGGATTAATAATCCCATGTAGCAGAGAATCCCAAAGATGAAAAGATTCTGAGCAAAGGGGTCATTGCAGGGCATTTCTAGAGAAAAGCATTTATTTATCCCAGTTTTCCCTGATAACCTCACCAGACCACAGTCAGGACAGCAAGCAGATTTAGTCTGAGAAGCAGATGAAATTTGCTCTTTTAGTGAATGTAATGTTAAGGTTGTTAATGTAAGAAAGTTAGACTGGTGTAACCTTGGAGAGAAAAGGGCAGACTCTTTGCCATGGAAGTCGTATCCCTAAAGAAAAAGAAATTATCCTAAACTTGTAATGTTAACTCTCTCAAACGGATTCTGAGGAAATCTGCTCAGTCCTTCACTAACTTCACCTGTGTTCAGCTATTGGTGCAAGTGATTTGTGATGGCACAGGAAAGCTGAGCCCCTTCAGCTGTTCCAGTGCTGGGTCTTTCCAGCGATGCCTCTCGACTTCTCTTCACAGCAGCTCTACCCTGTCTGCCCCACTACTCTGTCCAACACAGAGACAGATGAGCAGAGACAAGATCATTCTATTACACCTCCTACTGAAAACTGGTGAAAGCTGCATATTCCCTCCACTTGTGGTACAGCTTGAAAACAAAACTAAAATACCCCCAAAGCAAGCAAACGAAAACCCAGCCCCCTTACCCCAGCCCCAAACATCCCACATTCAAATCCAGTAGGGTATTAAAATGCCCCCTGAAAATGTGTAAGCGTTCTTAGTAGGAGTCAATCCCAAAATATACATAGACCATCCTCCTCCCTTTTGTCAGTCAAATACAATGCTTTGGTAATCTAACTCATATATACATACACATGAATTGTACATACTCCATCTTTTTTCCCCCTTTTTTTTTCCTTTTCTTTTTTTTGTTACACTTTGAAGCAAGCCATTCTAGGCACTGGGGACAGACCATCCTCTCCTCTCCCAAAAGAATAACCTTTCTGCAGGGGCCTCTCCAATCCAAATGGTTAGGAATCCAATACACAACAATCTTGCAGAAATCAGCTGCCAGATTTATTATTCTACCTGAAAACCCCCAAACAAAACAAAACAAAAACCCCCCCTACCCCAAACAAACAAAAAAAAATGGAATAAAAATAGACTTTAAATAAACCTCTTAGGTACATTTTGAAAAGGGTTAATCAGTTCAGTGAAAGACCTTTTTGTCTTCTGCTGAGAGATCATGTAATGTTGGTCTGACTGCTTGTTTTGTTCAGTGAGTCACTACCATATACAGATATATATTTTTTTTTTTTCTTCTTAAATATTACACATTCGATGCAATTTTAAAATCTTTTTTTTTTTCCTTTTTTTGTCCAACCCCTTTCCCAAATACCCACATCCTGCCACAGGCAAGAGGCGCTCTGTGCTGACATTAAAGAACCAAAACCAATGCAAGGACTTTTCATCAAAGCATGTTTCATTTGAACCTTATTTCAATGGAAACCACATTTTTTTTAAACAATATTACTCAACATTTTCCCTTTCCTTTTGGCTAGTTCTGCAATTTTAGGCTTCTTTTTCTCAGTTGATCACCAAGTATTTAAGTGCCATTGAGACCTATGGATGACAGAATTGGGCGGCATATTAAGGCATATATCATAAAATATGTTGTCTCATGGATCTGGGTAAATTAAATACCTGCCCAAATGCTTTTTATGCACCTGTGGTTTCTAGTGACCACTACTTCTTTACTTTTGATTAAATGTGTATTAAAATATTCATAACTTAAGTAGTGTCTTAACTGACAAAAGATGGAAGATTAACCCACCACCTAGGACTGTCTTTGAAATCCATCCATTATGATGAAAATTATTCTTGTCTTTTTATGGTTATGTATTTATTTTTCTCCCACTTCTTGACAATCTAGGAAAATGAGGTACTTCATATAACAACTATTTAAATTTCACTGGGCAAAAAACGAAATCCAATTCTTACCTCCCTCTCCACCCCTTCAAACTATGAATTATTGTACTTCAAAAAAGGTGCTCATACATATTTTAAACTTCTGGAGTTTTGCCACTTTTTGTTTTTGTTTTACATACAGAATAGCACGTGTGGTTTGTGTTCAAGGTAACCCCTCTCAAAAAATAAAACAATTTGAAAAAATAACAAAACAACCAGAAAAACCCCTCAAAATTTAAATTGTCTTCCGAGCATATCTGATCACATTTACATTTAGTGTCCAAAACAAGTTGATTGGTAACACCAGTGCCAGCACTACAACGTCATACAGCAACTTCATGGTATTCTTTGACAGTTCATCTCTGTTCCACCGAAAATTACAAAAGGTTCTGCAGAGCTTTCCTTAGCAAGCTGAAGCTTACTAGTCATCTGTGGATGCGCGTAAAAGCTGCTTATAGCACAGCTATGGCGTAAGCTATTTTCTAAGCAATAAATGGTTCAAGTCATCTATTTTGTCCTGAAATGCTACCTGTAGTTACAGCATTGCTTATAAATGGTCATAGTAAATTCAGCATCAAAGAGAATATTACAGAAAAAGACAGCAGCAGAAGCATTAGCATTATCTAGTATTTATATATGTTATCAACATAACACAGCAGTAAAAGGTTTAAATGCATATTAATGGGTACCGTGTCTAAAAATTACTAAAGTACCTATTTAGTGTATTGGATATTTTTCTCAAGGAGTGCTTGCTGTGTCTAAACAGCATAATTAGATATGTGACTTAGTACAGTTAATTCCTATTGATTAAATAACTTATTTATGTACCAAAGGAAATGGAAGGATACAAAATGTTTTCTCCCTCCTGATCATGATCCTGTATTTAGTGCTGACATGATCATCAGAAAGCCTACTCCATGTAATTACTACCCTGAAATGGATCTTGAAAAATCAACACCATAGCATGGGCCATATATGTATAGCAATGTGGCACCAGATACAGCATGCAGCTTGCAGTTTGAAGTCAGAATTTCACTGCTTGGTCACTGTACTTATGGCCAGTCTGTCATTAAATAGGATTTTTTAAAAGTCATATTAAAAAAAAAAAAAAAAAAAAAAAAAAAAAAAAAAAAAAAAAAGTAAAAACTTAGGAAAACTGTCTGGCTGTTCACAGAGGCAAGGTACAAGTTCTGCCACTGGAAACTTCTAAATTAAATGCTGTGGTATATGCTTTGCTTCTCTTTTATTACTGCAGAAAGACAATTAGGAATGGTAAGAAACAAATGCCCTAGGCATGCTGTGCTGATATCATCATCAGAAGTGGTTATTTTGCACAATGAGAATTAACTGTACTACGGATACCCAGAGAAAATGTACAATATCTTATGCTGATATGAAACAAAACAGACATGATATAGCTTTTTGTTTTGTACTTAAAACCTGTATGTTCCCTTCCCAAACTTAAGTAAAAAGCAAACCCACCCTTTTCTTCCTTTTACACAGAATAACGTTTAGGTTCCAACCCTCCCCTTTCAAATAAAGTGCGCTGTCCATGGCAGACCATAGGAGTAATGCAACAGGAAAAGCCCCTTTTAGTGTACTATTTAAAAAACAAACTGAAGTCGATCCAGCTTTCCTCTGGGTCTTGGTAAAGAGGAGAAGCTTAAGGGAGGGGGAAACACCCCTTCAGTGTCACTGCTGTTAATAGACATAGCCTTCGTTATAGGGGTGGGTGTTGCAGCAGCCTCCGTCCTGCATGTAGACCATGCTCTCATCAAAGTGGGACAGAGGCACAGTGTCCTCCTCATTGATGTGGCGCTCCATGTCAGTCTTCAGTAAGGGGCGCTGGTTGTCAGGAAAAGCCATGGAGAAAAGCGCTTCAGGGTCACAAACAAACTTGTAGACGTATCTTTCTCCAGCCACCTTAGGACAACAGAAGGGGAAAAAAAGGTGCAGCGTAAGTCCTCGTGTTTTGCAACTCCAAGTTCAACAGTCTTGTAAAGAACTCACCTTTGTTACACAATTAATAACGTGACAGCAGAACTGGTAAGGTAACAACCTAGCAAAGACAAGTGGGACCTGCCAAAGCAGAATGTGCAGAATGCTCTTGTGATTTTGCCACACATGATATCCTGTTGGAAGATGAACTAAGTATTCTGCTTCTAAACATTTGTTTGCGATCGTTTCCTATACTTAACCACAAATGGAACTGTTCTTATTGGAAAATGTCAACAAATTGTCACTACAGTGGCAAAATAAAATTACACACTCCACGTACGAAGTGGAAAAAAGAATCACGTTGCACGACAGAGATTTGGATTTCACTTTACACAGATTGATTCATGCTTACGTATAAAAGCACTTTAGTTATAGTGCATGCTGATTGTACAGGGACAGCGTAAGCAAATACGTAGGCTAATATGTACTTAGCAATTGCTCATGCAAAGCTGGGACATTTGGATTTGCTTATGGAGGGGCAAGTTGTCCAAAGATCCTAAAGTTTTCCCTTAATCAGAAACAGCCTTAAATGTCTATGCTTCAATTTCCTAGAAGCTAGAGAATGATAAAAACAAACAAAATTGCTGTCTTAGTAAAAGAAACAAACAGAAGTCAATATAGTGTGTTTTCAAGTACCTTATTTAAAAAATTGTGCTTAAAAATATGCATTACATTGCACGCTCACAATTTATTAAAATGATTTTAAAATAAAATCATATTGTCTGCTTCTTGCAACTCCAGCTACCATAGCAATGAAGTGAGTCAGTGAAGATGGAAAAAGTGTGGCAAACCCAACAACTCTCTTCTTATGGATGCAAAATAGTTTGAAGCACCTGCTTAAACTTTCAGCTTATTTATTCTACAAATAGAACTTGGTAGGGACTATCTGCAGCAGAATTTTTAAAATCAAATTAATGTCAGCAAGTTTGATAGACTAGAGGTTGCATTCAGAAATCAGGCTTTTGCATAACCTGCTATCACTGTTGATTTAAAAAAAAAATGTAGGGAAAACATGCATACAAACCTTGCCATAAAGAAACATGCTTTGCATCTACAACCCCCTTAGTTTTTAACATACATGAACTGGCCAGATAGAGTGATCCCAGGACAAATCTGAAACATTGCTATGTCAGAAAAAAAGCATACAAGCTAGCTTTCAAAACCTGTGTTAAACACATTCTTGTAGATAATAAAGTAGTAGTTTAGGATGCAGCAAGCTAGCTGTCCAAAGTACTTGTAAACTTTCCATGTTAAATAGATGTGTGGGTTGGGGCAGCATTATCAGCCTTCTGGTATTCCTATCCTCACCTTTTCAACTTGCTTCACTCTTCTACTTTTTTTTTTTTTTTTTGCCTCTGCTGCCTTTGAAGTGTGCTGGCAGCACAGTTGCCTATGCTGCTGACCTATAACCTGCAACAAGGAACTCCTCTGCCTGAAGCACTAGTCAGCAAAACCAAGCACTTCTGCTTCTCCCTGATCAGACCCAGTCTCCAATCCACTTTACAAAGACTCTGTGCACAGTTAGGTGACACACAAAAATGAATGAGGTGCTGAGCTACTGAAGAACTGTAAGCCAGTACTAGCCCAGATTGTTGTCCAAGTTGACTCCTGGTAGTGAAAAAGGAGTGCACTACAACAATCCTATAATCTAAGAAAGAGAACTTTTCAGACTTCACAAAACCTACTGGAAAAGTTGCCCAGTAACTTGAGCTGAGAGCACTGTTTCCATTAATGGAATTGGCATATGACAAGTTTAAACATGTTCATCATCACTGGTTACAAGACCAATGTGAAAAGACATGGAATAAGTTTTGCAGTCCAAGGTGTTTATTATGATCTTTGATCACACCTGGCATCTTTGCAGATATAGCAGACTGGACTCTCCTATTGATTTCTCAGTCAATCTACATGGTACTACACAGCAAGATTTAAAAATCAGCAACCCACAGTAGGAGGATGGCTTGAATACTTTCAGCAAGACTAGCCCATAATACATAAATTATTGTTAAATATTTCTCCTAATTCAGTCTATTATAAATATTAAATTCCATTCAAAACCAGTATTACTACTACACTATTGGTAAAAATATTAAAGTACTTGGTATGTTAATAGGCATAATTATTTTCCCCTATCTTGCACTTACTAAAGTACCCATGCATCGGGCAGCTAATTTAGATCTGCAAAACATTAATCAGACTGTACTCAATCGTTTGCCTTTTCTAGCTGCCAGGAAGCTCTTTTGGATATTTTTGAATGTTACTTCTTTCCTTATAATCATGAAATGCATTGTGTGAACTAAAACCACAGACCTTTTTTGCATAGAAAAAAATATCTTAATGAATATGCTGGACCTAGGAGGTCCAAAAGCTTAGTGTTTGTCTAAACAGATTAAAAAGCTACCTAAGCCATGCAATTACAAGAACTCCTTGTAAAATGACCTGTGGATTAACATGCAAGACTCTGGTGAAATGTAATACAAAATTAGCTACTCACCTTTTGCATGATTCCCTTTTCATAATAATAGCGAAGCGATCGGCTAAGTTTATCATAGTTCATAGCTGGCCTGTTTTTCTGAATCCCCCAGCGACGTGCCACCTGCCACAAAAATGGATTAGCAATGATTTGTTAAATGCATTTAACAAGCAGATCTTATCATCAGATACTTTATTTGGGGATGCAGGAGGGAAAACCCTGCAGGTGCAATGAATAGGAAAAGGTTGCCATGACCTGAATTTCCCATGTACTACTATGAATTTTAATTGAATCTACATAATAATTAAACTTGTAACAGACTTTATCAGACAATGTGGTGAAGGGTTAGGGTTTTTCTTTGCTTTTTAATAGAGAAAACCAATGAAAAAATAAAACCATACAAAGAGATGATGGACAAAAACATTAAGCAAGTTCCACCAGAAAACTTTTACAAAACCTTTCTTCAGTTTGATACTATAATTGTACTGTGCCTGTCTTTTCCTTGCTGTCAGACAAAAAAAGTAAGTTATTTCAAATACACATGCATACACACTTAGTTCATGAACTAATAGAGACTGTACTTGGAATGACAGCAATGTTGCGATTATTAGGAGATAAAAGTCAAAAGACAACTCCCAGTCCTAAACATTACTTCAGTAAAAAAAAAGAATTATCTGAGGAAGCAGAATAATAGCTTGGAAGAACTATATGGTGATATGAAGAATGGAACAGAAATTTCATAGTTTCAGCTGTATAATTTCCCTTAAAAATAACAATAAAAAGTGAATTGCAAGTAACTCATGAAACTATTCCATAGAGAACAATATGCCTTCTGCTCTGACTTATGTTTTCTACTTGACTTTATGCTTCCTGTTTTATTGCTAAAGATAGTTTTGGACAAAGCAACCCTTTGTTTAAAGAGCTTAACTTCTTATTCCTCGCCTCAAATTTAATCGGCTATTGGTGACATTTCAATTACTGTCTGTAAAAATGACTATAATATCACCTGAGGGAAAAAAAAAGGCAGAGCTGATGAACTCTTTAAAGCACATTTTATAAAAATGATTGAGAGGTGCATATGCATACAGCTCTGGAAAAAGGACAGGGTAGCCAAGCAGCTGCTCTGCAAAACTTCCCATAAGTGTCTGGAGCTTTTTGATGCAAGCCATGACAACATGCAGCGCTGAGCAAAATCTATGATTTTGGTGCCCACCTGGACAATAATTTCTAAATTTTCTTTTGAAAGCATTATTTCCTTTCAGTGGTGCAGCTTTTCAGGCTTATGCAAATTATCACAGCTCTGCTAACTTCAGCTACATTTTAGCTGTTCTGAAACACACCTCCTATCACGTAAATTTATTCCAGCTGCAGATTTGGCCTAGATGTCTAAGTTGATTCACCTATTCATTACATGACCACATCACTCCTTTTTTATTCCTTCCAAGTTTCTTTTTTCTGCATTGATCCGAGTCCTAAAAGTCCCCAACATAACAGGCTTGCAAAATAAATAAATACACAGCAAATATAAACAACAAGTAATGGAAGAATATCTTACATTGTGTGGTATTTTGAGACTCCTAAATAATCAGGTCCAGTTCCCATCCCTGAACTGCATAGCATTTACCTAGTCCTGCTCTGCAGAAGAGAGTCAGGATTCCACCCTTCTACCCTACCTTCCTGCTGAAGGTTGCTGTCCCAGTGACAAGCCTGCATAAATGGACATATGCCCAATTCTCAGGCTCCATAATTCACAGTTACTTACTTTCTGAATGAACTATGGCACTCCAGGAGCTGATACATATTCATTTTTGTGTCACTCTTTCTACGAGGGCATAAACCTCCAGTAAGGAATGGTTGGAAAGGTCATGTCATTGACATCCTAGCCAGCCACTGCAGAACCAACAAGCTCTTTGATTTCCCTTCAATTTATACTTGGCAAGCAACAGAATTGTGTAACTTCCCATGGGCTATTCTTATTTTAATTGACTGTTTCTGTCAGATTCATGACATTCATATGAAAACAACTTAGACTCCTTTGTACTCCTAGGAACACACAGAGTGAGGCAAGCTTCAAGCCTCCTCCAGATCTTGGATGCAACACTGCTCAAAAACACAAAGCAACTTCTACATAGCCAGACATGCAGCTTCTGTTTAAGTTGATCTTAAACATAATCTGTTTAAGTTAAATTAGAATATCCGGTTCTTCAGGGAATTACACCATAAGGAAACCTTAGTGGTTTGTTACTTTCCTTTTCTTAGCTAATAAAATCTATAAAGTTTTTGCACCAACTGCTGGAAACCATTTCTCAATAAAACTCTTCAATCTTGAAAAAAATTGGACATACCTCAAAGACAAGACAAATCTAAAAGAGTAAAAAAAATGAGACTGGGGTAGGGGAGAAAATCATGTGCATCATTCCCCAAAACCAAACAAAAGACTTTGCGAAGACTTCGCTCTGTTCCAGGACAGGTTACACAACTAAGGAATCCATGTAGCCTGCTAAGGCTGCAGGCTTGTCAACAAAGTTTCAGTATCATATTGACTAAGACTGTTGTGAGTCAAATCCTCAGATACACAATGCCAGGATCTGCTGTGGTGACTATCACTAGAGCAGGGGATGCTCAGATAAACAAGAGCCAGCACCAGGGTCCTCGCAGCAACCTGCTCCTCAGCCAAACTACATCAGGAAGAAAAAAGGACACTAGTCCTGACACCATCCCCAGCTGCTCCAGCATTTCCACAGAGCATTTAGCAGACAATATAAGTAACATGCAAGAAAGCTTTCAGACTGCTAATGCCAGTAGATGGATGGCAAACAGCAGAAATAGCTGGTGGAATGCCGAAGCAGCGATACATCCCTGGGTCTTCCCACTCAGCTCTAACTCGGGATCCTGTCAGAAAATTTGCTGTGGTCCTTTCTATTAGAAAATCCTCTTCAAGGGACAAGAAAAGTAAATCAGAATGATACTGCCTTTTGACAACCCTAATTAAATCCTCCACATCAATTTTACAACAAAATTCACATACACCTGATCGTCCAAGAGTTTCCATGACAGTTTAGAAGGCAGGCTAGGTTAGATAACATTACCTAGTCCAAAACAGTTTACGCAATAAAACACTCCATTTATTTCTGTTTATCACACAAGGGAACTTGCGTGACACGTTTCACACTTAGGACACATTAAAACCCCAAACGATGAATATAAATAATTTTATCTACCCCATGGTTCCAAAGAGCCATGCATGTGCAAGCCTAGGATCTAAGCCTGTACTAAACAATCAAATTACTCAATGTAATGAATCTAATATTTGGTGTTGAAAGACTAGTAAGGGACAAGTTTTCAAAGGATTTTGGGATACAGTTACATCTAAAAAGTGATTCTGTAAAATGTGGATCCCACAATTAATGCAAACTTTTTACTAACTCCAGTACTTGCAACATTTTTATTATTTTCTGGGCCTAGGAGTCAAATCTATGCTTAACCACACCTCTGTCCTAACTGAAGCACTTTCCTCACCAGTCCTTTCTGTCACCCTTCTAAAGCACTACTGAACCAAAATACCGAAGGAAAACAAAGCCTAAGTCCAAAGGAGAACAGTTAAATTTGCAGGATGGGGCAGTGGATGTGAGGGCATGCTGTCTGTCTAACTCACCTCCTCTGGCTCAATCAGCTTGAACTCCATGCCTCGGCCAGTCCACGCTATGAAGTGAGAGTTGGATGGGTCATCAAGAAGAGCTACCAGGAACTGCCAGAGCTGAAGTGAGCCTCGCCGTTGATACGTGGGTCCTTCGCGATACATGCCCGGCTCCTGTTTGACATCACCTGCACACAACAGCAACAGCAACTACGTTAGAGGAGCAATGCCTGGGAACACCATCACTTGGTTTGTCAGACAAGTTGGCAAAGCAATCATTAGGGGTAACAAAACAGAGGGAAGAATCAGCCACCCTTAAATGCAACATTCCACTGTTTGCTGGGGACTTACAATAACATATTAATATACTAAAAAGCCCTTAAATTCATTCATGATTTACAGAAGTCTCACTAAGTCTCTCCCCATGTAGGTTTGATAAATGTAAATCTCTTGCAAACCATTTTGTAATATCCTCTCTTTGAAAGCACATAAACTATTTTTGAAGCAACTCTGATATGTGAAGAACTGTGTTTGTGTACTATACTTTGCACAGGCCCCAGTAAAGTAATGTAGGCTTCATAAAGGTGCAAAACCCTACTGTGTGAAACTTCTCTTGTATTCAAATGCTTCTAAGGAAATGTTGACAAAGCATTTGACTTGGACTTAAACAGCATGTGCTCTATGTATAGGCATGTAAATTCTGCAGATACGCAAGTTCCTCTGTGGCATATTGCACTTGCATATGAGCAAAATTTACTTTTACTCATATCTACATATTAAACTACTATTCCCTCTGAAAAGCAGTGTTATTTTTTCTAAAATTTTAAGTCTAGAAAAACCTTTTAAAAATATCAATAACATTCTACTAGCTGTTCCACAAATTGCCAATGAGAAAACCATCCTTACTGTCTTTGTTGTTCTAAAATCATATTTATACTGAAGAACTCATGCAAACAACAACAGCTGAAAGGTCTGATGCTGAAGCAGACAGTATTTTTTTCTCCACACAAGGACTGCAATCCTAGATATACTGGTAAATTCTTCATTTCAACTATCAGAACAGCAAAAGCCTCCAATAAACAGTGTGACCTGTTTAATAAGGAAAGTCAGGAATTTACATTTAACCACGACATTAGGATGCTCTGACAGCCATTACAGAATGGCTCTGTGTAGTGAAAGGCAGAATAATAATATTAAAAATGGAGCACTTCCTTTTCTAATCAGGAAAGAAAATTGACTCAATAGCTGTGGAAAACAAATAAATCAACACAAGGCTTTTTGGTTTATGTGAGGTTCAAGTTTCAGTCCTGAAAGTCCTTCTTTTTCAAGGACAGGTTTTTTCCTTGTAATGATAGCTGGGCAATGTGCAAATAGCAAGTGCAGTATTACACAGGATCAAATTCTTTCCTTGTGCTGATCTTTGATTTCAAATGAAGCAGCTGAGAATCTACTTCTGAAACATCAAGACTAGTCCTGGGCTTATCCAACTTTTGCTTTACTGGTCAGAATATGATGACACATCTGCTGTTTTTCCCTCAAAACATCAGGCTGCAAGCATAAACATACCTATTTGCATCATGAGATCAATCTTCTAGAGTACAAGGTGTTCTCTCAATGGGCAGTCATAGAAACTAGCAGCATATTGCTTGCTTTGCAGGCACAAAAATACTTCTTAACATCTAATTCTTTTACTGTATTTGTATTTCTTTTTCATTTTCATTCCCTTTCTTGTATAAAACTCAAATTAACCAAAAGTTTTTTTAAGGAAGACATAGACAAATGCTACTGTTAACGAGTTTTAACTTCTTGTAGTACAGGGTCTGATCCCATTCCCATTTATGTACATATAAATCTCACACTGGTGCTCAGATCAGATCCACAATCATTTGCAAGGAAGAAAACAATACCTGACACAATGTGTTTTAAAAAAAAAATTAAAACCCCAAACGAGCTCACGTTACAAAGGCAGGATATAAAGCAGACTTTCAATAAAACACTCTTTCTGTGACTGTGTCAATGCAGTGACAATGCAATACTGGATTGAGCAATCTTCAGTTAGGTCTAATATTGTCTAAAACTCTTTATCTATTCCTTACCAACATAAAAATACATGTGATACTCTGAAGAATGTAAAATTTTCTGGGTTACTTTCATTTCAGAGTCTCTCGATTTTCAGCAAATACAACAAATGCTGCTATATGTGCAATAGTTTTGAATCCATAAGTGAGTCTCAGGACAAAAAAAAAAAACAAAATAAAGTAGGAGAAAAATACCAATTCTACAGCCCTGCTTTTAGCTGTGGTCAGAGATTTATTCACAAGTTTATGAGGAAATATCTAATCTTTCCTGCTGAAATAAATAAAGCTGGACACACACAGGCTAACACAAAAGCTATACTTACAACACTACATGCATGCATACTAGCATGCATCCACTAACATAATGCCATTCTAGCAAATTTAAGTAATTGGTCTCTAAATTACTTCCCAAAGTTGCAGACTAACAGAGTCACTGGCAAGAAATACGGTGTCCATCTACTTTGCTTCTAATGAAATAAATCTGAAATCAACTGAGTTACACCAGGAAACTGATTTTACGTCAGAGTAACTGAGGATAATTTGGACCATTCATTTTAATTGACCTCAGAATTCCTCTTAAAAAAATCTGCTGTAATTGGTAGTGCTGTGAACAGAGCATTGATTTGTTATCAATCTCACTGAAAAATAAACCACTAGTACATTCAACCTAGTGCAAATACATTGGCATAAACACAAAAAAATGCCCTATATACTCACTTCCCACTATTCATCACTTTGTAGACAGCAAGACAAGAGGCTTAATCCTCAGTAAAACCAAAGCTGCTGCTTTCTCCACTGTTTTGTTAATTATAAGTACAGCTTTCATTACATCTCAAACAACAAGCAGTATGTGATCATCAGTGCAATGGAAATCCTCTTATTACTTCTCAACAGTACAGAACTGAGCTCCTCTGACACAAGTCTGGATGCAGCATCTTTCGCCAGCAAAACTCAAATGATATCCTATTGAAGAGGAGACTTTGGTTTCAAGAGACAAAGGTCAGCTTTGGTTGGGCGCACCACAAATGGTGTGTTAAGGAATTCCTAAATTGGAACGTTACTGGGCTTTTTTGATCAGCAACAGAGAAATGTCCCTCATCTCTTCCTTTTTCATCTCTCTACACAGGAAAAAGAGATGTGTCATACATACCGTCAAACTTCTCTGGAACAACGCAAGTGTCATCATAAAACTGCCTAGGTCCCTTTTCATACATACAGCCTGTAAGTTACAAAGAGAGAGGTGTTTATAGAAAAGATGCATGGAGAAAAAAGAGATCACAGGCTTAATGCCAGAGGGAACACTAAGTTATACAGGAATCAGATTAATATCCCACATCCTTTAGACACCGCCCAATCCCAACATTTTGGCCTAAGTACAAGGGTGTTTAATTAACATATGCATTCCCAAAAGACTGTTAATCTCCATCTGCTAAAATGGAAAAGCACCCGTTTTTCTTTATGATTTATTACAAAATGTTTGCTCATTTCCTGTTTGAACTAGCATGGCTTTGACATTCAACCATTAGTTTCTGCAGGTCTTCTCCCTGCAAGACTAAAGAAGTACAACTCAGTATTTCCTCCTCATACCCACACAGGTCACCCTCACACACTGCTCTTGATGTTCCTTCCAATTAAGATAATTTTGTAAAATTTTATTTTGTCATTAAAAGACACTGTCTACAATCCACCGGTCTTTCTAGCACACTTTTCTGTACACATTCCTACTATTTCCTATTATGCTCATGTTTTGTTTAACCAGAACTGTATTGCATATCAGTATCAGTTTCACCAGTGCTACTGAGTGAGACAAAACATCTCCTCCTCTCCTGCCACCCTCTGACCCTCCTTTTGACTGCCTAAGTATTGCAGAAGGCTTTTTGCCTTAAGGTTACAGTGCTCGGTTGGGCTGGTTTCCCACTGGGAAGCTGAGGAAGAGGCCCATCTCAAAATCCTTTTTTCCAATATATTGTTTCCCTGTTGCACAGGCCTGCTCTGCATTCATGTATTAAAAAAAATTTTGCTTAATGTGCCCAGATAACTAAACAATTCAAACTGCTTTGTGTCCTGCCAGTTATTTACTGCTCTTTGTGCCATAAAGTTATCTATTAACTTTGTTCCATATCTTTACTGAAAATATTGAATAGCGACACTCCTGATATCAATTCCCACAGAACTATAATCCATTCAGAGATGATTGCCTGGTGACAGCCTCTTTTAGATCTGTCAGTTGGCCAGGTCTTAATGTATTTAATGTGTACTTTATTGATATTGCTTTGTGCTAACTTCTTAATCAGAATGTAATGCAGAGGCAAATTGAATGCCATAAAAAGTCTAACTATACGATACAAGCATCTTTATCAATCAAACTTTTATTTTCAGTACAGAACAGAATCAGATTTGACATGACCTTTGTTCTGTAAAATTATGTAGATTGATTTCCAAATACAGAAAACAAATATTTAGCTAACATCAATCTTCTTTATGTCATTCATGAAAATTCTGCCACCTCCAACTCCTTACAAGACCATAACACAGATAAGATGGGTTTTCCCCTATCTGTGCTATGATTAAAACTCAAAATATTTTGTCTTTATCCCTGCAATTTGTTTATATTTTTTCTCACCTCCCTTATCATGCTTCTATACTTCATATAATTTCACATAACAAGACTTAGAAATTTCCACCTCCTCTTTCACCTTCCTTGTTAAACACAGTTTTTTTTTTTCTGTCTTTATTTCAACCCAGAAGCAGATGGGATTTTAACCAGATGTGTTATCTTTTTGATTCTATCTTTACACTAGCAAATGAAGTCTTCCTGAAAGACTTTGATTCACACATCTATCTGGATTCTCATCAATCTCAAAACCAGATTCCTCATGTTTCAGAAATGTGCCCACCGGAAGAAAAATAAACCCTAAACAAACAAGCAGAAAATAATATATTGTTAAGATAGATAAAATAAAACAGGACAGTGGAGGGTATAACCTCTCTTTCAGTCATCTTAGTTCTGTTGGACTTCTTATTTTTACTACATATAAAGTGCTGTCACTCAGAATTATTAATTTTGACAACTATGTAAAGATCTGTCCTACTGAAATCATTGCAAATTTTGGTACATCTCAACTTGGGCATAAAGCGCATCAAAATAATGCAAAAATAATAACAAAAGGAAAAACCCAAAACCTTCACTGAATTAAAAGTATAAAATGGATTACTTAACACAGTTAACTGAGCCTGTCATGCTAACAGCCTGGAAAATATCACTTGAGCAGAACGGGTGGAACAGACAAATTTTTAAGTGTCTCTCCCTTTCAACTGCTAGAGGCCTTGAAAGCAGAATGAGTTAAGTTCATAATATAATTGCTTCTATCCTGATCAACCCATGGCACTAAAAAAACTAAAAAAAATTCAGTGCATCAGAAACTCAACACTGGAAAGGGAAAGAAGGGTAATACAAGTCTTCCCAGCAGCAGAATTAAGCCAGTGAACCCCAAATACCCCCAGGTTTTTAATTTTTTTTACATTTCTCTCATACAAAAGTGATACATAATAGAAAACTTAACTTCTGTTCTGTTTGGGTGAGCCAGGAAGCCTTCTTGCCTCATGTAAATGGAATGGCAGCTAGGCACTTCTGAAAGAAGAAGATGACAATGCAAATCAAAAGACTATCTGGAATTAAAAGTGTGCAGGTTATCAATGGGACAGGCTGCAAACAGAACAGCAACAAAAAAGGATGCAAGTTACAGTAAGAGGGAACCTGTCAACACACAGTCAGCATTTCATAGCAGCACACACCACACATGGCCAAGGAGAAACTCATGATGTGAGGCTCACAGATCCTACCTACAATAGGCACTTGAACTCTAAATCTCTTGTAATCAACTTTGCTAAAAGCTGACTCCCATGGCAATTACATTTTGGACCATTCACCAAAAAATCTGCACCAGTGACCACAAATATTTTAAACCCAGTGCTTTTATATCTATCTTTGTATCTAATTCAACCCAAAGTTTTTAATTAATTGTGCTGAAAAGACTGCCAGTCATACTGGAGACTTAGAAACTACATTTACACAAGGAATATCAAAGTGAATTTAGAGTAGGATAATGCTTTTTAGACTCTGGTTAAGGACTTGAAGGGTTAATGGAATTTTCTACAGTTGCTCAGCATTTTATCTAGAAATTTAGGTCTATCTATATCACTCTCCACTCATATGTGTTTAAAACAAAAATGACACCTTTCCAAAAACAATACTGTGCACATTCTAAGTAATACTGATATTTATTTGCTATTCTCCACCTCTACTCAAATCTGAAGGAAGAATGAGAAAAGCCAACTAGAATGAATGAAAAACATATTCTTTAAACGTCTTTCTTTTTCTTCCCTGTGTCTTGCACTGTCCCCAAGTAGTCACATCCTGTGCACAGAAACTTGCAAACAGAAACACACCGTAAATGTTTGCCCTTCTAGACCATGTTTAACCTACTTCTTGGATATCAAAAGTCTTGCTTAACAAAGTCTATTTGATCTTGCGATGAACTCCTACCCTAAGCTATGCAATCTGTTACCAGTAACTTGTAACTCTTTAAGAGATGCAAACAGAGGTCGAAAGAGCAGACATTATTTTTCCAACACCGCCTACAGACTCTTTCAGACTGTGATTCCAAATTTCACTGTTCACTGACTAGTGATGAGTATCAAAGATTTGGCAGGATAAGAAAATGAGGTTTTACACTGACTTCACAAACAAGTGAAACACAGGGCAGTAATAATAAGTTTCCTCTAGCAGTCCCTCTTGCACATCTGTGCCAAACTCTTCATTACCTCCTCTCTCGATAAAACGCTCGGTGCCTGCCTCCTCAGGCTTAGAGAATCTCTAATGTCTCAGGCAGCTATTCTGAGCAACCACAGGAATCAGTGACTCAATGATCACCCCAGTCAAGTATAGCTCTGCAGACTAGAAGTCAAGGCTACAAGCAGTGCTTCACCTGCAAGGAATCATTCATGTTACCAAGTAGATTGAATTCTAAGGAGAATGGAAAAATCTACGTAAAAAAGAGGAAGCTGTAGAACTGAAACAGATGCTATTTTCTATTTTAGGTAAAGCTTCTCTAGTATTGGCAGCGAAGCCCTTTTTGACTCATGAACTCCACTCTTGCAAAGTGATAGAGCAGAGTATACTGAATAAAAAATTATGCATGCATCCACAAAGTTGTCTTAGCCAAGTCGAGGCTTCATCTCCCATGCTCCTAAGTCAATTATAATTAACATCTGGAGTCTCTTTAAGGCAAGTATTGTTTGTACCAACATTACTTAATCTTCTGGTTAGCTTGTGCTTAAACAGTCCACAGAGGACCAAAAAAATACAGCAACGAAGAGTTTATTTCTCGTAAAGTAACTAGAGTCTTGTTATCCTAAAGTGCTATCAGTTAATTTATGACTATCAGAGTGGGTCAGACTCTAATCAAATTGTAGAAACATTTCCAAAGTGATTATTCAATCAAATGACTAACATGGTTAATTAGGAGCCATAAACATTGCTCTGAAGTTCATCAAAGTAATGACTTGCCCAGAAAAATTACTGCTAATTAAATTGCCTGCTGCTTTCATTTCTACCTTATCTAATAAAAAGTCCAACCAATGAAATTTAGTATTGCAGTTTTAAATTGTACTAAATGCTTGACTAAGACCCAGAAGTATTTTTACATGCTAAGCGGAGCTACTTCAAAAGAAAACATTTTAGTGTAGAAATTACAGAGCAATTATATGTTTTCTTCTCCTTAAACCATTGTTTCAAGACAACAAGTAAGACAGAAGCAGGCATGAAATACTTCCAGGGCAAGATCCAAGTGTTTGAGATGACTGATTTATCATCCTTTTGCAAGTTTTGGTCTTTGAAGAAAAATGTGGCTGTAGTTAGACACACAAGAAGCTTATTCCAGACTGTTAATGAAGTAAATCACATCATAAGGTTACATCAGCTGAAGAACAGCAGAACCTCTTTAAAAAAAAACAAAACCAAAACAGGATAGCTAAAATATGGAAATGCAAAAAAAATTGCTTATCTTTTATTTTTCTTCTGGAATACTTAGGGGTCATTCTTAATTGCTCTTCTTATTAACAGAAACATAGCAGTCATCTTAAAACAATGAATATGGTCTTATATCACAGACCATGAAACCATTCTTTTCCCAATAAGTGCTGTTTTAAAAAGTACACATAACCCAAACACTGCAAAAATGCCTTCTCATCCGGGACCGTCACAGAGAAAAATAATGGAAATAAGCTCTGCTATGCCTTCATCAAAATACATCCAAGCAGAAATAGCCGAACAGACTTTCTCAAGACAAGAAAAATCTGCTATTGAATTTAGCAGACACAGATTCTGAGTTTCATTATCAAGTTAGACACTTGAGTGGTCCCTTGGTAAGGTAGTTCATATTAATTATCATGTCAGAATTTAAGGGGTTAGGTTGTCTCAGCCCTGTATAACTCAGAGCAGGTAAAGAATCCTTAAATCCTCTTCTCTGATTGTTTTTCAGAGATAAGGATGAGATTTCATTCCCACAATCCCACCCTGCACAGAAAAAAAACAGAGTTTCAGCCTGTGTCACTAGCCAGAATAGACACAGGGAAGATGGAACTTCTGCAGGCAAAGGAATGAAATGACAAGATTTTATTCTATGGGATGAAGAAGACTGACTGTCTTCTTCTGAATGAAGCAGAGCAAAGCAGGAACTGGAAATCTGAACCAGGATTTATTCTTCAGCCATTCCTGTTTCTGACTTTACACAGCCTCCCTAACTGAAGAGCAGGTTGTTATGTTACGCTCTAACTCTGAATTACTTCTCAGTTCACTTTATCAACATCAGCTGAAGATCTGGAGGCCCAGGGCACACCCCATGTGCTGGTGACAAAGCACAGTGTGATACAGAGGCATTGCATTGCACGTGTGCACGTGCAGAGGGAGAGATGTGGAAATGGAGCCTTAGAAGGCACAGGCCATCTGAAACAGGGTGGGAGAAGAAGGGAACTGTCTGCCTGGCCTCACCCTCCATGTGGCAGCTCAGCTGAAAACTCTGGTGCACTGGCAGGCAGCTGCCTCAGTCAGGAAGCCTATTAACAAGTCAGTCAAATTCACCAAACACTCAACTCATAGTGAAACATGCCTACTTCCCTAAAGGTTTAAAACAAAGTGATAATAAGACTGGAACCTTCTTACTGTGTTCCTGCCCACTTTTCCACTTACACTTTATTACCAAGTAAGTCATACTAGAAGAAGATTCCATAAGGAACTGTTTCAAAAGGAGCTGTTCCCCAAAACTTTGAAGGGACTTCACTGGAAACCCTGCAATTTCACTTATACCATGTCATTCTAAATTGTCTTTTTGGCCTGAAAAGTAATTATGTGAATTTTGAGCCCTATTTCATTAATTCAGAGTTTGTGTGTCTATACAGATAGACTTAAATGTGTCACTTTGTCTTCCCATAGACAAGAAAAACAGCACATGCAGATTCTCTCCCACTGTGCTACTGGGGACAGAAGGGCATGCACAACTCCCTCAGGTACCTGGGACAAACCTGGTGTCACTCCCATGGGCCAGTCTGGCCTTGTGAACACACCTGCCATCCCTTCAGTGCCTTTCAGAGCTTCCCTTGCACAGTACAAGCACTTCTCTGCTACATGAGCAGGTGGTTGGTGTACTGGGAGAGATTTTTACCAAGTGCAGAGACAAAAGTAGCCTTTTAAAAATAAAATGTTCAAACTAGAACACATCTTACTTTTGGCAATATACTTAAAACATCACAATATCGCTGCAAATAACTTTTCTGTTCATGGATTTCCAAGAGCACTGACAAACTGTTTACAAAGGAGCACTTCATCCACCACTGAAACACATTCAGCCTCCTGGTGGAAAGCAGCTGTTTACAACATGATTGAGAAGCTCCGACCAGCTCAAGGGTGAAGATAATAGTGAAATCACCAGAAAACGGGACCTTTTTAGGTAAGAACAACAGTTCCTCAAATAAGATTGCAACAAATCGCTCAGGTAGCACCAGGAGTTGCTAAGAGAAATGTATTTATGTTTTGCGGGAGAAGTATCAAATCATTCTTTTGGATTTTTAAACCTGCAGAACACATTTAAATTCAAACTTATATCTCCCCAAAAGGAGATATTGAGGTAAAAATACTGGAACTAATTACAAACTCCTTATACAGGAATTGCTTGAGCATATTTCACCTTTCAAATGCTGGTGGATCAAGTTTTAGTTCAACGACCTTTAAAAGCTTTTTCCCCTCAAAAGCTGTGTAATGAACAGAGTCCTACAAATTGGTAAAGTCCTGCCAATACAAAAGTCAGCATTATTTTTTTCAGCAGCAGATTCAGCATGAAAAAATGTAGGTGCATTGAAATTACATGGGTGAAAACAGACAAAAATTCTCTAAAAATCATTTTAAAAATTAAGCAATATTTTCCCAAATCATTATGCAATTTAAAAACATTCAGAATGGAAGGTTTTATTCATTTTCTCTGTCACCAGCCTTTGTCCAGCAATCTAGGAAAAAAAAAAACCAAACTTACAAGTATGTGCACTCATAGATAGACATACACTTCCTTCTAAAAATAGGAAATTAAAATTGTTAAAGTTTAATTTCTTACACCTCATTTCACAAAAACTTGTCAGAGAATTAGGTTTGGCCCCACCGGCTCATGTCTAAGTGGAAATATTACACACATACAGAAAAAACCTTAAGCAAACATCTTCCTTTCCACAACTTTAGTTTTTAGATCTATGACAACATCTAATGCATTTTGTGAGACCAGATGTCAACAGCCTGTCTAGGCGATGTGTAACTTTTTGTACAGCAGAACAGGAAAACAAAGGCTCATACATTCAGCTCTGAATTGAAATTCCACATGGAGCTGATCTTTTGAGCATACTTTAAAATCATGTATTTGCTTTTATTAACCTCAGTAACTGTAAAATGTATCTTAAACTTTGCTCTCCTTTGAATTCAACAAAAGACAGCAGTATTTTCTCTCTCCCTCACTCCTTTTGTTGGTAATCTTACTGCAAAAATGTCTGTGTTGCTTTTTCTCCCCCGCCCCATTCCCTGCCTGTAAAATCGAAGTTGGACAAACACTGCACGGCTGAAGTGACATATTTGAATGGAATTCAGACCAACCAGTTCCTGTTTATGTTTCTGATTTGAGAATGTAGCCTTCTCATTCACTATACATTAGAAACACACCAAGGCCATAAATGGTGTCAGGTTGCAGGCAGGCAGGGCCAAGCAGCATTAATCATTACTTTAAGGCAACTGGCAAAAGCAGCAGCTGAGGGAACACTACACCCTTCAGCTCCGCATAAATGGACATTCCAGGGTTTGGCGTGTGTGGGTTGGCTTTTTTTTTTTCCCTTCAGCATCCATTTTATGAATGAAACTTCAGGCTGCACAGAGTCCATTCATATAAAAGCTATGCTCACAGGCCTCAGTCTCTCGGGATCAATTGGTCTTGGGCAAGGCTGATGTGATTGGTTTAAGGCAGGCTTCAGCCTTCCATTACTGATTTAAAATGCAGCCTGTGTCCATTTGACCTGCCTTAATGCACAAAGAGTAAATCCAGACTGCGCTCTCAATCCTCAAATCAAATCATTAGCCAGTGCCACTTACTGTAACTGTAGATTTAGAGGATATTTATCCATTTCTTTGAAAAACAGGGACTGCAGGACAATTTTTCAGATCATATTGTCTGCCTTGAAAACAAAAATACATATATGGTCTCCTGCCTATATACTCACATTAACTTGGTATTCAGGCTTTCCTTTGTTCACAAAGATAACATTGCAAAATGAAATAATTTCTAACTACAGATTTCAGACAGAAATAGTGAATAGAGGAAATCAGCTAAATTGCTAGACAGCAAGTGAAAAGTTAAATTTCTGCCCTTCACAGCAATCTTCTGAAGTCCAGGTTTCCCAAGTTTCCCTGTCAGATGCTCTTATTTTCTTCTGCCGTACAGTCCGACAGCAGATTTGTGTTTTAAAAGCAAGTACAAAGTCCAGTGCAGCTTAACGATTGAACAAAATTCATTCTCATTCCCTGAAGCAACACAGCGAAGACGAGTTCCCTAAACACAAGGATGAAATATTTTAAACCACAGGAAAACTGCAAAACCAAAATCGAGGCGGGAAGAGGTCCTAAACTTCCTAACTCAAGAGCAAAACCCTGTCCCTTCTCCCCTCCTGCCTTTATGCCATCTGGATTTTCATTGAGAACAATTGTACTTCTGTGTATAAGAATTTCTTTAAGGCCATAAGGAGATGCAGTTTTGAGCTGTGCATACTGAAGCACCATATCCAGGAAAAGGATGGAATCAGCTCTGTTTTACAGAGCATTTTATAAAAAAGCGTTCAAAAATACTGCAAGTACTTGCAGCCTAATTAAAAAAGAAGAAAAAAAAAGGAAACTTGGAGAGATTTTGAGAAAAAGACTAAGCAGCTGGAAGACTTTTGAAGCAAGATACAAGATCTCGAGTCACACTGACAGAGCACACACCCTATCCATCTACAGTGATTTGGAGGTGGTACATTAATACCAATAAATTGTTTTTGAAGAGGTGTAGCTATGAGCAAGGGAATGCAACTGATCAAAGAGAAAATTTAGGCTTACGATCAAGAAATATTTCTTAACTGTGAAATCTATTTGTCTGTGAAATAATCTCCCAGGGGAAAAATAGAAGTAATAATATTTAGCACTCACACAGAACTTTATATTTTCAGAGCACGGTACAAAAATTAGCCAATATAATCAAAAACAGTTGTGGAAACACCATGACTTGTGCCACTTTAAATGCTGCACTGGTCAATGCATTTAATGCAGCACTGGAGAATATCCTGGAAAAAGCAAACCAGCACTGCCTTCAATTAACTTTTTCTCTTCACACTAGCATCTCCAAATATCTAAATTTTGCCTTCAGAAGTACAATAGAATAACAAACTCTTTAAAAAATAAATGCGGGGGGGGGGGGGTCAAGCTGCAAATAAATATAACCTGAAAAAATATTTTTTTTCCCCTTGAGATTTCAATTCAACGCTTTCTCCTATGCTAGTCTGCAAACTCCCAAATTTAAGAATCCATTGGCTGATACCTAGGGAAGAATGTGCTACTAGGGGTCTTTTTCCACATTAATACCCACTGACTTGCTTTTCAAAAAACACCTCATCAGGTATTTGAGAGGACTCCTGCATTTTATTCTGTTTCCCATCATTAGGTAAATACATTTACAACATGGATGGCAGAATGCTACCAACATTCTACACCTGTAAGAGCAAACTTAGAAGGTTAGTAAGTGTCATAATTAATGACTTCCTGCACAAACTTTATACAAATTCTTTGCTGCAAATATGATACAGTCTTTTGCTCTGTCACTCTTTTCTTGAGAGCTCAGGTCAAAACTCTTTGTGGGAAGGAGAGCCATGCTGCAAACAGCTTAGCAGGTGGAGCCCCTGCTTCATTTGTTACAGGGCCTGGAAGTTGTCTATGTACTAAGGCAGAAGTTTTCAAGAAAAGAAAATATAATACAGCCGAATGGTCAACTTTAGGCCCCAGTAAAGCCCATTCCAGCTCCAACAACGTTTTTCAAAGTAGCCACATTGCTTCTGCCAGATTTTTGCTATTATGTATTTTTATAGTGCTTATACTGAGACCCTTATCTGATGTTCCCATAATTCTTCATCTAGAAACACAAAGAAAGTCCCTAGGAGCTAGGATTTGAACATATGTAGTACATAATGTTCTCTTAAAAATCACCCAGTTCTAACTGGGTATACAAAACAAACAGGTTTATATATCTGATTTGTCTCTCGGCCTCCGCTCCTTTCTCTTAACAGGGGGGCAGTTCCCCATCCATTCTCACTTGCCAACATAAGGTATTTGCTTGTGAGGCTTCAGGAATTAAAGGGATGAGCAACTCAGAAAGAAAGACATGGAGGCTAATAATTCTGTCTGGAGAGTTCATTCTTTAAGTGATGTGACTAGTGTCTCAGAAGTGACAGGGAGAGAATCCAAATTTTTTAAGGTCCGTTCAAGCGTATTAATTGTAAGGCTACCCTGAAATGAAACTGTGAGAACAGCCCTGCTAATGCCTGTAACACATTCAGGGAGTACTGAATCTATCTAAATTTCAACAGAAAAATTCCTGGCAATCAGTAACTAGTATATGCAAGCAGCAGTTCCTCCTCTATTCATCTCCATTACCACTGTGTGACAAATTTCAGTTTTCAAAGACATGGTTACAAAAATCTCTCAACCAAAATAACTATTTCAATTTTCCAAAATAACTATTTTCAGTTGGGCAAAACCAAATATTGGGCAGGTGGGCAAAGCCAAATATAAGATTTAATAATTTATGATGTTGTTTTAAAACTTGATTTTTAGTATTAATTGATACACACGCAGCTAGAGTCATACCTTACTGTATTTGCAAATACACTACATCGTGTAGGAAGGGTTAAGCCTGTGAAGGTCCTGCTCAAAAATAAAGCACGGAAGAGACAAGCTCAAATTTGGCCTTTTTGTTCAAATACCTGAATACATTACTGAATTCCAGAAGTGTTAACTGTACACGAATACCCACTATTAGGCCTTGTAAACAGAGGTCTTGGGAAGCCTTTTGGAGTATATTCATAATTATGCAAAATCTCAAATCTCTGTATGTCCCTGGCTGCGCTTCTGTGACTAAAATTGCTAGATTTACCATCAAGTACTAAAAACATCTGACTGTCAGACATGAAAAAAAAAAAAATCCATGGCAGAAAATGTCTGATTGAACATATATGATGCACTGTGACTTCCAGAAGCGTGGATGGATAAGGAAAAGCCTCTACTCTTGTTGACATTTTTCTTTTTCCATTATCTCAAACATCTCCATTATCTCTATTCTGCAGCAGAAATTGCATACCTGCAATTACAATTATAACTAATTGATCTGCCATTTCCCATGTCATAATTAATGTCATGTTTTAATAGAGTTGTAATCATTCTATAATAATGCTTTTCATTCATCAGCTTCCCACAAAGTATAAAAGAATAGCGCACAAAAGCGATGAACTTTTATGATCCCCTTTCAAAAACATCCCAAAAGGAACATCTCAGTGCATTACAATGGACTTTTTAAATATGTTTCTATATTCTTATCTGAGCTGCAATAAAATACAATGAAAAAAAAAGACATTTTACTCTGGCATTCCTCCTTCCCTGAACATCCATAGGTGAAAAATGAAATCAATGATTCAGTGACAAATACATTATGTTTCCTAAGGGGTTATTTAATGTACTCTTAGCAAGGATGGAAAATGATGGTTTCTAGAGAACAGATGGTAACAAGACAAAATATCAACAGACCACAGTTGTTGACTGCAATTTATGGAGTGTACAGATGTGTCAACTTAAATGCAGTGATTCTGAGGCCAATAAAAGTACTTCCTGATACCAACAGATTAATTTTTCATGACCACTGGTTACACAGCTATTACATTTTTAAAAACTAATCATTCACCTACAAAAGAAGCAACAATTTTGCTTGAAGATAATTATTATAAAGTGGAATGTTGTTCTTGCTGGCACAAAATAAATAGACATGACAGGACTGGATACAAGTTTGTACATCTTCATTTCAGAATGAAATTTACTGCTTTCTTCCATAAAGAATATTCCAAAGAAAGATGAATGTTAGCAGCCTATCCAGATTTAAAGTAACAGTATGCAATAAGGAGATCCCACTTCTGAGCCAAATAAGAAGCATATTTACAAAAGGGCCTTTTTTGACCTTTAATTTAGCAAGATGAATAACGGTGCTTGTGAAGGGACAAGCAAGGCAAGGGACTGGCAAGGGACTGCCAGTGCCTGAAGCTGCCATCTCCCATTTATTATCCACTGCCACATGAAATACACAGAATCTCCCATATGCTCTAGGACTACAGATACACAACTCCACAAAGCCACAGATTTCAGAACCTTCCCCAATGAATGGGTTGAGTTCTGGATCTGATCCTTGTAATTCCATTTCACTTTCATCTTGTCTTATATTTCAGCTTGGAGAAATATTTCACCCCTGGTCCCCTCCCTGTTAAGGGCTAACTCAAATTTTCCGAAGGATTGAGTCTTTGCTTGTTAAGAATAAGAAAGGAAAAAGCAGCTCTACTTTCCAAATTCCCCCCATTCTAACATCGAGATCAGCTCTACAACAAGCACTTTACATTAATGAAACCACAAAATACCCCACCAAATAGACAGTGTTAAGTTAGCTACAGAAAGAAAATTAAAAAACTCTTCTACACTATATCAGATTGCGAGGTAGTTTTTCATGAGCTAAAATTTCAAAGGACACTTCAACTCAGCTGTCATATAGCCTTTGGAAAATAAACTGCAAAAGCATCTAGCCAGAGACTGAACCAGAAGGAAAGCCCTGGGAGTACAGCAGCACCAAGAAGAAGGGGAAGTCAGACTGAAGTCAGACAGAGCCATCCATTCCCCCTGCCCAAGTCAGCATGGATGTGTATGAAAGCAATGCACCCTCCTCCAGAAGCACAGCTGGGACACACTGAAATCCCTCTCTTTCAAAAGTGTGGCATGCACAAAGCAGGACTGAGGCAGACACTGAAGAGGAGCTGCAGAAATCACTTACACTGAAACCGAAAAACATTTTGACTGCATTATCTTGGCTCCATACCAATCAACTGTTTAACCTCACCTACAGCATTCATGTTTTAGTCTCAGCTTCTTTTCACACCACCTTTCCAGCTTTCTTCTTTGTAGCTTCCTTCACCTTGTTACTTGGTACTCGTTACTAAATTTTTTTTTTGACCTCTTAATTTTCTCATTATTTTCCCAAGTATAATATAAATATTACGTTGAAATTTTGTCAAACATTTACAGTGTTATTCCCTTGATTTATTTTTCTATCCTTCCTATTGCTTATCTTTTCTATTTTGATCAGAAGCTATTGAGAGCAGACTCTGCACCACCTCACCTCCTCTGTTTTGTACTGTCTGTAGAGCAATAAGGTTCCATTCCAGTTGCCCCATAAGCACAATCATAATAAACATTATTAATAGCAACAGTGTATTCTCTACATCAGCAACCTGGCATCTCAGATTATGTATCTCCACAAAACACAGCAGTATGCACAAACTGAGGAGCTGACACCAATTTGGCCGATTCTTCTCCCTCATCGGTTTTATAGCTGTATAAACCCCACTTCAGTGGAGTTACTCCTGATTTAAAGTAATGCAAGCAAGAGGAGAAAGAGTTCTCTATTTCTGGCACACAAATGGAAGAACTCATAAAATGGAGCACACAAATTCAGAGGTCAAAGATGAGATAGCACAGAACAAGTTCCCTCTTAACAAAGCAAATTTGCACCCATTACTTTCTTCCTTGATTTCTTTAATGTTTCTGGACAGAGATTTCTAGAAAATAAAGCCCTTTAAAAAGCAAGAAATGGCGCCAAGAGTCACACTGTATTATGTAGCAATCTTAATATTTTGTAAGCTGTCTCAGGCATAATTTGTGAGAAGTGTCAAAAGAGCAAGTTTCAATTCATACAATCAAAACATCAATAGGACTGGCTTGAATTCACATATTGTTTTGCTATGCAGAACTAAAGGAGAATCTCACCTACCTGAATCATATGCAAAATCCCTAGGTTCCTGTTTAATCATCAGAGGAGGGGGGAAATTTTGACTGGCTGCACTGCCAACCATAGCGTTGTGTTCATAAACTGGATCGTGGTACTCCTGCTTAAAACCTTGAGGCGGGAAAGGGATGTTTGGTTCAGACATCTGGCGCTGATATATTGGACGTCCTTCCCTTGGCATTGCAGGCAAAGGTGGGAAAGAATTGCAAGGTTCAGAGAGCTGGCGGCGAAATCTAGAACACAAATTAGAGAGGTCATGTAAAGGACTTGAGCTAAGTTCCGTTTCCCAAAGATCTTCAGAAGTCATTATTATCACTTTCTCAATAACAAACATCTTGCTTATGATCATACCATATGCTCCCATCAGGATCACTGTCACTGTACAACAGCGGCAAGCAAAGAAACAAAAACCCCACCTATTAATACCAGCTCTAAGACCTGTCCCCACCACATCCTCTTTGCTTTCAGTACCTTCCCTCAACAGAAGAGGCAAACGGGAAATGCAACAGCTTCAAAACAGTAGAAAGACTGACATTCTACCACAGTGACATGAAGAAGGCATAGTTAGAGTTCTCTGCTCTTTCACAAATGTTAGCAACATCTTGCTCTTACTCTAATATACTCTTACCCATCTTACTGTTACACAGAAACCATTCTGACCATAATAAACACGTTTTTAATAGAGTATTGTCTGCTGTAATATTTGGAAACATTCATGTTCCATGAATGGAAAAAATCCATGAAGGGTAAAAGTCCACTGTTCTGTCCTCTGAGGGATAGTGTCATGAGAGATCGACTCACAAGGATGGCACTGCATTCCAGGAAGGGACTGTCAGCACCCCAGTAAAAGAAGAGGGTACAAATTTTTGCTGTGACAAGATTATTCCTGCCTTAACTTTTCCCCTTAATCATTTCTACATAAAAGTTGTAATCTGTACAAGCTACACTGCCATTTGCTATTCCCAAATGTTATGCCTACTGAAGAGCATAAGAGAATTTTGTTTTAAATTATCTTGATTTACATACAATGCTACTCTCAAAACCTATGCTTGTTCTTTCTTCCATAAAACCTATCTACCTGAACTAAAAGGCCTGAATGTAATTACTTGGACATCTGCAGGTTCAGAATCATACAGAAGAATACCAGGATGCTTTTTTCCCACTGGGCCCCTGATGAACTGCATGATGTCTTCCTGTTATCTCCTGCAGATTACCATGGTACTAATCACCACAGCAGTAATATTGTGTCCACTCTAACCAACAGCAAATGCAATGTTCTTGCAACAAACTGCTTACTAGTCCTGTTATCATCTATTGTAAAAAAGACACTTACAAAAAAAAAGTAACTTGTGCCTTTCTTCGGAAGCTTCTTACTGTCACACACAAAAAAATGGAGACGTAATCATTCCTGAGCTTCCTGCACTTCAGGTCTGAATCAACTTCGGTTCATGCACGCAAAAGACTTTCTTTTGGAGAAAACCGTGTGAGTGAAGAACAATGCAGGGGTTTGATTGCACAAGCAATAAAATCCTTGACTATCAACTCATAGGTAGCACATGTTTCTACAACAATTTAAACTCTACTACCATCTGTCATAATACTGCTGTAACTTGTTCTGACAAATATTTACTATCATAGCTTAATTATAAATACTGTGGAAACTACAGAGATAGAAACTATTACAATGCAGTAGTGGAGATAAAATGAATTTTTTCAATGCTGCTGTAAATACTATAATTTTTTAAGTAGAAAGACTACTGCGCTGTAACGTTGGGGTTTGCAATTCCACCTACACCTGCAGAAAATAAACTTAGAAACTCAAATGTATTATGAAACAGTTAGGCTGACTGGCACTGCATTCATTTCCTTTTTTTCCTTTTTTCATTAGCCAAAAAAAGAAGCAGAAATTATCATTAAGAACTGTCAAGGAGTGAATCAGAAAATTGCAACTTGAAGATAAAATAAGAAACAGGCTCACTCACAAAGCCTCAAAGGAAGTTAATAATACTTGTTGTACTGGAAGCTTTGTATGGAATCAAGCCATTTGTTTATACAAGTGGATTTGTTTCCTGTTGGTACTTGTTAGGACCACTTATCGTTCATATACTCATGCCCTGTATGGGCTGAACGTACTAGATACTAATGCTATCCTATGCCACCAATGCATGCTCCAAAAAAACTATGCCTTGAGTTATAGATGCATATATGAACTCACATGGGCAGGTCATTTGTTTAAATGACATTTTCTAAATACACTCACTGTAGTAGTATCTCATCTTGTAAATCATGAAAATTTGAATTTAAAAAAAATACGAAGTACCCGTTTGCTTCATACATAAGATTCAAAATAAATAAGAAAAAGGAAAAAAAATATCTTCCACTATAATTCCACCTTTCTTTAAAAATGGAGAAAAATTAGATGATTTTTTTTCTTTCTTTCTTGAGTCAGCTATTTTGGACTTTACTAAGACACATGATGATCTATAATAGAAGGGAAGCATTAGTGCAAAATGCCCTAAAGAATATGAATATCCAAGACAGTGAGGGAGGGAGCAGAAATTATGTAAAGAGCCTACAAAGCTTGCACAGAGCAAGGGTTGTGGGTACAGAAACTATACTAGGATGTATGCAAATGTCTATAAATACTCAAGTTAGAGCTGACATACAGGTTCAGTGCCCTCTTTACAAGTTGCTTTAAAACAAAATATTTTTTTCATCTGAAAAATCTTACTACTTTTCTTTTACTGTTCTCTGCACATAAGCCATTTAGCTTCTGCTGATTTCAGTCTCCTGGCAGCTTGACTTTGGTGTATGTACAGAGACACATTTATCCACCATCCTGTAATCTAAACCACTGCCTGGCTTCACTGGGGGCCTTTGTGGTTAGACCACAGTCCCTGGCTGGAGAGGAGATGGGGACTATGGCAGGTGAAGGGGCCAATTCAATGTTTCTTGATGGCCAGAAGGGCTAGCAGAGAATCTTGGTGGTATTTAAAGCTATCTCAGCAGAGCACAAAGCAGCAATATTAATGTTAGCAACCTCCTTCAAAAATTATCTGCGCAAATCCCTGGAGATAAGAGTCCTTATTAGAGCAGAAGCATGCAAATCACACTCCCAACAACTGTTTTTCTTTTCAGGTCTTAATTTGATAATGGTTAAGAGGTAAAACAAGTTTCTGAACATATATCTCTTTATACACCATTGGAATTTTAAATGTTCAAGAGCAATCAAAACTCAGCATACAACACCAGGTTCATGCAATAAAGGCTAGGGTAAATAGAATTCCACAAACAAGTGTTTGGACTGAAAAAAACAGGGAAATCCACTGAGCATATCTGTTGCAAAACTGAGCTAAAAAAGACATTGTCTGGGGATTTCTAACATATCAAAACAAAACAGGGTGACTTAAGGACAGTTTAAGCTTTAATTCTAGTCTCTAACTCTTGTGGCTTTTACTCAGACTAATGTTATTTAAGCACGGTTTATGTTGGCATCTTTTTTTGAAACGCTACATTACAAAAGGGCTTGGAGAAATGATCCACCCTTCTAAAGAATATTCTGAAGCAGGAACACTGTAACATGGCCACTTATCCCTTAGATAGGTGAACTGCTTAGCAAGAGGCCAGATATTTATAGTTAAGAACATGCTTGCTAGTGACTTCATCTCCTTGAAGGGCTTTCTAGCCTCAAGTGAATCACAGAACTACAGAATAGCCCAGGTTGGAAAGGACCTTGAAAGACCATTTGGTCTAACTTTTCGTGGGAAAGGGAGCCTAGATGAGATTATCCAGCATACTGTAATCACCCTCACAAGACAAAACCAACATGTAATTTAAATTCTGCCATTGCCAATATGAACTGATACACTAGTGCACCAAGCCGGGTGCCAGCCTTTCATAAACACACACATTTCTGACACTACGAACTTTGCTGGTTTCCACCTCGATCCCCCAACCTAAAAGGGAAGAGTTGTGGGCAAGAAGCCAGTACTACCCTATATAACAGCCACAACTGAAACACCTTCTGCATGGGTCCTTCACATGTTTTGTGTTTTACCTGTGATCCATAGGGAAGCTGTTGTCTTGGATAGACTGGGATGGAGGGAGGTGGGTAGGGAAAACGCGGTCAGGTTTAGGAGTCTGAGCGGAGTTTGGGGAGGCATGGTGCAGCGGTGACACGGGAGTGCTGGATGGCGTCGGTGGGTTGGAGGGCCTCATTCCCACTTGTGGTTTCTGATCATAGGCACTATTAGTAAGCAAGGGAAAAGCAAGGTAGGTTATTTTTTTTCAAAGAAAGAAGAAAAACAAAACCATAGCATCTACATCCAGAAAAAAAATCACCACAAGTGCCCCACTTAGAAGCTTTTGATTATAGTTAACTTATGAACCAGTTTGGGGCAGAAGGATTCTCAACTTTACACTAAGAAGAGCAATGAAGAAGTCATGTCAGAGGCAAGTGATTCAGCACAGCATTTTCTTCTCTGAGGCACAGAAATGTATTTTAAAGGACTCAGTCTTACACTCACATTCTAACAAGAGGTATACAAAATACATAAAAGTAGAAGCACCTGGACTAGAGCACAAAAAGCTGACAGTGCCTGTCAAGGCTCTTTTTCTTTTGCACAAACCACAAAGTGAGACAGTAAAACAATACAGCCAGAGGGAAGGGATCTGACCCAGAAAAACAATGGTATGCTGCTTAGTTACCCATACTAGGATGTCAGCAGCCTCTCCTGACAGGTTTCTTTTACCCCTCTCTCTCTCAAAAATAAACTGCTGGTCCTACAAATACATAGATGCTCTTTTCAAGGGCGTCTCAAATCAGGAAAGGACTTGAGAACACTTTGATCATCCCTGTTTCTAACCAGGAGAAATGCAGACATTAGGACTATAGTAAGCACAAGCTTGCACACTTTCCTGTGTCAGGTCCCTTAGCACTCATCAAATCCATCAATGGATTCATTTCATTTTTGAAACCAAAATCACTCCTTATAACTGGCAAAAGTGCCAGTCTTTTCCTTTTTTTTTTCCCCCATTCATATCCAAAAAGTTACATGTTATAATGCTTTAAGTGCTAACAGTTTTCATAATACATTAATGAGAATCAAAGCTAGAGGAAAGATTCTAAAACAGACTGAAATGCCAATAAGAAATCCTTCACTGCTGACGCTAAAGGAAGGAGTGGCACGTAAATGCAACCAAAAGAAAGTCAATAAGGAATGAAGAGGTATCAAGCCCCTCCACCACCCACAAATAAATAAAGCTTTTATTATCTATGCCTATAAAAGAAGACAACTTGCTTTTGAATGCAACTAATGAAACACTGTTTTCAAAGGTAATCACCCAGGAATATACACATACAACATTTGCACAATTTGTCAAATACCTAATGTGTTGCTCAGACCTGCCAATCCCTTGCCTGTTACACAGATCTCTCTTTCCTAATGTGCATAATGCATTTTGAAAGTACTTTCAACACAGCTCACAGAAAACAAGATACTCCTTCTCTCTATTTCACGCTTGTACCCTGGGTTTTTAAACTCTGGCTAGCTCCCATGGAGGAGGAATGGAGGATGTGCATTTTGATAAAAAACACTGCTTTAAAATTATTATGTAAGTGTTTGACACAACTGTAGACAAATCCATCAGTGTTCATCAGCTAAATGCATTATCTCATCAGTCTGTTATCTGCTGAAGAGGTAACTTTTATAAGATCTCTATTATGGTTTTATTACTCTTTCGACAGTCCTCATTTAAGCCAGTAGTTCTCACTGCAAACATGCTCCTAATTACTTTACCTGACATTGTACAGGCACTTTTCCCCATAACTGAACTTGAATGGTTGCTCTTGACTGCAAGTGGAGCCAAGTTCCGAACATGGGCTATGGGGTTCCTTCTTGATTTTCACAGGGAGACCATGAAAAGCCACTGGAAAGAGAAGGAGAATGCAATTAAAACCCAAGTACAATATCAACAATTAGTTTTCCCAAGTAAGCTCAACAATGCTAATTAAACACATGATTAATTAAACAATTGTAATAATAAAAACAATATAGGAAACAAACATTTCAAATATTTCTTTGAGTGTCAACTGAAAAATAGACACCAGAGATCCTTCACATTGGCTATTATCACTTCTATTGTTTAATAGAATGATGGCCAGCATCCCATCTCATTAGCAGGAAAATAACAGCCCACTTATATTTGGCTTAACTACTGTAAATGTTGTCAGAGGCAAAATACTTCCCAGGCACCAAATGTTTCTAAGTAATATCAGAGGTTGCTTTTAGCTATAGATGCAATAGTAGTCCACTTCAAAGAGTGTCGCACAAACAACTCCAAAATAAATTTGAGATATATCAGCCTCAAGTATATGATCAGTAATGTTTTTGTCCCGCAGAATGCTTGAAAATTTGCAGCGAAATTCTTGAAACTAGATGATTATATGCACTTTTAATTATAAATAACATCTACCAAAAATTTAGAAGAAATGGCTTAAGTAATTTTTCCTAAAAATAAACAAGACAAAATCCTGGCCTGACCAAATTCAATAGTAGATGTGATACAGACACAAACCAAAAGGAAAAAAGGTCATACTTTTTGAAAGCTAAAAAAACCCAGAGAGGGTGTGACAGAAATGCAGAATTAATTAGAAGCACAAGTTAGTCTGTATTAGGAGAAAGGCCAAAGGTAAAGGCAAGGTTAACCAGCAAATTAGTTTATGCCAGACAACTTTCCTTATTTCATATCCAATCTTAACCAAAATTAAAGCAGAAGAAAATTCAAAGTTCACCTGATGCTGACAAACCTAAATAAGTGGCTAGGAGGACAAAGACAGGTATGTAGTGGCTTGAAAACACACCTATCAAGTTTTAAATAAAATGAGGTTGTTAATGCATTTTTGAACTCCAAGATGCCTAGAATTCAGAGATAATTTTATCACTGATTTTTGATGTTGTCACCAAAACATCATAGTATGAACATCACATTCTAGCCTGACATAGACACTTGTATCTCCATAAAAATCCAAGTACATGCAGCAGTTCCTTTTAGGGAATCTCAGCAAAAAGTCGGCCTATCGTTATATATACCATCAAGTAGCATCTTACCCCTTCTCTTGCACCTGAACTTGGGAAAGAAGATTTTTTATAGACTACATATTTTCTGATACTAATGCATCTGCATACACACGCCAGGGTTCACTGGGGAGATAAATGAAATGCTGTCTAAGAAGTGAGCATCAGAACCACTAAACTCTGGCATCTGTGAGTAAGGTCTGGATTCCAGACTTTTGCTATGGGTTTTCTCATGGTTAGGCAATGTTCACAGAACTCTTTCACAAATAGATCCTCTTGTACCCTATTACATGACAGCTTCTACTACTGCCTTTCAGTTGAGTCATCTGCAACATAACACTATTCTATTTTGACATGTATTTTCACAAAACTCACAAGAGTTAGCAGAAAACTGTTATTCAGCTATTATATTTTGTGGATAATATCAGTTATGTGGAAAGATTAGAAAGGAGAATCAGACAATAAAACATACAAAATGCATATGCACAGCACAACAACTTCAGAAACAGAGCTAGAAAATGCGAACATCACAAGAAAAAAAGAATTCTTCCTGAATAAAACTGTCTGAACTTCCACTAAAAAGAAGCCCACATGGACTTCTTGAAAAGCAATTCTCAGATTTAATAACATGGCAAAATGCACTTCAGTCAGCTTTCCAACATAATCACAAAGCAGGCTTATATCCAGTAGTTTGTTTCAGGATGTTTCTAGTGAACTTTTACTGCTGACTCTCCTTTGTATGTCTTGGTCAAATAATGCATGCCACACATTTAATACATGTGATGGGCCCCACAACTCTGGGACGCTGGCTCTGATGCTAAGGTAGGCAATCTCTTTAACTTGAATCAAAAAATTAAAACACAACTGCTACAAGATTCTTTTTTAAAGCCAGTATCACATATTTGCACAAAGGCCACATGCTGCTCTATTTTTTTATTTTTTATTTTTACTTTGCTACTTCCTTGGAGTTAATCTGTTATGAAAAATTACTTCCCTTATTTATTTTTAAATAACGGGAGTACAGAGACTCCCACACTACAGCCCTGTGCGGAGAACTGGCTGGGTATTTCATCACAGCGCTGAGAGCCTGAACGTCTGCTAACAGGCAGTTTTCCAGCTCACTGGCACAGGCACAAGTGAAAGCAGCACATTCATTTTGTGCAATTTGCTTTACCTTCCCACATGGAGTTGGTGCATGTAAAAGGCTGTTAAGTACTAAATTATTCCTTATCAAATCACCATCATCTGGAGTCATGATCAACACTAATTAAATTACTTTCACTGAACACGGCTCCAGCCTGCTGCCTCAACTGCGAGGTACATTTTATTTTGCTTACTGTACAGTCCTAGCAAGGTACAGGGCACACTGCTAGAAGGCATCTGTGCTGTAGTTTTAATTAAAGTTTACCTCACCTTCCTCCCAGCTTTATAAGCTAGGGTAAAGTGTATCAAATCAAGTAGGTTAACACCTTCACTTCATTTAGAGAAAGCATTACAGACCAAAGTGATTTTATATTAGATCTTTATCTTAACTATAGCCAGAAAGATAATGTAGCTGTAAAATTTAAAGCCTTCCTCGGGCAGTCCCCTGACACAGTCACCATGCTAAGCTTTATCTGTAACTCCTTAAGTGTACACTTTTAGAGGTAGAAAGGAAAAAAGATAGGCTGATAAAAATACTTACTGCTTTTTTGGGGGACTTTCTTGAAGGCTACTTGCCCTACATGTCTCAAGTGTGGCTGAAGATGACAGACTTATTTTAACAACAAAAATTTCTAACATTCAAAGCAATTTTCGTATCATCACTGAAACCCTCTGCCCATCACTTCTGATTTTAGTGTGACGCTCATTCTATAGTGCACCTATTAAAAGAGAATTTAAACATACACTCTTTTGCTAAACTGGATTTTATATTATGTTCTCAATCCTCCTTCTTTTGAGGAGGGCAGGGTTGCTTATTTATACAATCTAATTTTAGTGCAGCATACCAGCTACCAACACATTCATATTAACAAAATGACATTTTAAACAACCAGCTCCTTACCACTTCTTTCTTCCTGATGGTAAATTCATTTTACTTAACCCCAGAACAAGAGTCTCAACCCTATTAAAGTAAGGGGCTCTCTGCCTTAATAATGATCTTATTAAACAGTGACCAAGGGCCACGATTTCATCCCGAGTGATTACTTATAGATAACTACCTCTGAACTTGAAAGGCAAACAATCTTACAACGTGTATTTAGATGGATGGCTTCAACACCTCATCTCAACTACCACACAAAGTCAGGCTTATTGGTATCAGAAACACACCCGTGCCCCACAGACCCTGTCTGGAGCATCTCCAAAGCCAACACACAGATATAAGGCAAGCAGGACTGCCACCATTTGTAGCAAATTGATGAAGGTATAATACATTACTGTATGCATATTCTCTGTGCATAAATATATCTATTTATATCTGCAGAGTAAAAGGGCTTGCATATTATACATAATGTGCTGTTGCACAGACCTAGATTCTGTACAAAGCAATAATGATTTCACCACAAAATAAACTCCCATGTAACATGCAAAAACATGGGGTGGAACCTGCCATCCATCTTTCAGAAGTGCTGCTCTACTTTGCTGTCTGTCAACAGCCTAATCCCTGAACATTTTGTTCATAATAACACCCAAAGAATGAAGAACCACACAACTCAAATGAAGAATCATTTTATTAAGAATTCTGAAGTCAAAGGAAGAATTGGTTTGTCTCAGAGGAGTCTAATAAGTACACTTTCTAGCCTGAGAAACAGGAAGTGTACCACCTCTGTACAGACAGAACTGAATCTACTTCTTTTGAGAAAGCCCTGAAATGCAATGCATTAAGCAACAGCTTAAAATATTTTTCAATTCAAGAGATGATTATTCAACATGAAGAAGAAATTAGGACTATGTGATATGAAATGGCAAGTCATTTCTCCTTTGAACAAAAAGTAACATTTTAACTTTTATACTTCAGATTCTTGCCCAGAACACATGATAAAATCTTATTTATGAGGAAGAATGGTTTTAAACATACTTTTAAAAGCCACAAAATATAACTGGTAATTCAGTGATGTAGGCAGGCAATGTTTACTCCACTGACCAAAGAGACAAAGATGTCCTACCCCACACTTGTGAGTCAAGAACATTTACTATATGGTACAAAATCCATTGACAGCGGTTGATTTTGTTCCACATTTGCTCCTGCTAGTGAACTCTGATGTCTCTTAAGTAATACTACATTCACATGTATTACATTTGAAGACTTTGAGTATCTGAAGAGAAAAGGAAGTAACAGTGTCATGGGCTAAACATGCTGTTTCTGAGCTGTTTTTCAAATTTATGCTCTCAAATCATTTTTTAAACACAATTCTGTAAATAAATTCACTAATTTTTATCATCAATTGAGGCAAAATTGGTAATAGGAAATGTAAGTTTTGAGAGATTTCTTGAACACACTTGAGTATGGGGAACTTGACTCAACAGCAGGATGAAAAGACAGAAGATTTAAAAATACTTAAGCCAATACCAGGTACTAGACTGACTGAGGTGAACCAAGATAATACTTGGTAAAATTTCAAATGCAAGAAGAAAAGGCCCCTGTACTGATAAAGCCAACACTGTCACACTTCAAATCTATCTCTTGATACATACAGCAATGCAGCAGGCACTTCAGATACATCAGAGTCTCTCCAAGATTCTTTTCCAGTACATTTACTTCTGCCAAGTCCTCCCCTTCCCCCAACACACAAAAATCCATTACTAAAGGGTCTAATCTCAGCTATCAGCACAGAGTGCCTTTTATGGAGCCATTAAACCATTTCTCTTGTTTACAGTGCCTGAAGAAAGATGTGAATTATGTCTGTGACAAAACAGGCGATAACATTTCTAAACTGCTATCAAAATGCAAACTGAAATACACTTAAGGACAGGGACCCTAATTCATATTTTTGCCATTTTCCTCGCTCACTATAACTTAACAGCACTCACCTGATGATTCAAACAAATTATTTATGCTATAAGTACAACAGGTAGGCATTAGTGAAAAAAAAAATCTGCTTTTAAACAGTTTATTGAACAGTTCGTCAAAGAGCATAAAATGCTAGTTAGGTGATAGTAATGACCTCGCTGCTCTTATCAGAAAACATTTTTTAAAAATCCAAGCACAACACTGTGGGTTCACGAGCCCTGAAATGCCTTATTTTTGCAACAGTCACCTTAACATTTAAATTATACATTCAGTATAAGTATTGCATATCTTAAGCAATGAGCTATGAAACTAAATACTTTCTCCATAGCTTTCTAGGTGGGAATGCTGGGCTTTATATATATTTTCCAAAGAGGTTTCAAAAATGGGCATTCAACTCACGAAACAATAGCCTTCTGCATTCTGGAAGGCATTTATTGATTATTTATTTCTAGATCACTATGATTTGAGCTTTAGACCTTTGTAGACAGCTGCACTCTGAATTTCAACAATCATTTAATAAGCATCATATTAAACACATCAGGATGCCAAAGCAGTGTGTTCTTTCAATTTCACTGTACTACATATTTTGATGAGAAGTTTTACTGGTAACTTTGAGATGCTCAGGAGCCATCAGAAGCAGGCACTCGACATAGCTGACCATTCATTCATACTCCAGAGGTTATTGTGCTGCAGCTGGCTGCAGTATGCAGCCTCGTATACTAACAGAACCTGAAATAAAAACATTGTATCGGAGAGGTGGCAGATGAAGAGAGCTGGGACAATAAAGGCTGGTAATCAAGCATTTCCATCTAAACTGTTCACAATGATTTTGAATAAAAAGCCTATAAATACATAAGACTGCTACAGCTGAAGACAAAAGTGACTGCAAACATGGACAGCTGAGGCAAGATCTGCAGTTGTCTTCACCCTATGTGATCCCTTGCAAAAACTGTTTTGTTTCTGACCACTGCAACAGCTGCAGAAATGAGCAAGACTTGAAGGCTGTGGGCTGATTTAAAAGAGGCTGAGCAGATTACATCTACACAGACTCCACCAGGTTCTTCAACCATTTATCTATCAAAGTCACCTCTATCAGATCTTAGCTGAGCTCCAGTCAACTGGATTTCATTTAGGTCCTGGACTCTGCCAGATATTGGAAGAAGTTGGTGACAAATTGGATATCTGACACACAGATATGCATCATCACTGTGGTTTCAGAGACTATCCTGGCAGTTTATAGAAAAGCTGAACATAGACAAGAGACCTGAACTTTGACTACCTTACAAATGAAAGCTGCTAGCAAGGGAAGGGAAGGGAAGGTGGGGATGGGAGGAATCTGTGGATTCCTGTCAAGTATCTTTTTGAAGAAATACATGATTTTGATATTATTCTCCATTTTACAGTTGCATCTAGAAACCTAGAACTCCTTCAAGATCCAGAATTTAGACCTAAAGACAACTGGGCTCCATCTAGACTCACCAAATAGTGACCGTTCACCTGAAACAGTCTGCATATGTGTTTGGATATTTGTGTGTGCACACAGAGTCAAATGAAAGTAAGTATACTGAATGTGCAAGCATGCCTCTGCAATGATACATTACATATGGCCAAAATATGTGCAATATTGTAATAAAGAGTAGAAAGCTTTTTCCTCTTCAAATGGATATGTATAACTGAGGAAAAAATGGGTAAGCAGCATGCAGAAGAAAGTAACAACTTGTAAATGTGTGAAAAAGCATTCAATAAAAAGCTAGTTCTTTCTTATGTGGTAGCCTGACTCTAAGTCCAGAAAAGAAAATCTCTGGACAGCCCTTAACACAGAGAATGCTCTGCCACCCCTTGTCTCAGTGCTCTTTCCCAGAAAGTGGGACTTCATGACTGGGCAGTACTTGGCAAAGCCATTATATATGATTCCATCAATTCAGTCTTCGCCTTGGCTTCAGATCAGATCCTTCCAGCCCCTACTAGCTCAAAAGATAGAAACAGCATGGGACCTCATTTTTTGGAAGCTAGTTCTGAACGATGAGCCCAAGCACCAGCTTTCAAAGCCAACTGGCAAGAATAGAATACGTGGGCAAGATGGATCTATTTGAGAACCTTGTTTAACAAAAAGAAAATACCAGCTTTGAAGTAATCTGTCACCTTTACTGGAAAATATGCAACTACAAATGCACTTTAATAACAGTTAGAACTCATGCTGCAAAATGAAGCAAATAGCTTATTTTCTTTTCCAAACTAAAGCTTACAATATTGTGCATGTCAATTAATGGTCTACTTGAATTGCACGAATGCTACGCAATAGTATAGCCTTAACAATCCTTAGGGGGTGGGAAAGGATGGGGGGGAAGGTAAAGAATAAAAGACAGCCCAAAATTGTGGGATTTTTTCCTCAAAGCCTTCATGGACTGTTCTCAAATGACACGGTATGAGATTAGTAAAAAATATTGATTTTGAATTTGACTTAGGATAAAGTAGCAAGCAGGTGAAAACGAACGCAGCAAAAGCTGGAATTTATTTTTGTTTACTACCAAGGAGTTTCAAGATGGAAAATAACAGCTCATTTTCCTACAATTGATATTGGAAAATTCTGGACATTAAGATCTACAGTAATGCATCCATCTTAGACAGCGCTGTTTGCTAAAATAACTTGCTCTTGCTTTGGAGTGAGGTTTTTTTCTTTCCTAATTTTTGAAGCAAAAAGCATTACAGATTAATGACTAAAAGACAAAAAAAAAAGCATTGATGAAACTCAATTTGAAATTAATTTAATCACCTGCTCATCTCTAGATTATGTTAATTCTATATATTCACCATAATTTTCCCTATCCTGACTATGATCTGGCATTAACATGAAGTCTTTGAGATTAGCACCTGAGGCCAAACAAAGTGTTGGAAAAGAAAACAGAGGAGAGTGCAGTGAACTCTTCTAGCACACCAAGTTTATACTTGGTGTATATCAGTATATATAGTATCAGGTTTATACAAGGGCATTTATACACAGGGAAGAGGTGACCAACAAAAACATCACTAAAATGCAGGCATATGCCATTTCCCTGCAGGACAGCTTATTTGACAATTAAACATGATGGTCCTGCCCCTGTTCAGCACAGAAATTCTTCTAGAAGCTTCTTCACAAAAGAAAACAAGTGTCATTCTTTAAGTGGAATTTTCTAAAGCTTGTGTGCTAACACATTAAAAAATACTGCCAGTATAGCTATTTCTGGGCAGCTAACCCAAGGCCCCCTTGCCATGACAGATGTAGCCTCCCCTGAGAGGTGGAGGGGTTCCCAGTCAGTGTGGGAGAGGAAGCACAGTATTGGAGGTTGTACCCATTCAATTTAATAATTGCTTCACTGCTATAAATCCTCACTTTTAGTGCAAGATACTCCTGATTTGCTTGTCTGTGCAGTTGCAATTTCTGAAATGCTCATTAGTTACTGAGGGTACACCTGCAGCCTTCTGACACTGGAAGTCCTGAAGGCATCACTGAGATAATTCAGACATTTGTAGACACTTGGCTTCTCATTTAAAAGGACCGTGTCAGTAGAAAATTTCATAGTATATCCCCTGAGTATATTCAGTATAATAAAAAGTAAAAAGCCCACCCAAAAGGGTAAGCCACTTGACTGGGGGGTAGGGGGAGTAACTTTCAGTAAATATCAATAAAAGGTAACCTACTCACTAAAATGCAGAGGTAGAGCAATTCCAAGGCAAACTTTTCTAGAGGCTTCTAGTAAATACCTAGGTAAGGCACTATAGGTCCTTTGTCATACACTGACAGTGTATTTGGGTAGCTGCTACCTGGCTGAACTGCCACGCGGTATTAGAAGACTGTCTCTACTCTTCTACCCCCAAGCATGGAACATTTTGGCACAATTTTGGTTAGTTGATCCCTCTCTGCCTCTACCCCCAAAAGATTCTCACTTTCCCGTTAAGAATTGTCTAGAAAGTATTTTCAGGCAGCAGGAGCTGCAGTTACCAACACAGTTTCTTAGCCTCCAAAAGAAGCAATCCCACAGAAATGCTGTCACAGGCACTGTTTTATTCCGATTTATGTCCCCTTCCTGCAGTGCTCTCCTTCCTTTCCAGACAATTTACCTGTCCAGCTGTAGGAGACTCACAGCTGCAGGCAGTCGAGTGGAAAGTGCTGCCAGAGGGTCTCTGCCTCCTAGCAAGTACCTCCAGGGTAAAAGTGAACCTGCTGACAAATACCACAGGCACTGGATAACTGGGAAGAATACAAGGAAATTTGCAGAACATTGGTGGGAGGGAGAAGGGAAGGATTAAGCTAGGAGGAGTGAACTGGCTCACTTTGATGTCTGAGGAGAGCAGGTGAGGCAGGAGGAAGAGCTCTCCCTGCCCCCAAAATAAACAGAGGCTTAGGGCTCTCTGGAGGGGAAAGCAGTAACCTAATAAAATTAAACCAGCTGGATTCTGTAGCAGTTGAACTAAAACACATGGATAGCTAAAGATGATTATAGGGAGAGAAAAAAAAATTCTAAATAATTTTTAATCCCTCTGTATTGGATCTGCAACTTCCAAGTCCACACAGAGAAACAGGGCTGCTCTTCACCTGCATTTGCTTTGTTAAAATCCTGGGAGGAGATCGAGGGCATTTGTTCCTACAGCTACTGATAATGTATCTGGCTCCAAAGGCTCCCAGGCACGGTGCAAAAAGAGGCAATCCACCTTTAAAGCTTCTGTTAAAGAGGAAGTTCTTAATGTAAAATCAAGCCTGGGAGAAAACTTAAATTGTATTCCTACCTGGGAATTATCAATAAAGTTAAATGCAAAGAGAAGAGCTGGCCACTATATCAGGGTCTGTGTGCTTTTCTGAGGACAGGATTTCCATTTGCAGCAATTTTCAAAATTTAATTTAAATTGTGAGAGGTAATGGCTAAGTATTGCGTAGTTTCCATTACTAAAGTATTCAATAATATCCCAGCATTTTACACATACACACACATGCACACTTTCCACTTCAGATAACTCTGCAGTTTGACACTTTCAGGTCTGGATTTAAATAGATTTTGTAGAAACAAAATTATGAAGAAAACTCTGGAAACTATAACAAGCATTTTCCCCAAACGTAACAATAAACTCTAAAATGAACAATTTTGTATTTTCTATTTATTGTTTTAAAGGTATCATCAACTTGATATTTAGGAAAGATGGCCACAGCAGAAAACAAACAGGAACTGATTCTGCCTCATTTCCCCTCTTACGGAAAAGTTTCAAGTTACATCAATATAATTATTATCTTTGTTGTTCTTTTCTGATGTATTCATGCAAAGAGCTAACAGCCATCTATAAAGAAGAGGGCCACTGATCTTGTTCTTGCAGCTGAACAAAATGTGAAAGAAACTGGATTTAATTGCTGGTTCTGCCATAATCCAAGGAACCGGTGTCAGAAGGTTGATTCTAGTTTGAAGTAGCTCAGCCTCAGGAGCCTATCCTTACAGACCCATAACCAATGTGTCAGTTTGTGTCCCTATAAAAACAGGAATATCCTCATAATAAAAGAGCATCCTAATAAAAGATTATCCTTAAGGATAATCATGCCTGTCAGATAGTTACTCAAGCATATACAAAAGCAAGAAGAAAACAATAAATAATGGACTCCACACTGAGTGGTCTCTAGCATTAATTAAACAACTAATTTAAAAGATTATTTACAATTTGTTTTTATTTTAGCAGCTTTCAATGATAGGCACTAAAATAAAACAAAACTGCATTTTGAAATTATTTTTAATTCAATCTTGCCTTTAACAATAAGTATATATTCATAAAACAAGTATACACTAACTCAGGGTAGCTAATGGGATGTTTGTTTACTTCAAGTAGAGAAAAGGACTGTCACCACTCTAAATACATGTGTCCTCCATGCTTCAGTGTTCAATTTCCACAAATGTTCACCAGTAACAACTCTAACAGAACACTTTTACAGATCATTCAAGGAAGGCTGAAATCTAATTCTCTAGTTCACTACCAAAAACTACTGCAAAACCTGCAGTCTCCAGTGGAAAAGGTGCGGGCCATTGAAATAAGTCAACAGTAAAATTCAGCTTACAGTTTTTATCACTGATTCAACAGGGAAACAAAGAAGCCATTGTCAGAAGTGGTTACTTCTGGGAACATAAAGTCAAGACTATATTTAAGTAGGCCGATTTTCAAAGACTCTTAGCAAAACGCTCTTTCTGGAGCCAGTGGAAGTTTGACCACCTGCAACCAGGTGCTAGTTCTCAGCACAGATATTTAAGGCTTCTGCTGCTACTTAAATGAGACTTGCTGAACATACATTACCGATACACTTGCTGATGTTTTCTGAAGCCAAGGATTCCTAAAGTGATTATTTAATATGTGCATACAATCAGTAAGACTGATAATTACTTTTTGTATTTCCTATATGCATATATATATATATCTACACACACACACACAGACTATATAGTCTTGTATTAATCCAGCTGCCAAATGCTTGAAACTTTTTGTCTTTACAGAATACTGACGCTTTAAAAAGTCCTTGTTGTCTCCATTTCTCTTATTGCTTTGGTCATGTGAAATTTTTTAACAGATTGTTAGTAAGGAAACATTGCATTCAGTTACAGCATGAAGACAGAGTATTAAAATAGAATTAAACTGTTTATCTTTTCTAGGTATACATTATAAACAGAAAGGAAACAACCTTTGAGCAAAGAGGATCAAATTAGCAAGACTGGGAATTGTTTTTGCACATGTAATTTTTCAAATGTCTTTGATGACGATTCATAATATATAAATTCAAAGACAAAAACCTGGCCAGTCAGTAACCTTCCTATTCAGTGACTGCAGGACTCGGCAGTAAATGTCACTGCTAGAAAATATTTCACTACATTAACTTACTGGCAACCACATTTGCTGAATAAGTTCATAAACAGCCACAGGAAAAAAGACAACCAGAAATAAAGCTGCAAATGATTCACTCTTTTCTAACATGCATAATCCTCAGCTTACAGAAGAAATAGATATGTAAGAATAAAGATATCCTTTACCAAGACAGTTCACTTCTCCATTCACCTCATCAAGGTCATACTAGAATCCAGGAACTGGTAAGAGTAATGTCTTGAAGACAAAGAGAATGAAGAATAAGTGAAAGGAAAAGAATCCTTCTCAGGGAAAAGACGAGCACATGCCTTGATAAAATAATCAGTTTTCTATTTCAAGTTTAAACTAGGTTTAGACCATTCCTAAAAAAAACCACCAATGATTTCTAAAATTCAAAAGAATTAATAAATATAATAATTTATGCATATTTATCAGCTTATAAATGTCTTCACTGTAATTACCTCCTAGTACTGAAATGCACAGGACCAAAACAAAAGGGCTTAGAACCTGAAACAAGGACTATTTTTCCTGTAAGCTTACAGAGGGCTACCTCTGTCTTACATGACACAAATGTCTGTTAATCATGTCAGTGCTTAACTGATGTCTTGAGGAGTTTCACTCTCTCCTTTTTTTAACTGCTATATCCCTCGAAAACTTCACAACACTCTGTAGGAGAGCCTGATTTCTATCTCCAGTTGCTGAGGCAGCAAGCAGAAATAAAAAGATTAAAAAATTATACAGACCGCAAATACATTTTGCATAAAGAAACGTGATATATAGAAGAGGATGAACTCAGCTTGCAGACTGCCTCCTTATTTTACACCATTCCAGAGTTTATGGATTTTCAAATCAGTATTTACACTGCTCTCGAAACACAAAACTCATTTTTTCAAAACACTGTGTGGAAAGGAGTTTTAGGAGAATAAGGGTTTTGTATCAAAATAGAATCACAAAGACCCTTCAGTCTGCCTTGCTTGGTTTCAGCGTGAAAATACAGCCAAAAGAAGTTTATGCACACTTTAATACAACTGGAACTGAAAAAAATTTTTAAAGACATATACATACTCCTGATAAAATTAAAAACTCTCTGGTTTAAAACAGAAATAACGGTAGTGTTAAGAAAATACTGCTGTGACCACAAGTTACAATGTGAGGATCGCTTGTATTTCCAGAGATGAGACCTCCACAGAGGGAAGGAGGGGAGGCTTCCTCAGCGAGGAAATAGAAGTTTTTTTCAAAACTGAGAATTCAACATTTTGAATAAAATATGTTTAATGTTTTTGTTTTCATGTAAACAGACATTAGGAAGTGACCTGACAGCCTTAAGAAATTACCATTTGAAAGAAAAAAGGTCTACATGCTTCATCTTTGATCTACAAGACAGATTTATCACAGGACAGGATGACTGAAGTTTATTCATTAGCTGATAACCTTCACATGCAACCCAAGCCTTTAATCTGCAATAAAGCAGCAAACAAGGATGGGGCTCTAAGGAAAGGAAACGAACTCAGCCTGGCTGAGCAGGGACATGGCAATGGAAGGGCAGTGGGCAGACAGGGGCACAAAACCCCACAAGAAGAGCCCTGTCCAGCTGCCTGGGCTCCCCATGCCCCACACTGCTGGAGACCATCAGGTTCAGCTTGGTCCTGGGCAGTTAAACCAGTCTGCACAAGGTGTCTGCTGTCTCTGCAGATGCCCAGAGGTATCTTTCCATTAGCAATAAAATTCACATCACAGTCTGCTGGGCACTCTGAAAGAAAGCTTCCACATTAGAAGTTTTAAAAATCAAAAGCTATGTTCTTGATGGGGTCTTCTAATTTGTTTCAGAGGGCTACTGCCACCACCAGTATTTACATAATCTGTGAGACACTATCATTACTGCTATCCAGGAAAATCTTAAATTTTTGCACCTTCAAAGCTGGAAATTTAGTGTAAAAATACAAGCAGATAAGCAAATAAACAGAAACTGCTTATTAAAATCAAAGCAAGCCCACAAATTCTCCACTATTAAGATCACAAATCAAAGGCATTACGGTCGACGCTCTCCCTCATGGTAAAACTTTTTCAAGAATCAAATCTTGCAATTATGGTCACAACTATATGGCAGATTTAAATATTTCCAAAAATCTTCTAGAGGAAAAAGAAGAAAAACAAAACCTTTATTTAGCACAGGCTAATGCCCATCAATGAGCCACAAAAAGAGTTTTCTGAACGACACCAAATCCTAATTTCTTTTGAATGTGAATTTAAAAAAAAAAAAGGAAAAGAAAAAGAAAGTTAACAGGTGGTAACAGTTTCAGTCCTGCTTTAAACAAAGGAAACAAGTGCTCAGGGATACAATGAAAGAAGCAAGGCTATCTAAGGCAACTATGAAGGGAGATAAGGTGGTCAGCATCGACTCCTCAGTCTGACCTCTCCAGCTCTTACAACAGCAATTGCACTGGACTGTCTTTGTAAAATGCTTTTGAGATCTCCAGATAAGTGATCATTAAGAAAGCTGTGTATCTCACAGCAGAGTGATACATGCATTTCTGTACCTACTTCAAACCAGAAACAAAGATGTTAAGCAACATGCCCAAGGTCATGCAAAGCTAAAGGCAGGAACAAGCCACAGAGCCCCGACTCTCACAGCCCTTAAGAAAGAATCCATCACAGTCGGGCATGCACTAAAAGAAGTAAGCAAATGTCTCTGTATTTGACAACATCTGACCTATGGAAGGAAGTAGTTTCAAGACAAGTGGCAAGAAACAAAACACAGCTGCAGCAGAAAGCCCTACCAGGGAATAGCTCAGCGCCAGGAATAAGTAGCACCACCTTGCAGGATATTTGTCAGACTGCCTGCTGTAGCACCACACTTGCAGAGCTACACTCAAAGAAAAGGTTATTCCGGACACACAGACTCTAAATAAAGGCAAAATAAAATTTAAAAAAGGAAAAAAAAATCTCAAAAAAACAACCTGAAAAGATGCTGGTGCGTGCAACTTGCCACATGCAGACAACCAAAACACTACCAACTGTAATTCCTAGAACATTGTGCACTACCAAGACAGGACTACCAGCTGCCTATGAAGTGAATCATCACATTAAAAAAATGACTTTTTTTTAGTCCACTAAAATCTTTTCTAGAAGCTGCAAAATTAAACTATTCTGCATCAAACCCAAAAACAATTCCAGTAAATATGCCTCATTTTGACTTCAGTAGACCTGTCAGAACTCCTAGTATTCTGGTGTTTTCTACATTTATTGTGCAGAGTTCCTTCTCAAAATATGTCAAAACAAGGGAAAATTAACCTCTATCAATTTCTCACCAGCTCTAGCCATACTAAAGCAAGCAGAAAATGCTTTTCTAATTCTGAAATTCGCTTTTGAAATTTAAATCACAGAAAGAAAAAGAAAGAAAATAAACCAAAAAGAAGCATTTTTAATACAGTAATGCAAAAAAAATCATTATTTTGTATGCTGCAAATATATAAATAAATATTAAAGCTTTTCTCATTTAAACTGCATTTGGAATATCCTACACCATTAGTTAAAATGACAGAAGAATACAGCTACCTGAAGCCTATGTAAAGAATCTCTCTTTAACAGGCTTTTAAAGATTGAAGCCAGAGCATCTAAAAAGCACATCCCTGAATAATTTAAGATTCCTGGCATCTACATTGAAAGCGCCCCTTTACTAAACCTGGAGGAACAAAAAAAGAGGTAAGAGAAAGAATAAAGGTCATGAAAGATCAGTGACAAAATCACTACTAAAAAGAGTGTTTTTTCTATCTTAAAGTTTAATCAGACATGGAGAAGCATGGATTTTTACAGCCAGCCCTTCCCATTTACTGTCAACAGATGTGGTCTAACACTAACATTTACCCCTTGGCAGTGGTTAAGTTAAGGCTGTGATGATCTCAGAAACAATACAGGAACAAAATAAACCAGGAGGAAGGAAAGTGATCAAGAAGATGAAGCACAAGACAAATCCTCATTAACAGAAACTCCGTAACCAAGAAAAGCTAAAGTCTAGAATTTATCATTAAATACATAACTAATGCTTCAGAGCAAAAGAAAAAAAAAAAAAAAGAAAAAGAAAACTCTGATAAAGTAGATCCATGAAAATACATATTATTAAAACAAAATAAACCATGATTATACTATTAAGACACAGGCAATCTAGTTTGGTGCAAAGTAATCCCCATTTATAACCAACTGTACCAAGGTCGCATTACAATTCAGTGTTTTGCTGACAATACCAAGTTTTCTTTGCCAACTACATCTTTTAAACATCAGCAAATCCTACCTACTTCCTCTTATGTCTGTCACAGAAACCATCCAAACAATGGGAGCAAGTAATCTTCACCTCAACAGCTATTGACTTCGAGCAAACTGAACACTTTATTCATTTTTGCTCCTGAAGTGGAAAGTCCTTGCTGTTCTACAATATCTGAAAGCCTTGCCACTGATTACAACCAATTCAGGATCTGGCTCCTCCTCAGTATATGAAAATGGACTTGAAACAATAGGAAACCTTATCTGAGGAAGTTAACACAGGTCACCATTCTCCAAATGTGAATACTGACTTTACATGGAGGGAAAAACAGCTTAATTAGGTAAAAGTGTCACATACAGAATGTTGATTAAAAAAAAAAAATCCCAAAACATTCACCTTTTTAGAGGAAACAGATTTTTTACATCTTTGCTTTTCACAACTTTTCATATTATAGTTAAAGAATAGTCATTAGGAAGTTACTTGAATGCTCAGCAAACAAGTGAACTGCATTATAGAAGCAGATTCAAAAAAAGACAAAACCAACCTGCCTGAAACAGAATTTTAGGGTAAAAGCCTGTAGAAGTGATTCCTCACTCTTTCTGTGGAATTTTTATTTCTTGCAAGAATGAAAATGAAAAACTAAGAAAATTACACTATTTAATATGCAATTCAATATTTTTCCAGTATGATTTCAAACAAAAAAAAAATCTTTTTTATAGACATTGTTGTCTCTTAGAACTCAAGAATTTCAATGCTCAAAGAAAGTCGAAAGGTACGACCAAACTGTGTTTTGTTTTTCAAATTTCAACCACACAATCTAGTTGTTATCTACTCTAAATTCCACTCACTCTAAATAAAATTACAAAAAGGTTCTTTGTGATAGGTATGCCAAGTTAAAAAATATTTAATAAAACGGTAAGAGAAGACGGGGCTTTAATGACAAAAAAGTAAGGTTTGAAAGTGCAGTCATTACTAAGATTCTTATGGTAGGAAGGGCCTCTTTCCAGAAGACATAAAGGAGTAACAAAACAAATTCTACTTTTAAACAGCTTAAAGCTTGACATGCTGGATCCTTAGCTAACAGAAATATGCGTAATTCCAATAACGTCAATAATACCACATGAAGTTATGCTAGCTGTTGATCTCACTCATAATATCTAAAGCCCACACCTAACTATAAATACACATATTATGTTTGCTTTTCAAAAACTGATTGAAGTTTAATAGCAAGTCATAATTGAAATATTCATGGTCCCAAGCTAGCTTTGAAGTTAAATCCCTGAGTGGACAAAGTGGACTGTATATCTAATCTAAACTAAATGTTTCCCCTAGTTACTAATACCAGTACAGTTTCACTAGTTAAAATCATTATTACAGAAAATAAATGCAAAAGCCACAGCACTTTAAGGTGTATTTAATCCTGCTCAGTGCTAGGACACAGCACATGATCTTGGCAGTATCAGTTCCTCCACTACCTTCCACATCTTGCTTCAAGAGCTGATTTCTTCAAATCACCAAGCTGGTGATTTCTAGGCAAGAAAATTTTAACCCCACTGTTCCAGAACTGCCACAGTTACTGAAGCTTCTTAAGTCTTCTTTTAATGTTTCAATTTAGCATCACAACTTTCAATTTAATAGCACAGATCTGTCTTGGCTTTAAAGGCCCTTTCTCAAGCAATGAAGCTATAAATAAAATGTCATTATTTTTTCTACCTGGACTGCAGATTGTAACTGTTTCACTGGAACACTTTTGTTTTCTTTACAGGCTTTGTACATCACATACACATCCCTATCTATATCCAGCTCCATAAATGAAAATTTCTGTAGCAAAGCACAGTTTAGTTTAGATGCCATGCCTTTAAATTAAAGTGGCTGTGACCCCCTTCATCAGTTTACACTTCTGTCCTTCTTTATTTTTGTCTCAATTAAATGTCTTAAATACTAAATCTATGACAGCTTGTCCATTCTATCCCATGCAAAAATAAAAAAAATAAAATAAAATAAAATAAAATAAAATAAAGTAGATTTTAAAAAAAATAAATCAATTGCTTCTGCCAGACTGCTGCCAGTAACGGGCTCAATACTGCACAGTTATAGACTATATAGAGCAAGGCATTATAATGGAGTTTGAAGGCAGGCTTGGATCTAGAGAAAACAGTCACAATTGTGCTACTTCTGCAGCAGTAATTTCCCCATGGCTTTGGTTATGTTGATCTCCGTTCCTGTTTTGCAGAGCCCACAGCTACATACATTATATCCAAGTATATGTCTGAAACTCCATAACCTTTGCCAGAGTAACTCTCCAGGAAGCTCTTCTGACCTTTACTTAAGATAAAGAAACCAACTGAAATGAAGAAATAAATGTTCCTTTGATAATACTGTGTAAGCTGTGGCTAAGGAACTTTGAAACACAGCAGCATTAATAAAATAGCCATATTAGGAGAATTTCTTTATCACCAAAAGCAGTGGCCAGCTTCAATGGGGCTTTTCAATCACAGTCCACAAATTATTTTCCAAGAATCATTGACTTGTTGTGCAACGATAATTGTGGGTTAATAGAAGCTCCAGTTGAACTTTGTACTCTTACACAAAAGTATATGCATGAATGACTATATTTGGACACAGATCCATATACAAAGCAACATATTTGATTTTCAATGTATAGATTGTTTTGTCTTTCATATTATAATTTAATTTTTTAAAAGTCTTTGAAGACAGAGGTAAAAAAAAACAAAAAAACCCTCTGTTATAAAAGGCAATTTTCAAAGTTTAAAAGTGTCCATGATTGTTGGTTAGCAAATGTACAGGAACTTTGAGAGAAAAACTAATTTAAATTGTTGTTGTACAGGGATAATATCCTGCACAGCAAAAATTCCAGAGCATTAAAAAGGAGTGTGGACTTTTTTTTGCCTCACAAAATGCTGTTATGAATACTGTCAATGAATTAATCTTAAAAGAGCTTCTTAATAACTGGAAAAAATAATCTAAAAGATTTATAGGAAAATTCAGTAAGTGTGAATTTGTTTTTTGGTTTAAAGACTATTTAAATGCAATTCTTCCTAATCTCTCTATATTAATCTTAATATTTCATTATATGAATGCCGTGTTTAACAGCTATCTGCTTTAGTGAACTGCAGTAATTCACTCCAATAGGATAAACTATTTAAGTTATTTAGCAAAATGGAAAAGTACCATGTGCTCTGCTACAATCAGCAGACACTGTTTTAGAAGAGACCTCTGATGACGGGGAGAAGCCTTGCCATGAAGAAGAAAACTACAAAAAGAAGCTCCAAGAAGTCTGTGACTGTCAGATTTTTCTCATGCTATGTCCTTGCAGTCACCCAATACCACAGAATATCAGGTACAGAAAAATGAAGCCACCATTTTAATAGGTAAAGGCAAGACTTGAGAAATACAGGCTGAAAAAAATAAGTTTAGACTCCTGTTAAGCAGAAAACAATGCAAAGCACCCAACTTAACATAACTCCTATTTTCACCGATTAACTCAAAGAAAAATATTGTTTGAGTAAGAAAACGCCACATGCTAAGACAACTTGAAAATGCTTCAGCTGTGGCTGTATTTGATTGATTATGTGGAGAATTTTATTTATTTATTCATAGACAAAACATGTTGAGCAGCTCGACTTCTGCCCAGCAGAGATGCATCCTACGTCCCACAGTATCTGATCTGTACCGGCTAAAAAGCTCCTCTGCACACTCTACAGACAAAACAACTCCTTCCACCTCCACAACCTAAGTTTTTCCATGCTTCCCTGCAGCTGTGGATGGAAATGACAGGGAAGGGCCCCGTGCTAAAGGTTATACCTTCAGCCCAAAGAAGTTCTTTTGGCTGCACATCAAAATGCCACTTGCTTTATCTACTCATCACACTGATGTCACCGATCAGCAAAAGGAGCTATCACATGACCACAGATGATAAAATAAATAACAAATACGAAGATGCAGATATAAATATACAAATATGTATATTTTAAGAAAGTGATGATTTGTAGTATACTTACAACTTTCAGCCTGATAGTCTGGCACAAACTGCTCATCATTGTCAGGTACCTGAGCTGAAAAAAGGAAAACAAAAACAAAACAAACAAAAACCAAGAATTAAAATAAGCCATTAAAGCATAAATAAAGACTCTTGTGCTTAATTTAAAGCACAGTCAAATTTAAAATTATGATTTTTTGTTTCTTCATTGTTGAGTATGAAAATCAGGCAAGCGCATCATTTTAATATCAGATAAACCCTGGGGTGAAGCTGTGTGGTGCAGTGTGAGTCCAGAGAAGCCCCAGCATAGAACAATGGGAATGAGAGGATGTGGGAGCTCACTGGCCCTGCCTCACTCCCTGTACCAGGATCTGGACCTACCACGCCACTGGTAAAACTCATTAGTGCTTATTTTTAAAATATCTGCACATAAAGTCCACATAAAACCAAATCCCACTGATTAACACTAATGCTTCTTTAACCTGAAAGTACCACACCTTCGGCTTACTTAAAAGTGATTCCAATTGTTCATGGCAGTCAGCCAACACAGTAGGGATTTTCTGTTATTGTTTTAAATATTCAAAAAGAACTATTTTACCAGACCACAGAATTCCTGGTTCAACAACAACATTTCAGACATCGAAAAAGATTTACTTAGGGCAAAAATCATGATTAACATCCATTTGCCTTTTGTAAGATCGTCTTTGCTTTTAGGAAACTTCCATCACAAATCTGAGCTATTAAATACAATCATTTCACGGTCTGCTGATAGATAATTTTGCTCCTCTGGTACCACATTTCCTTTTCGTTGTATATCTAAGACATTATCCATCTCTAAAACTGTGTGGTAAACTCATTTAAACCATTTAAGCTGAAATAGCACTAAACGTTTATTATAGATGAATACATTCAAATAACTGCAGAAACGGCGTCCTCGGAGCATGACTGTTTCTGGTACATGGAGAGAGATCCAGCTTATCTCCTCTTAACTTTGCCATCTTTTCCTCAACATCCACACTAACTGGAATCACCACAGCAAAGCTGCGTAAAATTATCATTTAAAAATACTTTCCACAGTTCTTGTCCAAAGACAAGCAAATAATTCATATGATCTTAATTAAAAGTTAACATCTGCCATGATCTGGTTACCCAACAAGATTTGAAAGGTAAATGCTGCTTATATAATAATTTATCGGAACTGTGACTATCAAATGTTCTCAAATACATTAATTGATAAAATGTGACTTTCATGCCCTTCAGAACACTTTCTAGTATAGGAAGTGCACATTCCCCGTTATATATGCGCAATTTCTAGTAGTTTTAATATAATTTGTTTTAATTCAAAATATATATTTAATTAAAATTTCTCACAATTATTTTGACTGTGCATTACAGTGCTCTGCGTGGACCAGATCTCCCCTCCTCTATTCAGGAAATATTTCTAATGACTTAACTGGAAGTGTTTTTTTCCTGGGTAAAGAGTTCAAGAATCAGGTTCATAATACTGAAAAATTATTTGCTCTGGGTTTTAAAACAAATTTAAAATCCTACTGTCTTAATTGCAGCAAATACCCCTTAAAACAAATGACCTTGGAAATGTGCAAATATAGATTTGAAAAGAAGTGTGAGTAAGATAAATACACCAAGTGTAATTAGCTTTACTTTGAAAAAAAAAGCACAGCTACTGTTGCTTTGTTGTTCAGGTTTCTAACTTAAAAAAAAACAAACAAACAAACAAAATCAAACCAGACAGTAACCCATCCTCTTAGAATAAAATCCTCAGTACCTCTGAGGACATATTGGTTCCTCAAAGTTTGAAGTTGCATAAAACACTACCAACTGAAATATTCCCAGTATTTTGATGTATTCAATTTCTCTTTCTTCCAGAGAAACCACAGAAGTTTTACCAAAAATGAACTCAGGGACAGGGTGAGCCCAAATACTAACACTCCGCAACTTCTGACATTTCATGCAATTGACTACACGTGAATGTTTGGCATTTGCTTTACAAAAATGCCAACTATTCGACTGTCACAGAAAAATCTGATTATGAAATCAAGGTCTTCTACTTAAAAATCAGTTCCTAAGATTTCAAACATTTCCACTTGTTTTTGAAGCGTCTGTGAGTACATTCAGAGTTAAAGTAATTGAATCAAGTAACTTCTTGTTTACAGAAGACACATCCCACATATTTTTCTTAAGCCACTCATTATTTTCAATTGCAGCAAGGAGGCTAGCAGAATTAATTTTTTTAACATGCACCTGCATTTTATATATACATGTATATATAGGGACATATATATAAATTTGTGAATCTAGGATATCTTTAAAAGCCTCAAAGAAAACAAAACCCCCTTCTGTTTAAATAAAGAGGCTACATTAAGTGGTTGCAGAACAGGGATAGAAATCTCATATAACTTTCCAGAGAGCATCCTCTGTGCAGTGGACAGCCTCACCAGTGCTTCATTCTGGTTTTATCAGTTTAATTTGACTTAGTCCAGAAAAAAAATCTGTTGTAGAGATTTATGTATATATCAGTAAGTAAGGTCCTTTTTTTTTCCCAGCTATAGTTATATATACTCTACGAAAAAATTAAAATATATCTGATTGAACTGTCATGGAAACCACTGCATTACTGCCATTACCCCTGATTTGCTCTTGTTTATGGAGTAAACAAGAATAATGTACTTTATTCATGGATCTCCAAAATTTATGAAGGCATATTTAATAGAGACAGAGCGCATCATTTTATCGGTACTCTAGAAACAGGTGGAGACTATGCTGTCAAAATTTACTTTAAATGCAATATTAACATAGCCTTAAAAGCCTCTGTAGAGAAAGGAACAACGCAAGTTAAGGAGTGTTTAAAACCCTGCCAAATATAAACAAAACAAATAACATCATCCAAAACATTCAAACTAGAAACATGCATTTCCAACTGGAATGCAAATTTAGTAGCATCAGTACCTTAGAAATGAGCCCACAAGCCTATATGAAGAAATTAAAAGGACCTGCTAACCAGTGGAAATGAGTACTTATTTCTTCACTTAATCTGATATTATTCTTAAACAAGCAGAACTGAAACTCGCACATGATCATACTGCTGAAATGCAAGCACTCATCATCATACAGAGACGCCTTCCACCAGCACCTAGCTGTGAGATGCTGTATCCTTGGGATTCATCATCCCATTGCTCAAGAGGAGGAGGGCTTTTGTACCTCAATTTTGGATAATTACAGGTAGATTTTGCAGCAAATTAAATAGGCAGGTAAAGACACTTCAACCCGAATATCCGAAAGGAAAATGTAACTTGCAATGTCCCAACTGTCTACACATTGATATACATAGGCCATTCATTTCCTCTCCTATTCATAAATACTGTAACTTAGCAAGGCTGCCATAAAAGCTTCTGTTAACATACACAAGACACAATGCAGAAATCATCAAAACTTTTTTTTTTTTACTTTGCCATTCAGGGGGAAATTGAAAAAAGATATCTGAAATGATCACCCATCTGAATGAGAACATTTCCTTGAGCTACTTAATTATGGGGGTCTGAGAAGGCAAGTATATTCCAAAAGACTGATAAAAGGTTTTGAAGGATATTAAGCAAGTGGCTTTTACTGCCTATAGCAGAAGCAGCTACATGAGTTCATTCCACATTCAGAGCCATCAAGTCTCAGACTCCTGAAGCAGACAACATCTGCAGCATAAGCTATCCAACTCAGCCTAGAATACTACCAAAAGTTTTTGGTTTTTTTTTCTTCTGACTAAAGCTATAATGCCTCAAGAGGATTTGGAAAGCATGCAGAAATTTAAACGACAATCTTGAAGATGTTATCAGTTTAGGTTTTACAGTTTCACTACCCACTGAGATATGCAAACATTCACAGCACAAAAATACTTAATACTTGTTTGTAGTTTTTAAAGCTTTAAACACTCTTTGAAAGGCTGAACTGATGGCTCATTTTGCAAAGGAAAAGCAATTTGGAGGGAAAAAAAAAGTTTAGAACTCAGGCCTGTTAGATTGCTTTCATTGCAAGTAAACAAAAAGTCCCCATTAACAAGCATCCAGGACAAAAGGAGTTAATATTTAATTAAAACCAGCTCTATCCACTGTAACAATGACCTGGAGCCAAACAAGGCAGAAGATGTATGAGTCATTCTTTCTGCCAGTGAATGAGACAGCTGATCTCCGAAGCAATTCCTCAAGACAAGCAGTCAGAACTGGAGTTCTGCCTCCATTCACAAAAACACAGTCCAGCATGAACCATGTGGCCCCAACCACAAGCTTTTCATGTCACACCCTTCCAGAAAGCTACAGCAAAGTAAACTTGAACTTTAGGCATAAACACAGTGATTTCACTGCTTTGTCTCAAGATGCAGCACAGACCTGCTGAGGAACGTTATTTAATAAATGAAAAGTTAAGCAAACTATAAAGGGCTTAAACTTAACTCTTCCTTCTCCCACTCACAAACTGCTTCTAAAAGCTCAGCTGCACTCCAGAGAAAGGTGTTCCTGTTAAAAAAAAAACTGGAAACTGTCCAGAAAAACAAGAAGCTGAAAATGCTTCACTTAAAACTTTATTTTGGGCAGCAGAACACTTCCTGCGGTACTGTGTGCTCTGACCTCATGCTTCACTTTTAGAGCTAAGAGCAATTAGTTTTAAAATATCCATCATTTATTCAAAGTGGCAAAAGAAATTGAAATTGACAGGAAATTCTATATGAGCAGTAGTATTTTGGCCTCAGCTAAATTAAGACTTTGGGCCTCAACAGTAATGGATCTATTGAGTTTTCTTTGATTCATTGTCAGTTCTGAATATCTGAAAGGTTGGCTAAATTCTAAGTATTCCTGCAAGAGTTGGGGTGGGGGGGTGTTGGTTGGTGGCTGTACTTTTTCCACAGGAATGACTGTTTCTAACAAAGAAGCATTGGGAAGGTAAAACAGTGATAAATTTCAAGATGGTAAAAAATATTATTTCCCATAAGCACTGGATTTGCTGTCAAAACAACCCCAAACCCTTTTTACATAACGTGAGATGCTCTGACTAATAAACTTAAATGCACTTCAAAACTAGCTCCAGATCTCCAAATTCTTCCTTATGTGAATAATCCCTAGGAATATGAAGATGGGTTTGCAGAATCTGTTCTTCATTTGCTGCTATACTAAAAATGAGAAAAAAGTTAGCTTTAAAAGAGTACTCACATTTGATATTTTGCTACATGTCTCATGGTTAGCAAACCCCTACCCGCTTTTGAAAATTATGATTTTGAGTAAAATTATTTACTTTACTAGCAAACAAGAAAAACATGAAAAAGTTTAATACTACACAGACTTTCAGACTTGTAGATTTTTGGTGGGTTTATTTCTTCTGGATTTTTTTTAGTAACATCCCCTTCCTTCCTTTTTTGTCTAATCTGTTCTTTTTTTTGCGCATATATTTATGATCACAGGCTGTGAGCATTAGAAAATCAAATCTATCAGATCACTAGAATCCACAAAAAAATAAAAAAGAGAAGAAGATATTCTCTGTACTACAAACTGGAAGTGTTTTCACTTCTTTTAAGAGTGTTTGTTCCTGTCAGGCAGATTTCAGTCATGGAGGTATTAAATTACAATTTGACTCTTATTGCTCCTATAAAAATGTGGATAGTTCTTGAATGTGGCTACATACCATCTGCCTTTCACCGGCTAAATTTTACAACTTTTTGGCAGAAAAAATCTAGTTAGCCAGATTAAACAAAGTCACTCTAACAAGACTAATATTTGATGATCCAGTACTCTCTTTGATTAAAAGCAATCCTTCAAGACCTAGCAACTACTTCCTTTCACACCTCCTCATTCAAGAAACAAACTACAAGTCAACACTTGCTTAGACATCACTGCAATGCTGGTGGGACCTTCACATTAGGAGAACAGAGGGAAGAAATTTATTTCCTCAAGTTCATTCCAAAGTTGGCCAATAATTATTTGAGAGAAATTACTTACTTTCAGATACTAAGTGGCTTCTGAATACCAATAGCCTGAAGAAGTCATCCACTCAATTTAGCCGAGTTGCGGTAGAGGCACTAACTCGTTACCTGTAGCTGTTATTTCAAACCCCTTACTGTTTACTTAATCTTTTTGTATGTTTTTTCAAATCACACAAAGAATGTTATATTTTAGTTTTTAGTATATTACCATCTGAGAAGCTTATTATCTATTGCCCCAAGAAGCAGATCTAGTGCATAAATTTATTTTTTGTCTTCGCTTGGGATGCCTTTTATTTTATTGTATTTTAAACACGCTGTAGGAGAAATTAGTATCTAAATAATATTTTAAAAAATCTGATTTTTTTGTTTACCTAGTATTCCTCAAAACCAAATGTTTTCACTACAGAGACACTCACTCACTCATTAACAATTTTTTCTCTCTTCGTTTTGTTCCACAAGTAGGTAGAGCTACCATGACAAGAATACATTAGATTAATATTTTAACCACTTTTTTCAAGTCACCGAACAATTGCTACCTGACAGAACCAATCTGATTCCAAATACATGGAATCAATAAAGTCATTTTATAGTATTATTATGTCAAAATGTTGCCACTGAGTTATTTAAATACAAAATGAAAGATAAAATCCAAATAATATTTGTCTTGGTTAGTAATAGGCCACTTAAACTGTTACAAGGTTGAACATAGAAAAAATAATTAAAGGCTTCCCATTTTCAATTTCTAGCATGAGAAAACTGTTATATTCTATCTTCTGTCTTGCATAACAATTGACACAGGGCAACCTTATTCAGAGTATGCTTTACATCAAAATAATTTAGAGTCTTTCATACTATATATACTACACAGAGTAAGAAGTTAAACTCATTTCCATAAAAATCTACTATGCAGCTAGTGGAATACATTTGTGAGCTCTCCGTAGTATTCAGCTTGTTAATTATGTAGTAATAAAATATTAAACAGGTTACACAAATTGTTTACATTTGGATTAATACTTTAATACAAGTGAACTTCCCACCATTTTCAAGAGGAAAAGAATACATTTCTTTTCTGTTTACTTGTTTACCACCAACTTGTCATAGGTGACACTAACTGTAAAAATCTTCAGGCTAAAATATGTGATGCAGTAAGGACAGCTTCAGGAAATGCAAAACAAAGAAAAATCCACAAGCATTATTTTTGCGTGTCATAAAATGCAACTCACTTTCTTCTCCTAACTAATAAGTAGATTTTTGACCTGGTTACTCCCCAGTGGGGATCTGAACTTGTGGGAGAAACCTGGTCAGCTGCCACTGCTTTTCTTAAAAAGGGTCAAGATGTTTTAAAATTTCATGGTCATTTCCCTGGCTCCAGAGCATTATGAAAAGAAATATGTAAACAGTACTGATGCTGCCAAATTGGCAGACTTCTAGCCTAGGAAGGTCCAGAAGAACATAAATGGACACATCTAGCAATGGGTAAACAAGTCTGATTTCAAAATCTGTTTCCTGGCTAAGCTCATCCATATAGACATTTGAGCAGAGTTACAATGTCCTCAAACACTAGGATATTATAAAGACTAACAGAAGTTGTTAAGGGTGGTTTTGGTTTTTTAAATAAAACTTTGGGATCAAGCTAATAGCTCAATATTTGATGTTGTCATCTTAACTTTTTATTTCAGTTTTAGTTTAACCTTACAAAAAGCTGTGAAAAGTTTGTTTCATGAAACAGTTCAAACCACAGCATGGCCCGAAACAGAGATTTCTTAAAGTATTTCTAGAACACTGAAAAACCTGTAATATTTAGTTCAATATACTGTGGACAAATAGCGTTATTTAGCTTTATTTCTTTCTGCTAGAAGTAAGAAAAAGTAACTTTTTTTTCCCCATTTTTAAATATTTTATAGATTGTTTTATCTGCCTTTATAAAGGTTATTCAGCCTAGCTGACATGGGACTAGACACCTTCTCTCTCAAAACCTATCTAAATTTATTCAGTGAAATACTCTCTGATAAAGAGGTTAAAAGGCTCTCAAGCAAGCGATTCTAGTCTAAAATAAGCAGTGCTTTCAGAATAAAAACTGCCATTACATTAATTTATGTACCTATGGAAATGATAAAATTAGTTTTAAATTCTGCATTATTTTTCCAACTCCCATTATTATCTGCACATGCATTATGAATCTGGCTGTATTTTTTCTGACTTAAGATCAAAGAAATTTAACCATTTTTCAGAAACAAAACCATCCATGCCAGTGAAACAATCAAACTGAAAGTTAACCTCTAAACTAAAATACAGTATCTTTTGAGTAGTATTTTGACATGTTTCTGATTTGCTAACATGAATGAGATGATACAATGTAAAGAGTTCCTTAGGAAAATCATCACAGGGAGACAGCTACAGCTGACCATTATACTACAAAAATGATCTTAGTTCAGGACATCCTGTTTTCAATTATTAGGGAATTATTGTATTAGTTCATAAAAATATATCCTCTGTTCCATTAATTTCAGGAGAGGTTTTTGATTATACAGAGAATAACCCCATACTAAAAGTAATACTAGCAGAATAAAATCTCATCAAAATAAAGAATACCCCACAACTTACTAATAGGTAAAGAAACCACACAAAAAGCTGTTAAAACAGATTCAGGGCATAAACAAGTAGTCAGCAGTATTTCCCTTTCTATGAACACCAACAGCAGGCATTTCACCCAACATCACTCCTTTAAAATAAAAACAGAACAAAACAAACAAAATAAAAACCTTAAAAAAAAACCCAAAACCCCTACAACAACAACAAAAAAAAAAACAACTAAAAAAAAAAAAACCAAAAAACCACAGAACATCTCTTCTATAAACAGCTGTGCATAGTCCTGTACAGGAAAAAACTTAAACATATGTGAATACTCACATTCATTTAAATCAAGATCAATCTGGAGAGATTATTTTAACTTGCATCAAATTTATGTCTATTACAGATGCAGAAGTTTACATAAAAAATTTACCAGAAATATTAAGAAGATATAATGTACAAAAATCTTTATGCTTCAAATAAACAAAACTGTAAATATCAAAGGAAAAAAAATCAGAAAATGTTGCTGAAAACAAATAGACTTGAACAAGCAAAAAGGTACCTTGCAACTTGTTAAAGTTCTAAAGTAGCAGCACATTTTTGTTACTGTTTAATGAATATCTCAACAACTACTCAAAATTCAGATTTGTAAATTATTGTTCTTAAACCTTGTCCCTTCACTAGAATGTGCTCTGCAAGATTATTTGAAATACTTAAAAGAACATGCATGTGTAAAACAGACTGATGCTAGTTTTCTAATCACCCGGTACAGAATCTCATCACTACAAATACATAGACAAAAATAACATGCAAAATATTTAAAGGTTTCTGAAAAAAAAAAAAAAAAGAAAGAAAAGAAAGAAAAAGTACTGGTTAAGTATTTCATACACACCTAATGTTCTGTGTTGTGAACAAGGTGGAAAGAAGACACTTGCACTTAAATCTTGAAGCATCCCGTCCCGATGAACCCAGAGAAACTAATTTCTGCCATCAGAAAAGTACTCCACCAGAACACCAAATAATTATATGTGCTGCTGAAAAGGAAACAGCAAGCCCAGTTCTGGCTGTATGTAGTCTCTCGAGGTACAATAATATAAACCTGATCAATTGCAATTAAAATCTGAACAGAGGCTTAGAACTTGAAGTCTTGGTGCATTAGTTCTTGCCAAAAGCAGATGTGATTGTGAGCTGGAAGCAATTTCTCCTGGTAATTTGTGATGACACTGGGTAGAGCAGCCCCAGAGTCCCCAAAGACAAACTCATCAGAGGCTCTAATGTATGCATGACACATGAGGTGGCTCTTTTAGAGCTCAATTAATTGGGCTGAACATTAAGACAGCAAGTTCAGGACTTTTTTTTTTTTTCCCCTCCAGAGTTGTTTTTCCTCTTTTTACAAGCAGTTTTTTTCCCTTACCTTCTGCAAGCCATGTCTCCTGTAATTGGCTCAGATCTTGAAAGAGTTCTGCAAAAAGATAAAGACATGGATAAAATTTAATCTCTTCAAAATATTAAAATAGGTTCAAAAATATATTTTTCCTTAAGAGCAATATACATTAATTCTGTTTTGGCAGTCAAGTGTACAGAAAAAGCAGGCATTCTGAGGCATCAGTTACTGATTTTTCTACACCTATTAATAAAAACCCAAGCACTTACTGTATTTTCAGCTCTTGAAATAATAACCAGAATCTTAACAGAGCTCTGTAATATAAAAGGCTCATTCAGCAACACATAGAAAAGTTAAAAATCATAATATTTCTTACAGGTGAACTATTTTTTCTTATACAATTCAGGCCTCCTCCTGTAATATCTGCCCCAGATAAAGCTTGCTTGGACTACCACAGTTCTGCCTGAGCAACAACTGAGTATTTTTAATAGTAGGGTCATAACTATCATATAAAAATTCTGAAGCCATGACCTGAGATGCTGCAACAGCAAAGAGAAATGGGAAATCTTTTGTACTTCCCCTAATGTTTTACTTCGTATGACATGAGAATCACCACTATTTCCTCTATGCTGTACTCACTGTACTTCTTTAAAACTAAAACCACCTTCCTCATGGACTGATTTTGCAGCAGCTTATCTTTTGCAATGCACTGAAATCAGTTACTTATAATGGGTGTAAACCAGAGCAGCATTCGGCTTACTTGCAAGCCTCAGAAACTCAGTTACGAAAATTCTGCTTGTTAAGACTAAGTAGGATATTTGAACTAACAAATGGTTTATTTTTAATTTACGGTATTTTGAGAGAGACTTCCTCTTTTATGAATGCTGACAGATAACTATTTACATATACTTAAATGACAGAGGCTATTAATTTATCCTGTGGACTGATACCCCACATGCACATTGGGAAGTGATTTAACTGAAAATCAGAAAGTTGCTTTTTTTTGAATCTACTTTTCCAGGCAAGTATGGATTTTGAAAAGTGTGTCAGTGTGTTCTTACCCTGCTAAGATTTACATAGGGGTAAGTTATAGGCCTCTACATATCTCCCTGTATGTCTCATGTACTTTCAGAGCTGTAGGCGTAGCATAATACAGACCTTGTAACCTAAAGAAGTGTTAACAGCTATTACCAGCCTACAGCTCCCAAGCTACAATCCTGAGTGGCTACTGATAGGACTAAGTTACAAACCTTTGGACCTCCAAAACTTTCTTCACTCTAGGCTCCCTTAATCGAAATTCCCTGGATTTTTAACCCTGTTAGTGTTATACAACAAGAGAAACAGGCCCGCAGGCACCAGAACCCTGACTATACAGTAAAGCTGGCGAAAATCAAATCTCTATATCCACATTTTCTCACTCCTGCTACCACTAGTGAAGACATAGCAGGGAAAAGGACATTAAAAGATGGGAGGGATGAAAAATGCCCTAAATATGAAGAGACCTGATGGCGAAAAACCAGGTGCCATGACTTGTGTCAGGTGCCGCAAAGGCTTGGCCTGAGTGCGTGACATCCATGTGCCACATGTGCACAAAATGCAACAGGGTAAGTCAAGGAAAGAATTTCAACTTTATAAATTTATTGCCTTTGCCAGTTTGTTTTGCATTAGTAAATGTAGCTTTCTTGTCTTGCTTATTCAGATTGATCTAGATATATTTATCTCCAAAATAAATAAATAAAGAGCTCTCAAAAAGCTTCTCTGCATTAGTAAGGAAAGGAGAAGGGGGGG
>WBNO01030713.1:75300-88953 GCA_013400575.1 Peucedramus taeniatus
AAAAAGAAGAAAAATTTATTTAAAGAAAAAGTTTCGCCTCCCTGACTCCGTAAAGCAAAACACACCCCCCACGCACACGCGCGCCCTTTCTGGTGGCAGAGCTGCCCCGCAAAGCGCCGCGGACGCCCGGAGGCGAGCGCGGCGAGAGACGCTTCGTACCGTTTTGCCCGGAGCTGGTGGCATCCCAGGGCTCATGGTTACTCTCGCTTTGGTTTTTTTGTTGGGCGTTTTTGGTTGGCGGTTTTGGGGTGGGTTTTTTTTGTTCTTTTTTTTTTTTTTTTTTTTTAATTGAATCATAGAAAGCAATTTTTATTTCTACGAGGATGACATAATTTCTAGGTTTTGTGGACAGAATTTGGCAGCACCCATACACCGGATCTAGGGGAATTTTTGGTGTAGTGGTGCCAGGACCCACCAAGTTCAGGACTTCTGAGGACTTCTCCAAGAAAGCAAGCTTTCTGTTCTTTGGACAGAGTGGCTGTTGGAAGGCCGTGTCCAAAAACTCTTGCCTTTCTGAACTGCCAAGATGCACCAAAGGAGATTGTGTGGTTTCGTAACAGCTATATTTGTCCTCTCTTTGAGCAGTAAATTCCAGGTATCACAGCAATCAGGTGGTAAATTTAGGTATTCATGACGCTGTCTTGCTGTGAGATACAAAGTTTCAGATTTCTATGATCTGATGTAGTTCAGCATTTAACAAGTAAAGCCCCAGAGCCAGCAAGTCCAGCTTCTCACTCAGCCCTCTCTGAAGGCTCACTTTTTTCTTTTTTTTTTTTAAAGAAACCTGCTTTCGCATAAAAAAACTTTCCCTCCGGTGGTTTTAACAATATTCAGGTCACTTCTTCTGTACTACTTTGTTTCGAAAACTATAATTGTTTCATTACACTCTATTCTGGAGCATATTACTCTCTGCCACAGCACTTTGATTGTCCTCCTTTCTGATCTCACTATCCATACTCACTCGTCCAGTCCAGCTGAGGAAGAGAGAAGCACCACGTTCCCACCACTCCTGTCCTTCCCATATGGCCTCCTCAGGGAAAACATCCACTGCCAGCAGCTCGTTTTTTGTGTTCTTGCTCCGTCTGTTTTCACACACCCATCCCAGCATACCTGCAATTACAAGAGAATAATGTTATTCTAAATGCAAAAACCTATAATAATTTTATTCTGTTCTTGACCAAGTCTCTCAGTTGCTATTCCTGTAAGCCACTTTTGTGATATAATAATTGGTAATTCTACCCCCCACTATGGGCAGCTCTCACTACACCAGATTGCTCAAAGCCGCATCCAGCCCAGCCTTGAACACTGCCAGGGATGGGGCATTCACAGCTTCTCTAACAAGGCCATCATTTTCTTATTTATACCCATACTCAGAGTGGAGCAGCTGCTGAGCTTATGGGAAGGCTGTGGCTGCACGTATGACCCAGGGAAGCAAGGGGCCAATTTAACCCCTGGACCAGCAGAGTCGATGAAGCTACTGTCTCCAGCTGACCACCTCAGCCCAATGGATTACTACCCTGAGCCACTCATCAACCAGCTCCCAAAGCACTAGACTTTACCACATACCAAAGCAAAATCAGCTATAGATTTTCTTGTCTTTAGACTGTGCACTAAAAATTGTTGCTGCGTCAGTCAGCCAAGGTAGTTAAACCAACATCAAGTGAAGTTTCCAAAGTTACCTCAGAGCCATTAGGAATCGCCTATGAAGTTCACATGGCCGGGTCCCACCTTGCACTTCCCTACATCACAATCTGCACCTTACAAAGTCTGGCACAGCACCGTGGCCACCTTCCAGCACATACCAGCACCCCCCCTCCATGTGCACAGGTTTGGCATCCTGCTTTACTGAGCTGTAGGAGGTCGACTCTCTGCAAACAGCCGAGCTCCCTGTGGTCCCGGCTGGGCTGTAACTCCAAGACAAGCTGTGCAGTAAATGCATCCTGGCAGGAGAAGCACTGTATTGCTTGCTGCTCCTCCTCATGCCATACATCTCTTCCTTCCCTTCTCCCTCTCTCTGGCCCTGTTACACATGCTAGGGAGGAAAGGAAGAGTAAAGCTGTTTTGAAGCCCTCTTTATCCTCATCTTTGTTCATCCACTGAGCTGAGTCGTACTCAGAAAAACTTCATTAACTATTAAGAGGAGGATGCTGTAGCTGTAGTTCTGTGTGCTGAATTGCAATTTTGTATCATCATCAGTCATAACTGTCTCATATGTTAACTGGTGAAGGCATAGTAATTACTTTGTAGTTTTACAAGTTTGTTCACAATTCTTGCAACTTTTGATGTTTTTATAAAGTTTTTATGTTTTAACTGCTATTTTTCGAAAGAGTAGTTAAAACATAACTACTGTTGATAGTACTTTACTATTAAATTTCTTTTTAAATAATCCTTTTAGAAACTGAAAAATTAACTTCAAAATCACTTTCATTTTTAGTTGAAAAGATGAAAGTTTTTTACCAAATTGAAAATATCCCAAAAAATGTGCTGAATTTGTTTTACTATATTTTTAAATCAACTTTTCTAATAATACTGCTTTAGAAATAAGATACTAGTTTTCTTTTACAAAAAGACATGTTCAAGTACTCTATAAAGCTTCACTATATATTGAAAATTATATATTATTTCCATTTCCTAATGACAGTATATACTTCACACATTTATTTGAATGAGGACAAGGAAATATGTCTTTTCTGTTCAATTTGACACATTATGGAGTTATAAATAATTGCTGTAATGTAAAAAATTAAAGTAAATCCAGACAGAGTAAAGAGAAGATTTGATAAATACTGGTTTCTTCTGGAAAATGTAGAAAGAGTTTAAGCACATCTTCAAATCAAGAAATAAACCATCATAATCCAGTATGATAAAAACTAAGTTCAATTAAAAAAAAATAAAGATAATGAATTTACTTGATAAGAAGACAGGGAAATACACTCAAAAATATTTTATGATTAAATAAACCTTTTGGACACCTTCATAAAATTATGCTTATACTGAAGAAAATCCTTCAGAAAAAGGATGGTCATAATTGAAGCATAATATGCAGGTACATTTCAAAACTAAGTTTAAAAAACCTTACTAGTTGTTTGAAATTGTTTTGCTTAAGCCATTCCTTCCAGGCATTTCCCCAGTAAACTTTGATGTCACTGATGGGCCTGACAGACAACAAAAAGGATGTCCTCCATCCAAACAACTCTTGAGCAGCAACTTTTAAAACATAGTCTATAGAAGACTCATTAAAATAAGAACTACGTATGTGACTGACTATAGCAAATCCATGAAAACCTAATGAGATTTCTGTCTGGTAAATTAACCCTTGACCACATTTTAACCTCTTGATGCTGACTCTTTAAGAAGATTAACAACACTTATTTTATCATGATGTGTCATAGTGTCATATAACAAAATAGTATATAACATCAAAATTAAAAAAAAAAAAAAAGAGAAATTAATAGGGCAGATACTTGCCCAACATTATGGCTTTTTGTAAAGCCTTCGTTTCAAATGCAGCATCAAGGACTAAACCTTAAATCAGGAAAAAGGAACGTACCAGTAGGAAGAAAAAAATTGTGATTATATTCATATGTAAAACTATGAGATGTGGAATTAAAAGTACACGCAAACAAGTATCTTCAATGAAAAAAAGAAAAGAAAACAACAGAGTAATCCCAGTTTGACTTTATGAATTAACAGCACATTGCATACATCATTGTAAATTTAGACCTAGTATTACAAACCTAGAGGCCTCCATAACCAACTGCATTTCAATGTCTGTTTACCTGATAATGCAATGCAGGGCAATTTTCAGAAAACATTTATGTACTAGAAAATTATGCTACACCAGAAAACAAAAATTAAAATATTTCACAAAGAGTGCAAGAAATTAAAATTCCAGACAAATCTTTTATTGCAATGTGTGCCAACCATATCCTGGGCCCCAGGAAGAAGAAGTGTGACCAGGAGATCAAGGGAGATTCTTCCCCTCAACTCTCTTCTTGGCAGGCCTCACCTGGAATACTGCATCCAGCTCCAAGGCCCCCAAAATAAAAAATATGTAGACTTCTTGGAGAGGGCCACTAAGTTGATAATAAGATTTGAGAACCTGTCATATGAAGAAAGACTGAGAGAATTGGGGTTGTTTTGCCTGAAGAAGAGAAGGCTCCAGGGAGAGACACCTTATAGCACCTTCCAGTACATAAAGAGGCCTATGAGAGAGATGGAGAGGCAGTTTTTACAAGGGCATACAGTGACAGGACAAGGTGGGAACAGTTTTAAACTGAAGGAGAGCTGCTTTAGATCAGATTTTAGGAACAAATTGTATACTATGAGGGTGATGAGGCACTAGAACAAATTTTGCAGAGAAGTGATGGATATCCTATCCCTGGAAGTGTCCAAGAACAGGCTGGATGGAACTCCGAGTAATCTGGTCTGGTGAAAGGTGTCCCTGTCTATGGCAAGGGGGTTGGAACCAGATGACCTTTAAGGCCTGGTCCAAGCCAAACCATTCTATGATTCTTTGAAAGATGAAAAGTTACTTTTAATAATATTTTCAGCCTTCATCATAACCAAGACTTCAAAATATAAAAGGTGAAAGCTTGGCAACTCACTTAGAACTGGCCCAGTTGTTGGAGCAGAGTAACCTCAGTATTGTTCTGGATCTCCTAGTGGTCTTCTGGGTAATTCCTACAAAGGCAACCCCTGTCATCTCACTGGGGTTTTTGTGCCTATAAAGTGAGATATTGAGCATCGAGTTCTCAACTTGAGAAGTACTGTTGACAGTCATAGTCCATTTCTATTGATTGTGGAGATACTGGCTCCTTGGATTTTCCTAATCTAGTTCCTTCTGAACCTTTGAGGAGCAAAAATGCTACTCATGTGTATTAATTTCAATGACAATTACTACACAACAGGAGTGAATCATCTAGAACTGTGAATCCATGATCAAGATGAATTCTCAGCTCTCTGTGCCAAAACAACCAAAGCATCAGGCAGTCCTCTAGTGCAAAAATACTAGAGAAAACTCAAAAGACTTCTTGACTGAGTTGTCATAAGTCATCTTAATCCCATCACAACAATACTCATTTCCTTACCAGCTGAGAAAAACAAAATAAAATAAAAATGATACTAGTCCAGGACCTAATATAGCAATGTATGAGTCACTGGAAGAACAAACCAAGTTAAAACATTAAATGTAAATTGCAATAGATTCTTGCAGGGTCAGTGGAGTTTCCAGGTTTCTCTCCTTGCAATTAAATTAATGAAATGGGCACCCATGATAAAGTGATAATCAAGTAGCATAGAAGTCATTTGAGTATCAGGCCAGTAAAAGAATTTGTGCATAATCTCACAGATGGCTTTAATTTGCATGTCCTCCTGTGTAGATACCAAGAGAGAATCATGCAAACACTTCAAAATCCTTCACATACTTTGTGAGATTTCTGCCCCACTGTAATTCATAGAGTTTGTAGAAAACCTCAAATCTCTTGATGCAGTTTTAGTCTAAGGCAAACATGAAGCAAGGAACAGGAAGAGAAATGCTTAAAGATTGTGTTTACTAAGTTTGCTGGAAAATTTCTCATTTAGAAGTTGTTCAGTGCACATTAAATGGTTTTGGCCATCCTTTAAGCCTTCCTGAAACCCAGAAGACACAAAGATGACACAACGTGCCCTTTCAGAATTACAGACTCTCACTCAAGATCACTATTGGACATGCTCAGAGCTTGAACACAGATATTAACATAGCAGCAAGGGGTTGGTAGGAAAAAGCAATGCCATTTATTAAATGACTGGCTATAATGACAAAAAACCCAAACAAGTTTGTGGAGTCAAAGAAGGGCCTTAAGCCTATTTCCTTTTTTTTAGCAGCTGCACCAACTTGGTTAGTAAAAAATATGACCTCTCTCTACAGTTGTTCATTTATGAATTTTAAAAGTTACAGTGATAATCAAAGCTATTACTCTTAGGAGGCAATTACTATATTGATATTATATGGTATATATGTACATTTGAAATAATGAATATGCATAACCATTAGGACCTAGCCATCCACTTCCACCTGTGTACCATCCTTAAGCCCAGATGTCTGCATACAACACCTGAATATTCCAAGACAAGCAACAGAAGAGTCAAAGAAAAGGGACAAAATCTAAACACAGCTCTACACACATAAAACAACAAGATACCGAAAAGCAAATGTTGATTATTAAGAGAAAAAAAATTGAAAGACAGATAATAGTATTTCTTAAGGTTTTTTAAGTAGCAAAGACTTAGTAAAATGATAAAAAGACCTAAATAAACCACAACACTAGTTGAAAAGCACACTGTAAATGTTGTTTCAGAGGCAAATCCTTCCCCAGTCTCCAGTTAATTAGGAAGTGACTTTGCTATTAAGAGGCTGAGGCATGCATCTGTTGCCATTGGTGCTCAGGCAAGGAATTCCGTTTTTTGTAGTAGGGCATGTATTTTTTTTATAGAGTAGATAATGTAGGAGAACAGACTATGTTAACTTCTGTGAAGATAATGAGATCATATGCATTATGTTCTCCCTTTTGCCATATTTAATATGTTCTCTATTTTTAGTTGCTGAGAATGCCAGCCTTTGTAGCAGGGCATTGTTGCTCCTGTGAAGGTGCTGAACAAAGATGGTGGTCTCTGCCCTAGAGAACACCTAGAGGTGTTTGTTCATCAAAACAGAAATGAAAATGTATTCTCCCTCACACCCAAACCCAGTATCCTTGAGAGGCAGAGGTAACAAAATACAGTAGCTGTGTATCACTTCTATCTGTGCCTGGCAGATGCATTTTAAATTAGAAGTTTTAAAGCAGCATTTGGAAGAACACAATATTCAAGGTTCTTGAGCTTCCTTTGAGAACTTTTCCCATCCAAAGCAAAAAGTAAGAAGAAAATGCGGGACACTACAGCCTGTCATTACTGCTTTTATGGCTATCACAGCTATTAGAGAGCTACCTAGAGAAACCAATCTCCCACTCAGGATAAACTGTACTGCAAAGAGACAAAAAACGGGGTGCACCTATGAAAGGTGGTTGAGGGGAGCATGGAAATCGGGAGAGGACAGCAATAAAGACAACGAGCTAGTCCTTGGTAGCACTACATGGCACATACAGGCAGGGATGCCAAAAGAGAAAATGAAGTTCAGCTACAAGAAAGCTGTAGGTAGACAGTGACTGGGAAAAGCCAATGTTTGCAATGTTTAAATTAGGACTAAACAGCAATGTTGAGTCATGTGGTGAGTAAATTCTTCCCTGGGAGGAAATGTGAGGTAGAAAAAAAAATAAACAAAAAATGGAAACTAAAACTATATGTACAGATGTAATAGGATGCACAGGAACTACAGATCAGAGTCCCCATCGGACAAATTGTGCAAGTCTTCACTGAAATAATAAATGCCACAAAGGAGATATCATTTGAACCCTTAGAATTATAAAACACAGAACATTTAAGTCAAGGAAGCAATCTTTTCATTTGGTGAATTTAATGTGCTCAAAAACTTCTATTTACACCTCCCAAAATCTGTTCACAAGATAGGAAACAATAATTATACCTGTTTTTCAAAAAAGGAAAATTAGGCTCTTGCGAGTATACCAAGGATCAATAATAGGGACAAATGTTGCATGCTGGGAGGATTTCAGTAATATTCCAGGACTTCATTTCTTCTTTGACCTAGCTATATTGGGTCACTAAACTCAGTTCTGATGTTAGAGGCTTCTTCCACATAGAGTGCGCAAGGTTACCATTATTCACAATTTTGCAATTCATTAGTTTTCAGTATTTGAAAAAGAGGGGAGAAGGGAAGAACATGGAATCTTTGAATGTTAGGATTTTCATTTTTGAAAGTATTATGCTTTAATAAGGCATGAAGTTACTGGTTCTTATTAGATTTTATTTTGTCATAAGATTTTTTTTCCTATTTTGAAGAATAATATTTTAAATATTCACACATTCAATCAATAAATCAATCAATCAATCAAAAAAGGAAGTGAAAGTAGGAGGTGGAATTCAAGCCCTGATATAAGTGACAAGGGCCAAATGTGGCAAAAATGCTCTAAATCCATCTGCATCTGCTGCTATTACTGGTACAGGTTCACCATAGGGAAGCAAGCAAGGTAAAATGACTGCAGGTTAAAGGAAACTGCCAAGCTCTTGCTCTCTGAAATACATTGCTATGAATTCACACAATTTTTAGTATTTTCAGGGCTGCAGAACCACAGAAGTATTCTCCAGTCACTTTCCATTAATGCATATTTTTTTAATCAGTTCTATAGCTAAAATAAGACATCTTCTGAGAGCTGCCTGCTGCCTTAACAAGCAGACAGCACGTGTACTGTCCCAAAGAGCAAGAAGGATCCCTGTAGCATAGTAATATTCTATGGTCTTATCTTCCTTTCTGGCACACTGCAGGCTGAAAAAAATTACTGTAAATATGAAAAACACTTTTTACATAAGAAACCCTCATAAGCCATTCTGCTCCATCTATTTCCATCCTTTTCCTTGCATATTATTCTGCCTATTAATTCTGATCATAAAAAGTGTAATGTAGAGCAGAGATTTTGAAGACATATTCTGCACAATATCCTATATTGTTTTAAAGGAGGAGAAGGGAGTAAAGATATTGAAAAATCTTCCACTGATCTTATTCACTCTTTACTGTACCTTTTTATTTGGTCTCTTTTTTCCTTAGGCTGGCATAATATTAAATTGAGTGGTACCTACTCCACGTACAAGTTTGGAAACATCACAGACCAAGGCTTGAAAGTAACTGAAGGGGTTTTTTATGACAGTCAAAGTGTCTTCAGGAAAAAATCCTACTATTGTGAAAAAGATCCACAGAAGCAGCTGTTTTTAAAATGTCATGCATAGGCACAGCAAGGGTTGCACAAAGTCCATGACTTTTGCAAAAGAGTGTTAAAAAAATGCAAAATAATAATAACAACAACAACCACCAGTTCAACAAATGCCACTCAGTCTGAAAGGAAATTTTCAATTGGGCAGAAATTCAGCAATGGAATGACAGAACAGAGGCCAAGGGAATTGACATTCATTTGCTTGTGTTTCAAAATCATATCTAGCTTGATAAGAAGGGAAGGACAAGAAATAAACATCTCTAAGAAAAACAGCAATATAAAAGCTACAGTTTATGTTTGATAGGACAGAGAGTATTTAATTACCTTACACCTAAGATATAAAAAGTATAAACTTTTTAACCTAAGATATAAAATACAGAAATCATATTTGGCTTTTGAACATAACAGGCTTGACTGACATTCCTTTTTCCAATTTTTGTTTGGGTTCATCTTTATTTCTATAATTTTAGTTTAGGTTTTTATTTATTTTATTCATTGTAATTCTAAGTTTAGGTCTCTTTCAATGTTAAGTGCTATGCTTATTTTTCTTTTTAAATTTAGAGGCCTGTACTACAGTTTGAACTGGAGATTAATTAAATTAATAAGTCATGCTCTAGCAGGAAATGTTGGAAACCCATTGTGAACAGGGCCAGACTACATTTAAAAAAAAAAAACAATTTGAATCTTCTCATTCACTTAGAATCCAGTGCAGATAAGAACAGAAGCTCAGAATGTCATAAAATTCCTCGGACTGTAGATTTGCCTCAGAAAAGCCCAAAAATATAAGGCTCCTTATATCTAAGATTACAATCTCCACAATCTGGTACTTTATTCAGGATGTTCCTGTTGCAAACTCTGTTGAATCTTTACATTACCATCTCTATGCTTTTGATGATAGCCTAAGGAAGAAAGATGTTTTCCTTCTCATTTTACAAAGGAATGCTAAAATTTACTAAGCACAGTCCCCTGAGTCACTGTGACTTTTTTCCTCCCTTCGGACAAGGAAGATACAAATGAAAACATATTTGAGTTATGGAACTTCCTTGCTTGCTTTCTTCTTACATCAATTTGTTTTACCAGCTCTGATTACTGAATTTAATTGTGCAAATCCAATTCATTGCACAAAAAAATGTACCAAGTTTTTTGGGGATAGCACTTCACTACAAGTCAAAGAAAAACCTTCCAAGGGGACTTCTAAGTTAATACAATAGTTTTTTTGCTTTATTGTCCTGGCTGGATGCCATTCTTTACGCTCAAGGTCTCTTAACTGGGTGTCAAAATATTAATTTCAAAAACTAAAAGGTACAGGATGAAAATTACCTTTGCTTCCTGAGAAGTCCACATCATGACCATAAACATGCCATCTTTGGTACACGTTCCTTGGATGACATAGATGAAAAGGAGAAGTAATATACACAAAGAAGCACCTCTGCACTCAGCCAGACCTACAATCACTCAAAAGCTAAATATTCCACTCATAGCTCTACCCTTGGGATAGCAAAAGGGCTGTACATTACATATATTGGTTCATTTGGTAGAATATTCTTGGGCAGTGTTCGAAAACAAGCAATAAGGAAACTGTTACAGCCATGCATAATGCAACTCATACACAAGGATTCTACTTATATGTACATAAATTCAAATTACTTAAAAATACCATAAACAAATTACAATGGTAAAAAGAGAAAATATTCAAGTAAAAATATGGATGTCCATAAAATACATATCTATATTCTAGATGTAATATTGCATCCACACCAGCAAATGCAAAAAAGGGAGCAAACTAAACCTCAAAGCTGAGACCTTGAAAAATTAAAGAAAGTGCAATTAGCCGTGATTTTTCTAAAGAGGAAGGTATTACCTCTTAGAGATGGCCAATGTCAAGGATGCTGGCCTAATTTTTAGTAGTAAATAGCACAGTAACAAAGGATGATTGAACTAGTGATTCTCTAATTGTTTTAGCTGCCATCCTTACTAGAAAAGAGCAACTGTAGGCTGCATAGATTTTTTTTTTAGAACCCAGGACACAAAAAAATGAGCCAGTGCCTGTAAAATTTCTTCAATAGCTTTAGCAAAGGGATGTGATTTCACCATATACCAACTAATGGTTACTTCCTAGTGGCTTGTGATTCTCCAGAGGGCTCCTGATGATACAGAAATAGTTTCTGAACAAACTAGCTTATACTCATTCTTCAGTAGTCTTTCCATGCCACTTTGCTGCAACAGTGTAGTAAGTAAAGACTATTAGAGATAATTTACTATAACTTCTAAGGGTTTCTAATTTATGCTGGGCTCTTTCTAGAAATAGTTCTTCTATTGCACGTGATGCTGTCAGCTAAATGTTACTAAATGGGTTGTGCAGCCTATCAAACTTTGCAAGCTCATTTAGAAGGCCCTTATCGAGCTTGAAATCAGAGTTTTCTCCTAAAAGCACAAGCATGTCACTAAGTAGAGCTAAGAGAGACCAAATACTTCTGGCCTTTTCTTTAAAAAACCCCAAACAAATGAAAACACATCATCTTGTAGGGAACTGAGCACTTCAGGAAAATGCTGGAATGGCAACTCAACTCAAAGTACCCACATTGTGCCTTTAAAAAGTAGCAGTTTATATTAGGTTTAATATAGCAGAGAAATCTGTGCTGCCAGCACTGGCTGACAAGCATCCCTCAGCTTTTCCAAGAGGAACATGTCTATGGGAAGAGTGCAGTTGACTCTTGATGAGCATTTAGGCTTAGACTTCTGAGCAAAGACTGTCAACATGAGAGGTATTCTTGCCAACCATAGTAGTGCTTTTACAAGACCACTAAACACAGTTTCTTTTTTCTGTCTGAATATAGCATTTCTTATATTTTTTCTTGCTTTCCATATGGATATCATCTGCTGTTCTGAATGCTTAATAGTGTAATAAAACAGAAGCATGTTCAGAAGACCTCTCTTATCTGTACCAACATCTCCAGAAGCAACTCTTGTGAAAATACTACACATCACATTACAGTGAAACACCAAGCATAACTCACCTCATCATGAATACAAAATCACATTCATTCTATTTATCACTGTTATGATAAATTAGTGAATAACGAGAAGCCTGCTTACTTAGGCTAATAATGATAGTGTCACATTCTACTTATTAATAACAGGGGTTTTTAATAGTGGAATAGTAACCATAATTGTAAAAGAGAAAACTATCATAAGTGTTAAATATCAAAGAAGCCACATCTTGCACCCCTGAAGACGAGATCTGGAAAACTGCAAAAGCCGATCAATTCACTCAAATAGCCATCAGCTGAGTGACTTTCAATATGACAAGGGAGGATGGTCTCAATTCTCTTTTTTTTATATTCTTCCTTTTTTTTGCATAAAAAATAAAGTTTAAGAAATTTTCCTTAAATTAAAAATTTAAGGAAAAAAAAAGCCTAAGAACCTAGGTCAAATTTTGTGAGTCACTCCTGGAGCAGACCACATTTCACCAATTCTAAATCAAAATTGACCTTGTCAAATTTGACACAAAAGTTTCCATTTTTATTTTATTTATTGATGCTAGTCTAACTAGACTAACTAATATAATTTTTCTTGTTCTGACTAAAATTTTCATAGGGATGGCAATTATGCAGAATGAGCTCAGGAATATTGTCTGGTATGATAACTAAAGTGCTGTCCTGGGCAATGTTTGGTGTAAGTAACACTAGTGGGGTCTTTTTAAGGGACTAGGAAAACATATACTGTTATTTAGTTGTGTACCAAAGAAGAGAAGGCAAACTTTTACGTTATGTACAACCTATATGTTCACTGAAACTGTGAATAAGAAGAAGAGGGGGAAGGGGAGAGGATGAATATCACCTGGGAAATCTCATCTACAGGAGTTACAGAGAAGTGGGCAAAACAAAAAGCATGTGCCATAAAAATAAAATCACATCAACACTAAAAAAACAGAAGAAATGGGCATAGGCAAAATAACAGATAATTTACATTTTTACAGTCTGAAATTTTGTGTAAGACTTGCATATAAAATTTCAGGATATCAGTGAAAAGTTTTGTTAAATGTTGATGAAGATGTCAGGAAAAACTATCTCACGTTTTAAGTCAAAGTGAATTTTGCTAAATCTCAATTCACACAGCACACGCTACTGATGGGATGGTAGCAATGATTGTATTTAGAGTTGGGCTAGATTTGGCTTGGTAAGCTGTGTTAATTGTGAGTTCCAGTTTACCTACTTGACATAGTATTTTAAGTAAACAAAGCCCTTAAAGTGAAAAGAGAATGCAATTCAAATGTTTGTGAGGTTTTTATGCAATATGGTGTATTTTGCTTTACTGCAGCTGAACAGAACGTGTGTGAAGAAACAGAGACAGAGAACAGCAGAGTGCATTTTATTCTTCTTAACCATATCAAACACTGATGCCTAGAGAGGCTACCTGGAACAGAGGCTAGACAGTGTTAAAGGAATAAAGCAGATATTTATTAGAAAGGCCTTCAAAGGCCTTGGACAGTACAAGAGCCCAGCCATGGCTCCACCCAAGATGGACCCAAGATGGACCCAAGATGGACCCAAGATGGACAACCGGTCATGAGTTTTCACACTTTTATAAGATTTGGTCCATTTCCATATTGGGGTTAATTGTCCAATTACAGCTTCAGGTTAAGTCCCATCCTCCCAGATTGCTCTCCTCAACTCACTCCTGTTTACAGTTTTTGTGCAATGTTGTCCTTGGTTCTCAGGCTGGAAAAGGACTGTTTTGTCTAACTAAACTGTGAAGAGTACTTATGAACACTTTATATGAAGTTCAGAGT
>WBNO01030716.1:0-18272 GCA_013400575.1 Peucedramus taeniatus
ATTAAACTTAACAGTTTGGAAAGCTGGAGGATAAAGAAGTGTTGGGTGAGTTCCTTTAGCAGTAATTTGACCTAAATGCCCAGAGATTTCCACTCAAAGGCATAACTGTAACAGCATAATAATGAAAAAAATAAGTGGATATAGCTTCTTAGCATTAGCCAATGGAGTAGCTTGGTCCATTTATCCCAGTAGTGCTGAAAATAGAAGTTAACCATTTTTCTTTCTAAGATTCAGTCTTTGCCTTTATGAATTTCTCCATAGGCAGATAAATATATTCACACTATACTCCTGACATTCAAAGTCAGTGTCAGGAGCTGGCCTTTGAAATGAAAAGGTTCAATTTGGTGGAACATCTATGGAGTTAAAGCCTGTTGTTTTAGGAAAACACTTTTCTGTCTTTTCCAACACCAAAAGGCACTTAAAAACCCTGATGTAGCTTCACAGAAATTATTTACATATTAATATATATAAATGTCTTAAAATATTATTGTATGTTTGTGTTCTGATCAAAATGAACACTATACAAATAACATTTGAGACATTACTTTGGCTATGAGACAACTGTAAAATAAAACAGATGGCAAGGGCTAGATAAAATGAATGGTAATAGAAATGGTATTAAGTAGTTTGCAAATGGGACAATAGTTTTGATTAACATCAGCAGGAATTACAGAGATAATGGGAAGTCTACAGAGTTCTGAAATGGATTTTAATGTTCCAGTCTGCAGTAATCTGCTGTGACAGAAACAGATCTCACACCATTTAGTCAGACCAGCTTTCTGCAGTAACTTCAGCTAGTGAGCTTTCCTCTATGGTCAGCATAGGTCATCATGAAAAATACAATATGAAAATTCAAAGCTTATTGAAAATTAATTTTCACCATTTCCTTTTTATTGGTCATGAAAGGGACAACTCATAATAATAGACTAATATAGGAGACTTGCACTTATTTAACAACTGGTATCTTTGAAAAGAGATAAAAGGATTTTTAGGCTATTGCAGAGAAAAGTAAAGGTTAAAAAGGGAATAATTTGGTGAAAATACACTGAACATTTCAAAGCATACAAATGATGACGCAGTATATAATTTTATTTTATAGAAGGAGTTTTTCTTCATGTAACCTGACATCTGTTGATTAAAAGAACTCAAATTCAATTTCTAATGGACCCTTTAAATTTCACATAAAGCAGGGTGACCTCCTTAGTAGTAAGGAACATATGGGCAGCATGACACAGTTCATCAGATGTCAGAACAGGCTTTACTTACCAGGGTGAATCTCAGCTATGTCTGGGTTTAAAGTTACATGCTGTGAACATATTGTAAAGGCAGATTTACTAATTCAGACCTCAAAATTATGAACAAAATATTTACAGTTAAATTAAGGTCAGAAGTGTGAAACAAATGAACCCCTACTGAATTAATTTTAAAAAGTACAGAGTAGGATGCAAAGTTTGAGTTCTCAAGGTCAAAATATGAGCCTTAGATCTGAAATGTTGTGCCTTTCTCTTGTTTACCTCACAACAAAAGTGAACTATAACCTCTATCTTTTATGATTTTCCCTCTTTCCCTCCACACAAGGACGATGGATATTACGATCCTAAAAAACTATATAAAGAAAATAACACAAAGTAAACTTTATCCTTTAGTTACAGCTGTTGAACTCATTAGTTCTATGAGATTACAGAGATCCAGTAGGACAAAGAATTTGTCTCAGGGGATTAAACTGAAGGGTTTAAGAATGTCTGATTTAGCTCTCAGAGAAATCAATGCAAACTTTTACAGCGTTTTTGGAGAAAAAATTGATCAGATCCAACAGGAAGAGAATTCTGAATTAAAGCTGAAATTTGTCCTGTTTAGTCTTATGTGCTATTTCAGCTCCCTCTCTAGTCAAAAACTGACAGAGTAAGTGAGAAATTGCATGAAAATGACTGGCTCAATATTGCTTCATCTGTGTTTTCCCACAGCTATTTCTGCATATGCTATTATTAAAAAACGAAACACATAAATACATACAATTCACTGTACACAGTTGCTTCTTATAAATATAAACCAATACCTAATAGGAACAGTACAGGTAAGGGGAAACACGTATTTTAAATTTTTAATATTCTAATAATTTTATTGAAAATAATTATTAATGTAAGTTGAAAGAAAAATTAATATGGCCTAAATTAATTTCCTTACTTTTAGTGATGTTGATTTTAATGGATCTAGTTGGAAACCTATGGCTTCTGAAGACAAACATCTGACAATGACCTTTAGTTCCTTTTCAGTTACCAAATTTCAGTTACTCCAAATGAAGAAAGCTGATGGTATACAAAAGCTATGCCAATAACCTTCATAAATATTCAGCATTAATTCTATACAATGAATATACAATTCCTCTCCCTTAACCTTACACACATTTTTCTTCATGTTTTTTGTTCTAACAGTGCATACAACCCATCCTTCAAATATCTTTTAAAAGGAAATGTTAGTACTGGCAGCCAGTGTGTTGTAGATGTACCTTGGCAGAAGAGAAGTATCTCGCTTTAAAAGGTACCTGCCCTCTAGCATTTAACAAGAATGTCAAACCCTAAGTAGGTCAGCTTTGTAATTCTGAGCAGCCTCCTTGTGACAGGAGCAGTGTAAACACCTTTCTAAGTGTTTGTGAGCAGTTTCCACCCTCATGTTTGTCGTATGTCTCTTGTCCTACTTTTCTAAATTCTTTGCTCCTATTGTTTGGTGACCAAAGCTTTTATTCATGGACCCTGAAAAGTCAGAATGAACTCAGAGCTGCCAGATGTGTGTCAGCTCTGGCCACAAGAGCTGCAGGAAGGCTGCTCTGAGATATAGCCAGCACAGTTTATCCTCACCGAAGAAGCTGTATCTCTTTCACTCCTAGAAGAACTTCACCCAGAAGTGAAATCTACTCAGGATTCCTCACAGGTTTTCTGTCTTCACAAAATTGTCATTTACTTTAAAACAGCCCAGAGGAATGTTGATTCTTTGAGAGGCTGAGCACAATCTCTGGTGGTGGAGATGGCTGGTGACAGCAATTGTGAGCTGGTGAATAGCTGAGCCTGGAGGAAGATGCAAATGTTGGGACAGGAATGAGTACTGATAGATGACATGTTTCCTTCTCTTTGCCTTCATGGGATACTTCCATTCTAGGAAATGGAATAGGTCCATTTTCCCAGGACAAAGTCACTAAGTAATGATTATAAGTGTTCCAATTTTATCAGTAATCTGGGCCAGGTGTTTAAACAGGACTCGGGTGTCCCGCTTGATGCAATGCTATTGCATTGCTGTGGCTGGGGCAAGCAACCTGGCTGAATGTAAATGAAAAGCAGTGAGGTCATAAACAAGGAAGAATGCTTGATTTTAAGAAAGAGGATAAGAAAACCATTCCTCTTAGAATAGCGAGTATTTTTCTTTCAAGTATATATATCTCAAATAAGCAGCTCAGTGTCATATGCCACAATGTGTTCTTTAAAGTGGTTCTTATGATTTGCTGTACTACATTTCAACGCATATTTGGGGATCTTAATTTGTTTTTTTTTCATGTGTACAACTGAAATTTATTCAAAATAAATATTCATAAGACAATTAGTACTAAGTAGACTCCTGCAATCTATTTAAGTATGTTTGTACTGAAAATATTTTAGAGAGATAAACATTACTTTGCTTGGAAGACAATTTCAACAAATGTTAACTGAATTAATTTAGGAAGGTGATGTCTAGATATAACAAACTTTTATTGGCCGTTGGATTATGGTGCTCTATAATTCTGCTTTCCAGAGTATATTTTCATATATTATCAATAAATGATATTTTTTCTTTAAAAAAGAACACACCATCATAGCACACCTGTTAATGACATGGATGAAAAAAAAAAAATAAAAACCTGGCAAGAAGCTTGAGAGTAAACACAGTTATTATTTAACAAGCAATCTCCCATTGCTCCCATTACTAAACTCCTTAGTACTTAGTTTAATTATGTCACTGGAATGCATGCTTAACATTACCCATAATGGTTAATGAGCTGACTCTTCCAGTCATCAGCTCCAATTAACCAGTAATCTAATCAGGCTGACCTCTACATTTCATGGACTGACCTATAAAGCAGGAGGCAGGTAGTCATGAACTCTGCAGCACTACTTCAACACTTATTAATATTAGACTTGTGAATTAGCAAACCGCCTGCCAGTACAAAGTTAATCTAGATCAGGAATAAATCCATAATCAAATTTCTGTAAAAGTAACCAGAGCTCACAATATGGTGGTTTTTCACCTTTTTTTTGGCTGCACATTGATAAATAGTATTAAACAGGCATAAGATCTGACAGAAAGAAATTAAGCTTTTGCTTTGTTTTTCTATGTAATTATTTTAAATCACACTTGAACCAGGTTATGAATTTTTCTTGTTTAATTCTTAACCATGTCATTTTTCACCCCAAAGGCCACCAAAGTAACTGTTGCCCCAGGAGGTAAGGGATTAAATAGGCTAGGCTTAGTTTGTAAGGACAGGGAAGGAACTGGAAGGGACATTTTGTGCCTCAATGAGTTCATGCTGCTGCACATGTCAAAATGAGCAGACATCAGAATAATTCAAGTGGAAACCCTAGACCAGTGTAGTGAATTCTGCCCAGCAAGCTCAGCCAATGTGTTTCTCTGACATGAGGGTGATGGCAAGGCAGCAGCTAAGCAGTCTGAGAGTGGGATCACTATGTAGAATGTTTTCATTGCTGTGATAGTGAATTGCAGTGCATCAATTGCAAATGAAAGACTCCATCAGGAAACATAACTGTGGGTTGGGAACGGTCAGCCAAAGTATGCTGTGGAGTAGCTGGCCACCTTCCCATGTAAAGATTTTTGACATAGGTATTCTTCCATCCAAACAAATCCATTTGAGTGGTCTCATTTCAATGGCAATTTGGCCATTTTATGGGTAGTCTGTGTCTACAATTTCCTATGCAGTTACTGCAGAGATTGGAAAGGTGGATATATTTAAATTTTGAATTATAGATTTCCATTTAAGAAACAGAGAATGAATGACCCCCAAACCTGCAAACTGTGCATTGCTATATTTTTTACTAGTCACTGGAATCAGAGGCAAAATTTACAAGACAAAATAAGCTGTCAAACCTGTTCTTAGAAACAGCAGTGTTTCCTCATCTTTGCTTTCTATGTGCAGTTCCCTAGAAAGCTGGCTGCAATGAACGTACAAGGCATGGCTCAAACAACTTTCAGAAAGCTAACTTTAAAACAGCGTTCAAAAAGAAGATTTTTGTCAGCTATTGCACAGTATCCTCTCTGTATACATATGTTGATATAATTCTACCAGTTATGGCAGTTCTTCATGGACTCATATTCTGAACTTTCTTCAGATTTGCTTTCTTCAAATTTTAGTTGCAGAGAGAGAATTAACTTCTGTACCAACACACCTACCAACAAGACTAATTCTGGATATAGTAATGACATGCCATAGATAGTTATTAATAGTATGATCATTACAAAATATTCATAATTAATGTCTATTCCTCAAAAAATGTATCAAACTGGAAATAGATTTCATGCTTTATCTGTCAGTGTTAGCTAAATAACCAATCCTTTCCTGACTGCATAATGAGTAAGAAAATACAGGCTCAGAAGGCTGTTGCTTGTGTTGCTCTGGGAAGAGTTCCACACCAGTGTGCTGCCTTTCCTATTAAATTGTTTGTTCACTCACAGAATCCCTTTGCATTTGATTAACAAACTCTCCCCAAAACAGATTTACTAGAGAAGCTGTTACTTCAAAGAAGGGTGGATTTCATTCCTTGATGCAGCTGGGAGTTAGACATCAGCCCTTCTTCTAGAGCACTGTAAGGTGGTTGCATTCCTAAGATACCAGCTCAGATATTAGCCCAGACAGATTCTTGTCTCAGTTTTTATTTAAAGCTTCATATTTTGGGATTCCAATTCCAGTACTTCAGAGTTCTCATATTTAATAATTAATATTTAAAATAATTATCTAAACTGCCTACTGGAAATTTCATTTATTTCTTCCTCCACCAGCACTTGGAAATATTGATGCCATCCATTCTATAAATAACTCATTACATATATAAAAGATCCCACTCACTCCATAGTTTTATTTCTAGGCTAAGCAAGTCTTATTTTTACGAGTCTTCTCATATGTTTTCATTAATTTTCTCTGAGTACTTTTCCATTTATTCCCCTCAGACACTTTCAAAGTATGGTAGATAAAAGCCATTGTGATTTTTAAGTGAAGAAGCTTATTGTTGAAGCTTGGCCTCAACAATGTCAAACAGACTGCAGTAATTTTCCCTCAGATATAACACACAAGACTAACTAATTAACTAAGAGCTAAAATTAGCCTTTGTTGTTGGTTTGTCTTGAAAATCATAATAGTGCTGGCTCAAGTTCAATTGAGGAGCACAAAGGATTAGTTTGATAAGTTTTGTTCTTGACATACATAGTGCTTGCTGCTTAGCATTAACCTTCCCCCTGAGAGCTTGCAAGTGTACCATTTAACAATTTGTTATAGATTCTTCCCTGGAACATTTTATCTTGTCTTTTAAAAAATAGTTTATATACTTGTCCTTCATGTACCCTGTGATATTAACCTTCATTGCTAGTGGTACAGGCATTGGGGTGACTAGTTCCTGAAGCATTTTGCATGAAGTTTGTTGGTTGCTATTCATTTGTGTATTATCTTGTGTCTTGGTTTGAAAGACAGGTGTCTGCTAAGGCAGGCAGGAGCCTCCTTTGGAGTGGAAAATGTAAAACCCTTCCCTCTGAATTATTATAATTTTGAAATTAAGGGGCTCTCAGGCAAAGGTATGAGAATAGGAATAGCAGTTTTTTCCTAGTAGGTATAATAAAGCAAACAAACAAACAACAGCTACACCAAACAGAACCTGGAACCCAGTGACAGCCTTTCGGCTGCGGCACTTTCCCCTCTGCTGTAGTTTAGGTCACGGCCAGCAGGGGCGCTGCTGGCTCCCGGCTGGCAGGGCAGGTGCAGTGATTCCTCCACTGCTGCAGGGGGCGCTGTGGCACGCGGGAATGGCGGCTCCGCCCAGACGGGAAGGGAGGGAAGAGAAGCTTTCCTTCACAAATGCCAGGGGCAGCCAATCCCAGTGCCCCAGCAGGAATCTCGGAAGCAGCTGGAACAGCAGGATGGGGGTGCGGTGCTACAGTGCAGCAAAAAGTCAGAGCAGTGCTAAAGAAACAGTGGGGGTGGGGCAGCAGCAACCCAGCTCCCAGCAGGTCAGAGAGGGGCTAGCTCAGGGTCCCGGGCACCCGATCAGATGGGGACAGGTCCCTCTTTTAGTGAGGTGGGTGGTAGTAAGATGGCTGCTCTCCCAAGCAAAAGCTCACACCATGGCAGAAGAAACAGCTCTGGGCTTGGTTCCAGCAGCAGCAGTAAATTCCCTTCCCCAAGCAGCAGCTCCAAAGCAGAGAGAGAGAGAGCCCACAGCTGCGCCAGCCCCATCTTTTATCAGCCCAATTTCCGCGGTATCTCTGCCCCTTGGAGAGAAACTCTCAGAATGGAGAAGTTCAACCAGAGGCTGAACTTCTGAGTTTGGCCACTTCTTTTGTTTTTCTTAAGTACCCAGTTCTTAGTGTTTGCCAGCAACTTATGGGGAAAAAAATTCCCGAAGTAATAAGGAACAAAAGGAAAGAAACCTAACCCACAACATCTTGTTATCAAATAAATGGTTTTTAGTAAGTCATCTATGGCCAAGACCAAGGAAACATGGTAATCGTTTTTGGAAGCATACATATGCATTATGACTCCAAAGCAATAGAAACAGTTTTTGAACATTTTTGTAGTTTCATGAAGAACATCAAATCTTAAACATGTATCTTTAATATTTTTGAAAGAATCTGGTGATTTTGAGGGCTCACTGCATAACAGTCTAGACAGTTCCATCACAGGCAATTTAAACACCATATAAAGTAAGAAGGGAGAGAGCACAACTATTTACAAAAATCACAAGTAGGGAATTTATAATTTAAAACGTTAATCATCTTATACTCTGCATGTAAAAGTAAAGTAAACATCGGGGACAACAATTCTGGGCACTTGATTTTGTATACTTAGTGTGTTTTAGTCAGTCCAGTCTACTTCTGGTGACAGTTCAAGAATTAGCACAGGCCAAAAGCATTTTTAATTGGCTATTGACATAAAGCTACATTACTTGTTGACTAAGGGTATGACTAAAGCTATTCTATGCCAGCACTAAAGATCAATTAATGCATCTTTAGCTTGTTATAATTAATGTAGCTAAGCTAGCAAGAAGTTAAGACACGAATTCAAACTTCTCCAAGGTTCTGTTCAGATTTGAGGAGTTTTGCTGCATTTTAATGCAGGACTTGCGTACACACTGTCCACCCAGTTAACTAAACCCACAGCAAAGAACCACCGTGTCTCCAGAGTTTGTGTTCTTACGGGAAGTTTACATACACACAGAGAGACTAATATGCAGACAGAAAGTACAAATAAAACTTGTTTAACTCAAAACATTGAGGGTGTGTTTTTCCTTGTGTGTCTGGAAGTATTTTTCACCAAGGATGACTTCTGTTCAAGGAATTTCCTTTAAACTTGGCAAGGAAAGGAAACATAATGAAACTTTGATGACACCTGGGCCAATATAGCAAGAGAAAATCCCTCATGATTTTTATGGCAATAGGAGCAAACGTGGACACTGGAACCCAAAGTAAACTTGACAGATTTGTTTGCAGCTGGTTTTGGTTGGGTTTTTTTGCACAAAAACATAGCAAATGTTGAGGAAAGGTGCAAACAAAAATGATGTTATGATCAAGCTCTGTTTTAAAATTGTTAGAAACACAGAAAACTTGTAAAATGTAGATTTACATCTGAAGATGAAGCCCTTAGCTTGAAAAAAAATTTACTGTTCTTAGTGAGCTCTCCTTGAGGATGCATAAAGGAGGTTATATTTCTGTGATCCCTTTATTATTATTAGAGAAGGTTATTATTTATCAGAGGAATTGTATACACATATTAAAATACATAAATACACATAAACGCACTGAGTTTAAGTCTCCAGGATTCCTAAAATAGAAGTTTGAACTCCACTTAAATAAACTATAGATGATCATATACCCCTTTCTTCACATACCAAAAACCTGTCACAGACTCTTCTCTGCATGTGCTCAAGTAAAGAGAGGATTCTGACAGATTGATCTGGAGGGGTCTGCACCTGAACTGGACCAGAGGTAAAGCTTGTGTAATCTGTGGAGTCCCTCCCTCCCTCCTTGACCTCTTTAGTGAGTGCCTCAGGAAGTGATATATGCAGGACACTAAAACAAGGAAGTCCTTGTAAAAAGGACCAAATATTTTAGAGCTTCAGCAAGCAAAACTCTTTGGATTCAATCAGGGAATCTCAGGTTCCCACTACATACCATGAAGGATTGGGAATAAGGAGAAGGTAAGGCAGTGAATCTGTGATTACATTCCTTGTGTTAGGTTGCAAATGCAAGATGTGGCCAGGGTTGTTTATTCCATTGCCATCTGTTAGAGGTGGGGCAGTTATCTTCTGTTAATTGGGCCACCTGTTAAAACAGGTGGGGCAGTTTTCTTTATCTCTTCCACACGCCAAGCCTCCCTCTGGGGAGATATCGTCTGTTAATGGGCCAATAATGTTGACTGTCACTGCATGACTGATAAAATTACATCATCCCATTGGGAGATGCTCCACCCAGGGGGAGGAGCCAAGCATTCCTACCTGGATATAATCTGTGATTTGGAAACCACAGTCAGCTTTTTCCCACTGGATTCCCAAAGGAAGATCAGGCCCATCTATATTACCATTGGACCTTCAGAGGAAAACTACACCCTTCTACAGGATCACAGCTTCAATAGAACCACATCTGTCATTCCAGGAGGACTGCAGCCACCATTTAATCAGACTGCTGCCAATACCCTGACCAACAGGGTGTCAGGTTGTATTCTGACTCTGTCAGTGTTGTTTTGTATTACTGCATTTTTATTTTTACTTTTATTTTTCTTAATAAAGAACTGTTATTCCTATTCCCATATTTTTGCCTGAGAGCCCCTTAATTTCAAAATTATAATAATTCAGAGGGAGGGGGTTTACATTTTCCATTTCAAGACAGACTCCTGCCTTCCTTAGCAGACACCTGTCTTTTCTAACCAAGAAATTCCTAGAGAAGATATATTTAATATCAGAGGCTCTTCAATTTACATATGAGTGTGAGGTTAAAATACTGGAAGCTGGTGCTGAGCTGTAAATCAAACACAGAACTCAAAATTACAGAATTAAATGGGAAAACAAAATACCTCAAGAATGCGGTTGGTTCTCCCTCTGTGCAATTTTAAAATCTAATTGGACAGATTTTAAAAGATATGCTCTGGGTCAAACGGGAATAAGCTAACTTAACCATCTGCAAAAAACCCATCTAGTCCTAACTGGTCATAGGGAATCCCTCTATAATCTCTGGAAAGAGACTGGAGTCCTTAGGGGGTAGTTTAGCCTGTTTTCTCCAAAGACCCTGTGAAGATGAAGCCTGTAGTTCATGCTAGTATTTAAAATAAAAGTCAGGAAACAACTTTTTAATCCAGGAATTGAATACTTTTTCCATTTGAAAACCAATAAACATTTTGATACAAAAGGCATAGTGTAAGTAAACTCATGTTTGTAAGCATTCTTCCAAAACTCAGAATCTACATCCTTTCAGGTTTCACAGTCCCATAACTTCCTTTTTTTGAGATGGCTACATTTGCAACACATTGCAATTCGGAATGACCCAGAAGACCTTGCAACTTGTCAAACTGAATTCCAATATATTTTTTGTTAGGCATTTGAGTGACTACACACTGTTTGTAACCATGGGAGTTCATGTTGTCTCCAGTGACAGTTCTTTCAGCTAGGATATTAATCATAAAAAAACTGTGATTTTTTTCTTAGAATGGTTAAAACATGAATACTATTAAAATGTTTTTTTTAAATATATTTTAATCTTCACCGGTTTGGCATCACCATACAAATCAGAGGTATTTTTGAGCATCACTGGCATCCTAGGATTCTGTGCACTGTGTATAACCACAGTGAATTGTTCACTTTGAGAGCTGCAGACTCTCCCTGGCTAGTAGGCAAGCAGACATCAAATAGACCAGTCAAGCACTGAGACAGCAGGGAGGCCTTGAGCACTTGATCTCAAACAATTAGAGGAAAGCAGTAGCTGAAAGGGTAGAATTAGTCTCTTTAAATTAAAGGATAGCATTTCTAGTGAGAGATACAATTCCAGCTTTGGATTGGTTAGAGATTATTTGTGTATCAGAGCAATCTACACCCAGAATTCAATTAAAAGATATGGGGCTTCCCATGAATTGAAGAGTCAGGACTTAACCTGATTTCAGGATCAATGGTATAGTTTGCATGAGTCTCTGGAATCCAAGCAACATTGTCTGTAAGTTATTGAATCAGAAAAGAGTCTATGTCATATAAAAACCTCCAATGACTGGACAAACTTTTCAAAGTAGTTAGGTTATTTGAACAATTCTCTGTTTGCTCATTCTATCTCACTCTTGGCCTGAGGTACGTTTGACATGTAACAGTACTGAAAGAACTGAACTTTTTAGTTTTTACCGTCTAAGATTCTTTTGTGCTTGTGGACACCTTACTTCAATTTTGACAGGGAGGTGTCCACAATTCTTGATTCTGAAGCACAAAGGGAATTAAATTCTGAAGGATTTCTTAAAAGACATTTACCATATCATCCTTCAGAGATCTTTGGAAGAAATAGAACTTCTGTGAGATTCACATGATCAGTTCTCTATATCGCTGGAAAATATCACCATGATTGCAGGGAAATCTTCTTATAGTTGCACTTACAGGGAGAGACTGCAATGGAAACAGTTTTGTTCCTTCATTTACTACTTTTTATCAACAGAACTAAAAGAAATACTTATATAAGAATGTGTAATATGTTGGTGGTTACTACTCAGAACAGAAAAATACAGATAGTTCCACTGATGAAAGTGAAGAGTAACTGAATTCTGCTAAAATGCCCTGAAAACTCATGAACTGTCTAAATCCTGAAAATTTCCAAAGGGAAGGTTTAAAAATAAGGCAATATAAAGATCTGTCAAATTAGGTCTGCTTTGCCTATATGATAAATATTCTGAAAGCAGACCAAAAGTGTGAAATATAATGTAGGAACCAAAAGGAGAAAAAATACCTACTAAACAGTAATAATACATGCACTGTTGTGTTAGTCTATCTAAAAGTTTCCAGCAAATGCAATAGCAGAACTAGCATCTGCATGGATTTTTGTTAATCCATAACAAGTTATTAAAAACTAAGACACTATGTAATTAATAGCAGCAATAACAATAGTGCTTAGTTGCAATGTAGCATTTTTTTCCAAGAGATTTCCTGGTATTTAATTAAAGTAACCACGATAGTAAAGGGGATCAGTAAAACTAATCTTATAGTAAAATCTTATTCTAATATAGATTACTGTCAAATTAAATCCTGACCATCAGTCCTTAGAAAGCAGACAATAAATTGCATTGATTCTTTCAACCTAATTTTAATTTTTGCAATGCATGAAGCAAGTGGTACAGAAATAGCTTTGCTAATCAATGAGCTGTGTTTAAAGGGCAGTCCCAAATCCTAATAACTGATTGCCCCAAATTGTACTGCTATTCTTCCTCTGTGAAAAGCAATGTAACTGCTCTGGATCTACATTCCATGCGTGCACAAAAGGATTTGTCCTACTGACTACGATATTAGTTTCATCACAACAAAGACTGAACATTATGAGTACCAGCCCCAAGCTATAGATTTACGCATGAATCACAGGATCATGGACTGATTTGGATCAGAAGGGACCTTCAAAGATCACCTAGTCCCTCCTCTGACATCCACAGGGATATCCTCCACTATGTTAGATTGCTCAAAGCCCCATCCAACCTGACCTTGAATACTGCCTTGAACACAGTCTTTAAATCCAGGGTTTTTTTTAGGGCTACATTTAGTTTCTCCCTTAAAGACACAAAAAGCAGTTTCTTTTCTACTTCCTTGTTAGTTGGCTAGCACAGTCATAGATCATTTCCCCATGTTACTTTGACAGAAACACAGACAAGGGGCAAAGAATAGTACAAAAGGCTGGAAAATTGTTATGGCTGGGGTAGTTTATGCCAAAGAAGGATTTATTTACACCTCTGCCACTGTTCCTAATCTATTTTTAGGCCACATATTCCTTCAGGAAGAAATAAAGGGCAAAATTTAGCCATCTGGTCTTCCTTCAGATGCATTACTCAGCTTATCAACTACACTGCTGGGCACAATAATTCCTGATGAGCAGAGCTGGCATCCAAACAAGCAATGTCACAAAAAGGCACTTGAGTCTGGAAACCTCAAGGTAGTATTTCCACTTTGTTTGTTTTATAATAACATGTAAGTTTCTTAAATTCTACCATGTCTGTAATACCTCATTCTGATAGATTAATGTTTTCAAAATATTTTTCTTTGTGTCTTCATTTGTTATACACAAGATTAAAGAGGTGAAACAATGGCAATCCAAAGACTAGCTAGAGACAGATTGCAAAGTATCCGGAAGATCATCTAATGCTTTGTCTGCTAAGGTGACACATTTTTTTCCCTGACCCTAGAAAATATGTTTAGTTCTTATTTGTGTAAAAAAATCTATATTCCTTTTCTGTGGATAAACAAAAAAAAGCTGGAGAAAGTATGACCTTGCTCTGGAGACCTCATGTCTCAGATAGAACAGCAGCTGCCTCAACGCTGTAATAGAGGATCAACGCTCGAGTAAATGAGGATTAGATTGCCAAAGCATCCCCTGCTGATATTTTACCCGGCCTTGATAGTTTCTAGAGACCATTTTGTCTTTTCCTCTTGTGTTGTACCCTACAATGTTAAACACATTGCTGAAGATACATAGGAATGAATACTTTAGGACCACCTAGAAAAAGTGTTACAGATGTAATATATATAGCAGGACTGGCTATCATTACTGTCACAGTACACAGAGGGTTATAATTCTGGGATGTGCTCAAACAACAAGTGCTTCCCAATACAGCCTTTGAACAAGTTATCCAGTAGGTAAACCAGAATATGGACTTTCAGCAATGTTTGCTCTTTGATATGAATGCTTTTACTACAGTGAAGCCAATTCAGGTTACACAGCTCTTGCTCTCCATGTTACTCAGGGAGCAGCCTTGGAGACCTGCCATGCCAGTAAATGTCATCTTGGAAGGAGCAGCACTCCAGAGTCTGTGCAGCCATCCAATTGCATCTGCTTGAACTCAGTATGATGAAATCTTAAAAAGCTGAGGGGCATTGGGACTTACTGTATCCAGAGAAGAACCCAAGCAGAGAGACAACAGCATGTGCTGCATTGTAAATTTGAGTTTTTTCTCCTCTGCTATAGCCAAATAAAATGCAATTTTCTATTTACAACATAGATTTTTGAGACATATCTTCAGATTCCAACCTCTATTCAGAATTACCTAACAGATAAGAATTTAAAGTTAATGTTGGGCCATCTTCTTTACACTCACAAGAATGTCCTTGCAGATATAATACCTTCCTACAGCAAAAATACACAATCCTGTTAATAATGATACCTCTGGGCACAATTAATTTGCCCAAAGATAGTCTCTTATTATTAAAGATTCCTAGGATTTCTCACCTGGTCTTCAGCTGTTCTTCCAGAAGGGCATGAGTTTTCTGACAGACTTGTGGGGCACAGCTTATACTGTTGATGTCTCAAATGCCCTAAGGCATCTCAGCTGACACTGGAATAATCAGTCTGCATTTATTGCTACAAAATCCATTATTGATCATCTGTCAAAATATGAGACACCACAAATCCATCTGTAGGTAAACAGACTTTCATAAGTCATCTAAGGATAAAATATTTTATGAACAGCTGGTCCTTCTGTGAGGATTGTGCGAAGCCTTCCTTTGCAGTCTTAAGCTTGTGAGGCATCTCCTTCATTTTTCAGCATTCACCTAAAATAAACCTTGCCATCTACTGCTACTGCTGAAGACAGTTAAGTGAAGTGCAAAGTTCTGCATAGTGACATTTCACTCCAAAACAAGTGGCATATGTTGTCTATGTTATGCCATGATCCAGAAATCGTGATTTGGCTTGACAAAGCTGGAATACTTGCCTGTGGATAAAATTTTCCTCTTTATGGGGTGGAGGGGAAAGTACAATTTAAAGGCTTATAGTAATCTATTGTTATTGACTGAAACTTTCCAGAAATAACAGAGAGGTAAGACACTTAACATAAGTACTGAGTAAAAGTGCAGAGATGACAATGTAATTAAGAAATCAATGCCCCAAACCAAACAAAAACAAACCAAGCATTCAGAGTCGGTTTTAATTATGCCCCATTTTCATTACCATGTTGAATTGGCATATTTCTAATATTGATTCTTACCTTACTGCTAAGCCCACAGATTCTTGTTTTAACAGCATTTTTTGGCAGTGAAATAAAGTCCTAAGTACTTCACTGCCTAAAGTAGCCATTAACAAGTGCATGCTGAACTCTAGGCTTTGATATCCTCTGCACTAGTTTGAAGGGCTTAACATTTTCAATTTAATTTAAAATGATCATACACAAAAAGCTGGCCCTTGACTAAGGATGCATGTAACACATGGTTTTGATGGGATGGCAGAAAAATCCAAGAAAAAAAGTATATTCCATCAACATCCTAGAGCAGTGCCTTTGCAATGAAGACCTGTACTGTCCTACCATCCACCCCAGCACTGATAAATGCTTCTAGAGCAGCTTGCTCTGTCATTGAATGCTATAGAGTGCCCAGCGCCTTGGGAGGGTGCACTTGGTTATGGTACAGGCAGCTCCTTCACACCCTGCCCAAAGAGTCAGCACTTACTGGCTTTGCACTAGATCCTGCAGTTGTCAGTCCAGGGCCTGTGGAAAACTCAGCACTCTGTTAATCCATTCTGGCCATTTGCAGTTCAAATCATTGATCCAGCATTTCTCTCTGTTGTCCCATCCCACTCTGTGCACTATCTGCTGTTGAGTTCCTCCCCAGAAGCAGCTCTGGGGTTTTGCTCTCTGCAGCAAGTGACACACAGCTGACAGCAACACCCTCACTCAGCCTTTCTTCTCCCAGGTGTTTCAGCTCTAGGACATTTCTAATCCAGACTCAGATCTCTCAGGAGACATATTTGGCCTCACTGCCTATCCTTGGCTTTCTGTAAATCTCAGCCATTTCTTCTGTGTGTTCAAATACTTTCTTGAGAGAGTACTCCTTGGCATCTACCAGCTCTACTTTTCTCACAACCTGTTCTTGTATGATAATCCCATTCCAATAACCTAAAATGGACATTGGTTACTGTTGTCAGTACTGCAGCAGCTGCAGCACAGAACAGTTCCTGATGGGAATCACCAAGAACCTCCCAGCTAAATGTGACTACTCCCTTACCTGCAGTTGACTCGCTTGCTTGTCAAGAGTCTGAGTTTGCAAAGGGGAACAAGGAAAGCTTTCAGATAAGAATCCACAACAATCCTATGGGCAGCAAACTGACAGCCCTTCTACATGTCTTTTCTCCACAATTTGGCTCTTTGCCAGACAAATAATGTGTGACAAAAAGGGATTTCCTATATGACCTTGTAAGGAGTCATTGTGATCCACAATATTGTACAAAACTGAAGTATTTTGATAATAAGGAAAACTGATTCAAGATGAAAATCATTATTCTCCAGATTAGAAGGAGCTTGATTATGATTTTACCTTGCTGGTCGTGTTTGTATTTAACCTGGCTAGGCAGGAGAAGGGGCTCCAGGTACAAAAGAGGCTGAGAATTTCTGTGCCAAACAAAACAACCACACTACTGCTTCCCTAGGAGCAAGTCAGATCCAGGTCCAAGGAAAGATTTATAATCTCCTTTTTCATGATCTCTGCACTTCTTTTTCTGCCTTCCACGGCTCTTTGAAGATCCTTGTTGGACTGAAAAATATGTATACATGTAAAAGTCTTTTTTTTCTCTCCACTGACCTAGATCTGTCCTTTCAAGCACAGCACTGGTGTGTTGGCTTTGGATTTCAGTCTTTGCTCTGGGAGAAATGGCCCAGTGGACATCTGGAAAAAGTAGAGTTGGCTGTAGGAATCTCAAACCCATACAAAGGGGCTGTGTTTGAGAAAGGATAACAGAACCTTCCTTTGCTTCCAGGACTTTGCTTTGATCTTTTTCAGATCACTGGCAATCAAAAGTTACTTCAATGGCCTTATGAGGGCTTATGAAAGGGAATGTTGTCTGTTTATTCCACTTATCATGGGCTGATAAACATAATGCAAAGCCATAATTAGCAGCAATGATTAAAATATCAGTAGCCAGAGTAAAGGCTGAAATGGCTAGTGACTGAACTCTCTGTACCTTGTCCTGATGTGACAAGGCTAGACCATGTTGTTGTCCTTGTTCCATAGACAGAACTCACCAAGATTGTTAATCAACACACTTCATAGGCCCTTTCTGCCCATGCAATCTCTCTTTAATCCCTTGTTCCAGGACTGACAGACTCAATAGCTGCTTTTAAAATTGCAGGGAACATGAAGAAAGACCTAATTTCTAGCATGCATTATATGTAAAAATATAAGTGTTTTCTGGCAGGCAATCTTTTTTTTTAAATCAAAAATATAGTTTGAAAGCTAAAATCCAGCTTGTATGAAAGGCAATTTTACCCAAAGGCAGTGCTGCTCTGAATGTCACTCTCTCCACTCAAAGTAGTTGAGGGCTGCTCACCACTTCATATCAACATGTCAGGAAGGAAGGAAGGAAGGAAGAGAAAGGGAAAGAAAAAAGAGAGAATTTGCTTACAAGCATTAACAGATGCCAAAGAAAGTTGATAAAGGTATTCTTTGTTACTCAAAGAATAAGAACAAAAAATCCCTAAGACTTGTTATTGTTGTGGATTTACTGGAACATGCAGCTTTTTGAGGCCCCTGAAAGCACAGGCACTGCAGAGGTTGTGTGCATGGCTGCTCAGGCTTCAACATGTGGGTAATCCTTATGCTCCATTTTCCAATGACTTTCAAAAGTGTGTTTGGGGTAAATAATTTCTTTAGCTTTTTTGATATGTTTGCAGCATACAAATTCAGCTCCAATACACCAAAGATACTTTTACTTGCCAAATCTCTCTTTCTTTCTTTCTTTCTTTCTCTTTCTTTCTTTTTCTTTCTTTCTTTCTTTCTTTCTTCCTTCCTTCCTTCCTTCCTTCCTTCCTTCCTTCCTTCCTT
>WBNO01030716.1:18373-33361 GCA_013400575.1 Peucedramus taeniatus
TTCCTTCCTTCCTTCCTTCCTTCCTTTCTTTCCACAGAAAATTCTGATGAGTCAGTTCAAAGCTTTTACAAACTTATATGAACATGTCTGTTGTGGAATTTGAGTTGAGGGTGCACAGGCACTCAAAGCATATCCTGGAGCTTCTGCTTGCACTCTAGTTGCAAGGATCTTAAAACAGCTTTCCTTGGGGCTGTCACGGGTTCCATCAGGCAAGAACATTTGCAATAAGAAATAAAAACCCACTGAAAGCCACGCCATTTCAAGTGCTCAGTGTTTTGGGATTTGCCTCATTTTTATGTCTAGTGAAGAATCATAATAATACCAGTGCATACAGATTTCACCTCAACTGCAAATCTTGCCCATGGCAGAGTGGGAAAGAGGTTAGAGATTTTTGGCCCCATTAGCACCTTCACAGCTCTCCACAGGAAAGTGATGCTCCAGTGCTGCCTCATGGCTTCCTCCTCCCCAGAGAGGAAGATATGGTGCCATCCCAGTAAGATATGGTGGCGTTGCTACCTTGTGTTTGCTTTGCATATTAAACTATTCCTTTATTTTTTTTTTTATATCATAAACACAGAACTCAGGAAATGAGTTTGTGAATAGAATTAGGACTTAGATCTGCTGAACAGCTCTGGCCCAGTCTGGAGCTGCAGCTCACTGTGCTGCATCTGGTGCCCCTGGATGAGATTGGGTGGCTTGCTTGGCAAGACCCACTTTGAGATGGTCAGTAGGGTAAGTGCAAACACACGTCCTCAGCCTTCCTTTCTCCTCTCTAGCCAGAGAACCTTCCCCAGAACTGCCAGCAGTCACCTTCATTTGCTCAAGACATCCTTCTGTTGGGAATAGGCATCTGCAAATGCCATAAGAGGAGGGAGAGGCAAACAGGACACCTCTTGTGCTTAAATGTAGGATTCACCTTGTACAGTTGTGCTGAAGTGTCACAATGAAGGCTCAATGAACAGGGACAGGCAGCCTCAGCAACCCTCTACTCTCTCCTTAGACGTGCCCATATTGTAGAACCATATATTTTTACAATCTCCTCACAAACCACATTATTTTCCATGTTTAGCTGAAACTGCAGCAGTGCACACAACCTTACACAGACCCTGCTAGCTTAGGATAGTGTGGGGTAGAGCAGCTCCACCACTGGGCACTCTACTGGGAATAGAGAGAGAAAGGGACAAATAGGCTCCTTTGCTGAGGATTAACATGCTGAACTTAGGTCAAGAATCAGCTTCAGTCCTCCAAAACTTTCCTTTCCTGAACTGGGACTGAATGAAGACTTTTGAGCATTTCAAACTGTGTGAGGCTTTGTCCTACTTCACTTCTACTTTTCCAGGTACTTTGCAGAGCAACTCAAAGTATCCAGACTGCCAGTACAAATCCAGGAAATATCAAACATTTCAGAAGAAAAGGACAAAAGGTCAGACTTGATATTCAGACTAAAGGGAACTTATTAAAGAGGAGCCAGCGAGGTGGTAGGTACCCTGTCCATGGAACCAAACATTCTAAATTTTGAACTGCTTGTGTACATTTTGTTATTATGTGTGTTATAACCAGCCTGTTTTTAAATCAACTTGGAAAAACCATCTCTCTTTGATAATGTCTACTGGGAAGATGACTTTGAGAAAAACTGCTGCCATACGCATTTTCAGGGATTTAATTGCCTGCTTTGGCAGTCAATCTAAAGTCTTCATTTAATTTCTTGCATTTTGAAAAGTTTATAATTAACTTTAAACTTGTGTAGATCTGCAAAGCTGAGGTAAGCAAGTTGAGTGTAGCTGGGACCAGAGTTTTCCTGGGTATCTCGTTCCAAATCCTCCGAAGCACCTTTCCTATGGAGTGTTTTCTGCTAATTCTTCTTGTGATAAAAATAAATTACAAAGGCCCAGCATCAGTCACTAAAACATCGAGGTTTTCCTTCCAGTTTTCAACTTTGAAAAGTGTCCCTTTAACTTCCAATGCAGATATAGCTTGATTTTAGATCCCAAGGTGATAAAAACTGTCCTTCTCCTTTACTCTTCACCAGCATTTGTAACCTGCTTGTCTAGCCCCAAACCCCACACATGCACTGTATTTAGGAGCTGTGAATTTCTGTACAACTCATTTCCTGAAATCTCAGACAGACTCCAGGACATGGAATTTGCTTAAAACTGAAGTGGATATGTTTTATGTCAATATGTTTACACATCAAACAAAACTGAAATGCTACCTTACCTTGGAAATATATTCCAACTCAATTTACCAGGGAAATGTCATGGGTAAATATCACAGCCCAGCCTCTAGACAAATGTACTTTATTCCTTCCATGAAATGTTTGAGATTGAGCATTCTTTTGGGAAATAGTATTTCTGGATACACTCAGGGTCTGGGAATCATGCTTCTTGTTAAGTATTAATTTATTTCTGCTATTTATCTCTGCATTTCTCTTACAGTAGGATGTACAATAGAATGGTCTTCTCTGTGGTAATGTTAGAAAAAGTTTAAAAGGTACATATTAAGTATAACAGAAATTATCAATGTAGTGATATTAACAACACAAATTTTAATTGAAGAGATTAAAAAAGCATAAATTTCTTCTGCTGCTCTCTTTCTGGTTTTGGTGTATTTTTATTGTTTGTTTATTTTGTCACCATTTTAAAATGACACCTCTGTCAGAGACCTTTCTCCAAGCAACATTTAAGAACTCACTCTGTCATCATATTCACAATGATTTCTGTCCCTCTAAGTGTCCTGAAACACTGTGCTAGGATTATTCATGCAGTTCCAGGGTAAAAAATAGGAATAAATGTATCAAAACTCTTGACTTCTCTTTATGTTAACCTTTCATGCTTCTAAATACTGTGAGTAAGGAATCTTCTTTTATTTCATATCTTGGCAATATGAGAGAAGGCTGAGAAGAGCACTACCTTGGGACTTACATACGTCTGTCACTTTATGTCACAACATTAAATTTATTTGAATGAGGGATGTTAGACACGTAACATCTCCCTAAAACAAATGGGAAAAGACATGAAAAGCAGAAAATTCTAAAGCATTAGACATTTTTATAGCTAATGAGTTCACTCTATTAAACTAGGAAATAAAATCTATTACTTTTGAAAAGATAAACACAGCTGCTTTATTGAAAAAAAATTCTTTTAGTCCACATTAATCAGTCATAAAATCGAGCCATGTTGGTTAAAGGTAGATAGAAATGTTTATTCCCCCTCAAAGTTTCCCTGAAGGATTTCCTCCAAAGTTCCTGGCAGAGAAGACACATAAACTCACACAGGCATATTATATGCTCTTGCATAGTAGATTCCATGCTGTTGCAATTCCTTGTGAATGGCATGAGGAAATCTCAATACACTGGCTATATTGTTAAGGCAAGAGATACCTTTAGTTGCTGAAAACTCAGTCCTGCAGTTTTACCCTCTCATTGAAACAGTGTACAGCTGTTTTTCGAGCAGAGAGTGCTGTTGAAGACCTACAGTGTTAGCAATTCTTGACTTACAATGTCTCCTTCTATTCTTCCATAGCAGGAAGCAAAGGGAAACATGGAAAGACAGCTCCCCTCTACTGGCTTTTAATTCAAACAAACTGAAAGGGGTTACATAATCATATAATCACCTTTACTTCCATCTCACAGAAGGGAAAGACATCTGTTTCCTAGGGACTGTCTTTATCCCCAGATAAAAAAACCTTAAAAAACCCAACAAACTAAACCCCTACAAAACCCAAAAACATCACAAAACAAACAAAAGCCCCTACCTTTGTTGTTGAGTGCGTACCAGAGTGAAAGACAGAACAAAAGCACAAGGAATGCAGCATTGCTCAAGGTTAGATTTTGTCCTTAATTTAGAGTCTGAAAGAATCAACTCAGAATTTGTCTTTGGGATAAAAAAATGCTAAGTAAAAATTTTAAACTAACTGCTACCCAGGCCATCATCCTTATGGCTTGATGTGACATGTTACTTTGAAAAAGATACTGCTTTGAATTAATATAAAGGATACAGAAAAATATTTTTCATTTAATCATCTATCAGCTTTTGCTTCATTCTGTATTTCATAATTTATTTTGCCCTCAGGAATATTATTTTCTTCCTAAGGAAAGCAATTCATTCTTCATCTGGACAAACAAAATTGCATGCCTATGTATGCACTTCAGATTTTTATACTGCTAGATGAGCCATTGCACACTTTTCAAACAACTCAATTAACATATTTTCTTTATTAAATTTCCTTTTCTAAAAATAAATTTGCTTCATAAGTCTGCCACCTGTATACCATTTGTTTATAGTGAGGGATTTCAACATAAGCAAAGGGTGACTCTAATATTTCATCCTTCAGTTTCATCTCTCTCCTTGATAATTTTGCATCAAAGAGCTAATAAAATCTCTCTGCTCTTCATTACAGATTCAAATACCACAGAGCTCTCTTTCTCCCTAATCACATTGCTTATTCTTTTAAAACAGAATGTTTACATTATAGGATGCCTAATAATCTGTGAAATTCTTCTCTTCTACTGCAAAGTTCTGTGAACTGTCATCTGTATGCATTTCTAGAGGAGTAAGAAGCATCATATGATGCATGTTCTTCCATGACTGCCTAAAGAAAGAACTTGGTGCATGGATACAGCATGGATAGAGCTATAAAAGTCACCCAGCTCCACTAACCTGGCATTGTTAAGACTGTTAGCACTGTTGTCTAAATATGTCCTCTAGCTAATCTCCCCAAGTCTTGTTCCATGTCTCAAAGCAGATCAAGGACTTTAGGTTAAGCTAAGAAAACACCCAACCTTTTCTTCTAGGCACAGCATTTCCCACCCAACAGTGCCCACACTTTCTGAGGTCTGGAATAGGTATAATTACCTCAATTTGATGTATTTTATTGCTTTTGCAGGCATATGCTCCATTTTTAAAGTGCACTACAGCTTGAGATACGGACTTCCATCACACTGTGTGTTGCAAGACATGGCACAAATGAAGGTTGGTGCTGTCAAGGAAGGAACATCTTATTTATCTTTCAGAACAGCTAATGCACTCTTTTAAGGAAACTTACAGGTGTTCTGTTCATGATGTTTTACTTCTAGGAAGGATTCTCCTGCAACTTGAATTTTAGAATTGAACAGAACCATTTAGGTTTAATTCATTGATGAAATAAGGTCTCAGTGGGAGCATTTTCTTTGAAGTTTTCATTGATTTCTAAATTTGAATTTCCAGTAACCATGAAATCTAAGTTCCACATATACATATTCTGTGAAGATATAAATTTTGGCTAAAAAATAAGAAAACTAATAACTGTATCATGTTTCTTATTTTCTACATGACCTCTATGACTCTCACAGACATTAGTTTCTCTACATTTTATCCAAAGGAAATAAAAATAGATAGATGTAGTCTCTCACAGGCATGAATCAGTGCAGAGCCTCCTCCAAAGCCTAGGCAGGATGACATGCAAGATCCACAGTGTATGTCACCTCCATCTGCAGAGACACAGAAATAACAGCATTGGTAGCAAGCCAAGACAGCAGCTCACTAAGCAAAATCTGACAATTCTATTGTTTCCTTATTTTCTCACTTCTTTTCTTCAACCCCCATCTTTCACCACGTCTTGTGATTCCCAAGCCTATTAACTACTGAGATTGGATATTACTGCAATTTTACTACATTTGTAGAATAAATTCTTCTGCAAAAGAAAGTGTTCAAAGTGTTTTAGTCTATTTTAACAAGGAAGAACATGAACCAGATGTACAATAACTAAAGCACTAGAAAATACACATGCTTCCTTCAGAAAGCACAACTGTTTTACCATCCATGCAACTCCTGTGGGTATGGGGGACCACAAAACTTGGGGAAACATTTTCTTGAGGTGACATCCAAGTCCCTGAGATTTCAAATCAAAAATATGTTGCTTGCATGGGTGTTTCCTTCATAGCAGATCCCTATTAGGAGATGTCCCTGCTGTGTATTATTCTGAAGGTTTGGCTTCTGTGTGGTCTAGACACTGAGATTAGCTCAGTTGGTTAGAGCATAGTTCTAATATCACTGAGATTGTGGGTTCAATCCCTGTATGGGCCATTTGCTTAAGGATTAGACTTAATGATCCTTGTGGGTCCTTCCCAACAAAGAATATTCTGTGCATTCTGTGCATCCCCTGTGAGCTGGTGCATGAATATTCATACCTCTTAAAGGAGGCAATCCACACCACCAGTCTTCCAAAAACAGTTCTCAGTAGTGGGATGAGCTATAACACGGCACTTGTGTCTCCTAAGGTGGGAGAACTTTCCAGCTTCCTGCTATCACCTGTCTCCGGCTGATCCATTTACCAGGAGTTTGCCTATTCTGTGTTTGGAAATAACACACTGCTCTGGGTGACATCCACTGCTGGCCATGCCCTTCCCACCCCAGCACTCTCAGATCAAGGCAATGAGTGCACAAGCTCGCTGTGGGGGAAGCCTGTTCACCTCCCAAAGACAGATAAAGAAATGCCTGAACATTGCACTGAATAGTTGTTTTCTTTTGTTGTTTCTTTTTTAACCTGGAAAAGAATAGTAAACACATGGAAATCAGCTGTGCAGTTCAGGCACTCATAGATCATTACAGACTGTTTAGACATTGAAAAATTCAAAACAGATACGAGTCATCTACTAGGACCATTTTTAAGATGGCAGAAATACGTTTCTCCTAATTAGAACTTACTCAGTGGTTTAAGCAGTCTCAGATTTTCAATAGGAGCTGACCTTACTTAGCTTTAATTTTGCATCTTTCAATTCTTTGTAAAGCAAGATGTCTTTTGCCATATGTTAAAGTTTTTCCTCCATGCCATTGTTTCCCTTCACATTGACCTGCTCAACACATCTTGAAAACTCTCTGGAGAGAGACTGGTTTGCTTTGGGGTGGTTGGAACTCCTTGCTGCTGACCCTCTCACAATAAGTTCTTTCCCTAGGTTAGATAAAGATCTGCTTCACTGCAACTGACTTTTGCAGATGGGTTCATAATGGTACACTGGAACAAATTTCAGGATTCCTAAGGAAACAAAACCATCAATTTTGTTGTCTAAATTAATTTGCATGGGCATCTGAGCCATCCATGCAGAATGGATTAAAAAAATTCAAGAAAGGGATAGGGCAGAGAGCTAGGGGAAGGGAGTACTATTGGGGCTACTCTATAAGATGTTCTTGCTTGGGAATGTGAGACTCCACTCTTCCACTCTTTCGATTCTGGGAGTCACAATTGTGCTTCTGTCATACCTCTGCTTAGTATTGTCCTTTCTAGTCTTGGCACTGCAGATATCTGTTGCCAAGCTGATGTCTTATTTTGTAATACCTCAGCAAAAGTAGGCAGTTGTAGAACTGACTCTGACAATGATCTGTTAAATGTCTGGCAGCCCATAAGGGATTGTTCTGCTTTGGAAGGCATAATTAATACTACTCCAAATGTGTGGGAGGTGTTTCACCTTCATGAATATATTATGACATATTTTCACATTCAAACTCATATTATCAGTTTCTGCCTATTGGTGATGTTTGTATCAAATATTTCCCATCAGATCATATGCAAAATAAGTAATTTGCTTTTACTGGTATTACAGCACCCTTTTTAATTCCCCTTCTTTCACCACAGTATATAATCTTCTAATCTTTATAATCACTTTTTGCCCATCATGACAATCTTCCAATGAAGCTCTGAAACTGGACTACATAAAATAAACAAGTCATTCAATACAGAATAAATGTCACAGTATTTATAAGAGTATTAGTCTGTACCAGTCTCTATTTACAGAGCTTTACTCTTCTTCATATCCTCATTTTCATATATTTACCTTGCTTAGGCTTTTAGGGTCCCAATCCTGATCTGAAAGAACAATGTCATGTCAAATCAGTGAGGTCTCATTCTTGCAGTTAATTATACACACAGATATTCATGGATTTTGTGTTCCTGAAATAGTGTAGGAAACATGTGGCAGTGGTGAAAACATAGAAGTCTAAATAGAGAAAAAAGATAAGGATTAAAAACTCATACAGTGCAATCAAGGTAACTAATTAGGTTCGTTGTTCAATATGAAGAGAGGTTTTCAAGACTGACAAATTACAGTGAAGTAACAACCAAGTATTCATTTTATAAGTTCCTTGCCTTTTAAACTCATTCAGTGAATATATTCTAATGAAAACAGAGAACCGAAAATCACACTTTTCAAAGACCTTAACTTAGTACTCAGATTGCAAGTAAATCAGAAAGACATAAAATGTTTTGCAGTATGTGACAAGGATTTTCCTGAATCTTTTACAGATGTTCATTCCCATAGGCAGTTTTAGGTCTATAAAGTCTAACAGAAAAATGTCATGCCTTTCTTTTGTAGTAACAAGGGCTTTAATTCATCCAACTTCCTGAAGCACTGTTAGAAGAGAGAGTACTGGAGAGCACCAAGGCTTGTATGAAACCTCAGCAAGGTAAGTGGAGATCACAGAAGAAAACAGAAGTCTGTGTACTGTGTCAGAGTGAACTTGATGACCTGACTTTGGGTCCTATGCTCATACTTTTTTTTCTGTGCCTGCCTCTTCCCATTTACCTCATCCCACAACTGTTCTCAAACCTGGTCTCATCACAATTGAGATCTGAGCACTGCCTCTTGCCTGTCAGTCAAAGCTAATCTGTCTGTTCTAAAGTTAGGATACTTTAGGATACTAAAGTTAGCATACAGCAGCAGAGTTAGAACTCTACTGCTGTATGCTACAGCCCCAATCTACCGTGCAACCTGCTTTATACTAATCCAATATAATAAAAAAAACACAGCCCCTCTTTCAAATTCCTGTTCTGCTCATGTGATTGCTAATCCAAAATCCAAGAATGTTTCTGCTCTCATTTAAACCTCTGTACTGTTTGAAGTGGTTTCTGTTCTGACCTGCCAATGAGGTTGGTCCTGGACTAGAAAGGAATTAACTCTGTAGCAAATGGTAGTTATATGGTGGTACTGGAATAAAATCATACTGAGGAGGGAAGACTTTGCCTATGGAGTGTTTCTGGAAAAGTATGAATTAACTTTAGGCTGCTTTTTTTTCTGTAGAAAATTGTGTATTTTTTTTGACACATGAAACAAAAGCATAAATGCATTTATATTTAGAACCTAGTGAAGTGGTTGGGTATCACTGGTGAGTACTTCTCTCACTACTGTGTTGTTAGCAGTTCCTGAACTCCTCTGCAAAAGCAGAAAGTTGTCTCTCACTGGAGCTACTCTGACCAGAATCTCCACAAATAATTCTGCAGCAGGATCAGAACTCAAGTCAATCCATAGCAGCGTGACAGCTAGAGTGACAAAAATATTTTATGGTATCAAGTCTTCCCTCACTCTCAATGTCACATTTCTCCCTTCTATCCCAAAAAGCTTCCACCACCTCTGCCCCTCTTTGAAGGGGCTCCAATATTAATCACTTGTTTTCACCTAATTTCTGTTCATTTCATTCAAAAAATTAGTTCAAATGTTATGTCTATGATGTTTACCTTAGACTGACTTCTTAACTCCACATTTGTCTTCTTATATATCAAGTAAAAATATATTCTTTTTCTGACGTTTTCTCATGCTTTTGAAGGGAATTCAGAAGGCATTAGAAAAGTGTGGAATTTATGGTTTTTGTTTTCTGTTTATTAAAGTCTCTGGATTTTCTTGTGTGACCAGGGATTGTTGGGCTCATCATGTCATCCCATGGCAGAGTCCCAGCATTGCTCAAGTACCTCCAAGAGAATGAGGAAGCTGAGGAGGGCAGGCAGGAGGCAAGGGTGTTTATTACATAAAATCAGTGTATACCTGAACAGGAGGCTGCCTTTAGATACATCACACAGTACAGCAGTTACTCATTTCTAAATAAAAGCTCATGTTCAAACTGAACTGATTTGTGTGATATGTATCTGTCCTACTGAATATATATTTCAGTTTAAATATTAAAATATAATCTTAATTTTCTATTCTGTTATGTTTTATAGTTTAATATAACCAATGATGCCCAGAATTTCAGGGTCTCCTTTGAGACATGTACAAGTTATAGGCTTTCTCTGGCTTGATGACCTGTGTTTAAAATGCTGCATTTAAGGTTTTTCTCTGTTATGCCTATCTCTATGAATACTAAATTAAAAATACCTGTTAATAATAACAATCTAATTTGACGTTTAAATATTTTCTCTATTATTAGTATGCTCCTTCCGTTGCTGAAAATTGTGATTGACGCAAAGATTTCAACAGAGACTGTTCTTTTTTTCTGGTAGTATATTTATTACAAATGGCTAATTCCTCTCAGTATATTCACAAAAAAGTAAGGCAGAAGCAGATCTGGCTGAGGGAGAAGTACAGGAAAGACATTTAACTCTGCTTTGTGTTGTTGATGTTGAAGAGCACATAGATAATTATTTTCATTCAGTTAGATGTTTGCATTTACGACCACACATTTCTTAGCAGGCTCAGATCTCACACTTTGCCTGTCTTATCACTCCATCACCATCTCCTTCCTGCTGAATCACTGTGCTGAACCTTGACCTGCAGAGATTAGTTCACCCTAGAGAAAGGGGAAAGGGTAATTGGTCTCCGGGTCCTTTTGATCTAATCTTTCCTTCTCAGACTTTCAGGCAAATAACCAGAAGATGTAGTCTGCTACTATTTTAGTGACTTTTCTGTATTTCATGTTTGTTCTTTCCTCCAACAGAAGAGTATGTAAATGATACCTTCTGGAATGTGAAACAGTATTATTGGATTATAACTGATGATATGAAACTAGAAGATAATAGCTGTTGTGGAAGCTATATCATTTGTTAAACTGATGGCAAAACTACAAGGGCAGTACTGTAGATTCTGAACATTCTTAGTCAAAAGATGCCAGAATGACTGAGGACTTTAAATACAACAAAATTGCTTTAGAAGAATGGTGCAGATAATAAAAAGCCTTTTATTTCTCTGTCTTATGCCTAATATTGCCATCCATTCAGATACCAGTTATTCCCTTCTGGCTACAATGGCACATACTTTGATGTTCACAGGTACCAGATTAAAGGATTGTAGTTACCACCAGCAGTGGCAAACACTTTGATGTAACACTTTCGTCCAAACCTGCACAAAACCATAATAGAGTAGCACAAAAGTAAATTAAATAAAAAAAAACCAACATTCTTTAATGTTGTTAATGTCTTAAATGTAATTAAAGTCTTTAAAGTTGTCTGAGACTCTCTGGATTCCAATTGTATTTAAGACCAAAAAAATAGACTTTGCAGTTCTGAATGACTTTTAAATAAGTATTGTGGGATTTATAGAGAAATTATATTGAACCCTGGCTGGCAGAGCAAAAGTATATGCAGTTTTCTCACTTTCCTGGAACACCACATTTAAGTTTTTCCAGATTTAATTCAGCAAAAGGATAGGTTTTTTTGGTTTTGTTTTTTTTTTTTTAATTCCTGCTGGGGTTACAAAAAATAGAGTTTCAATAGGAACACAGAAGGCAATAGGTTATATGGTCATATAGGATGTCAGTAACAGAACCCAAGGCAAAGCCTGCAGGATCCAACTGCACCCACACTGTGTGAATCAACTCTGTATTAGAACTCTGATCTCCTTTCTCAGCAATTTCCTAAACAGTGAAAGCTCAAGGTTCTCCCAAGCTTATCTGTGTTGCAATGCCTATTTATCTATTCTGGATATCCTCAAACTGATGTATGAGCCTCCTAAACCTAGCAGAACATTATTCAGTGCTGTCCTAACCCAATACCTGCACATGCAGTTCACCTTTGCATGCACTTCTCTTCAGCCTTTCTCACCTCATTACTCACCCGGTGCTGTCGGTTGGAGATCTCTACAGGTCTGAAAGTTATAAAGCACCAAACACATCCCTTTTGCCACTTGCCCTTTTAATCATGTGAATTGATTATCTCAGTCTGACCTCAATAAGACCCCTGCAGCTGTGAGCCACCACAACATATAATGGAGATGACTCATAGTTTCTCAGGTGACTTCTCATATGTCATAAACCGACAACACAGTTTATCACATCTATTAACCTACACTGCATTTTTTCCAACAGTTTAATTATGGAACGACAAAACATGTTTTTAGGAGGTGTTTGGGCCTTTAAGTATTTGCCAATTAATTGCAATCTGCATGTACCATATTGTGGTCTGAATTCAAACATCTGCTCTGTGTTCTAGATGTTCTGGAAATTGTTTATTTTTAGATTGTATTTTCATCCACTTAAGTAAAAGCAATGCCATATTAGGACTCACATGCTTCACATGGTTCCTAGACTTTCAGCTCTCTGTCAGGAAAAAGATATACATGTTCTCAGGATCAATGTGTGGGAGATGAATCTTTTGTTGAGCACAGACTTCCCTTTAATAAGGCTCTGAACCCGCTGACTTGACAAAGCTGATTGTTAAGTTTCCTCTCCACAAATAAAACATTTTGCATTTTGCTTTAGCTACAGTATTGTCCAGTGACTAAATGTGAATAGCTGTTATAATAAGCCATTATTTCAGCAGAGACTATTGGAAATTTATCTTGTGCAGAACACCAGAACAGAGGGCTGCATGTGCTTTGTTTTACTGAAGCTTTTAAGTTGCTCAATGAACTGTGATCTTTAAAGAAGCCTGACTTTGATAGCTTTATGTCCTATCAGATTCTCATCAAAACCAGTGCTAGGCAAGGATCTCATTACTGTTCAAAAGCTTTGTTAATGAATTATAAGCAATATGAGATGACATGGCTGTGTCCTGCCATTTTTTCCTACTCTTCAAAGCTCTGTCTTAATTCCTTCTGCCAAAGCCCATATGCAACTCCAAAGCCTTTGGTTAGGGAAGGAAACTCTAAAAAGTTACCAGTCTTACAGTCTCTCAAGTTCACCAACAATCTTAAAAGACTCAGCCTCTGGCCCATGGTAATACCCCTTTGTGCTTGCATTTTCAAAATTGACATTGTATTTTTTTGCAAGATAAGTTCCTAATTGCAACTGGACTTCCAGTGTGCTAAATTTGCTAGAAAGCAGCAGGATGAGATGGATTCTAGACATGCCTTACTGAAAGACTAGACTTCAATGGCCTTTGATTCATTTATCTATAAAGGGCTATAAAAGTTGGAAAACAGTGCCATGAATTACCCGGAATGGGTGTGTATGTGTGTGTGAAGGGGAGAGGGAGGGATATAAAATGCTTTAGAACATATTTAAACTGCAGGATTAAGCACAAAACCAAAACTGGTGTGTCTGAGAATAAGAAAAAGACCGTTCAAAAAAACCCCAAACAACCCAAAACAGTAACAGTCCCACAATAAAACAAGGTTCTTTTTGGTCGTATGTGAGTCTTTAGGGCACAGAAGGAAACTTGGAAAGATCATGACAATAACCTCCCAGAATTCACTCGCAAGCATCTATGACTTTGTGAAACAGGCCACTTTCCACTGATGAAAATCTGCTATTTTGATTTATCCTCATGTAAAGGATCCATCCTGTTCAAATGCAGTAATTATCAAAAGTACAGTTCTAAGATGAAGTTCCATAGTGTTTGGCAGGTGATACTACAGGGTCCAGGCATGGCTTTTCCCTCTTTACCACTGCCAATGGAAGGAGTAAACCAGACGCTGGGACAAGTATTCTCTAGTGTTCAACAAAGGGGAAATTAGCACATCCAGCCACAACCAATACATTTTATTTGTCTTTCAGAAGACAACTTTGCACTTTTTTCTGTTTGCACTTTGCATTGTTTGTTGATCTTAATTTTCAGAGGCCTTCCAACAGATCTCCTCCAAGAAGTCTTTTCTCAAAAAGCTTCAAAAAAGTGCTGAAAGAGCAGTTTAAAATTACTGAGCCCAGAAAGTCCTTTCTAGAATAATCTAGTATAGAATCTTTCTAGCAGTCTCTTCCTTGTCCAATTCAGTTGCAAATTTCACTATACTATAGAGCTTCAATAGACTGAGTTATCAGGTAATGTACCCATTTCTTGCTCTAACACTGTCTTCAACAAGTTGAAATTATTTTTGATGTATTTATTAAACAAAATTTTTTCAGTTGCAAAAACTCCAGCCTCAGTGAGAAAGAAACACACAAGTGTTAGCCAGGGGAGGGGCAAAGATTTGAGAGTATATGATAAAGAGTGAAAATTTAGTGAGAATAAGGGTCTAGGTTAAAACACAAACCCAAAGATGTCAAACTCACTAGAACAGAAATAACTACTTTGACTATATTAATGCAAGTGCAGGTCACCTTCTAATCTTTTGATCACTTGGCTAAGATGTGTGGCTTTCTCTCTAATGGAATATTAATCTGGTTAAATTTTAATTGTCAAAAACAGTTGTCACTTAAATGACAGAAACCAGAGATAATTCTCAAAAAGGTTTGCATGTGGTCTAATTACAATTACAGTTCTAAGTGAACTTGCACAGCTCTCCTTTATGGTGGCTGTAACTATTATTCAACATGGTTTTAAAAAAACATTAACAGGCAACATATGCACACCATCAATCATATTCACACTCATAGGTACAGCCTGAAGGTCACTTGGATCATCAGGTTTGTTTTTTTAATCCATGTCTAAAGGGCTTGTAACTTGTTGGCTTCCCTAACAGCTCATTCTAGCTGGGGCTGTGCTTTATTCCCATATTCTCCAGGCTGCCTCATGCTGAAATCAGCAGCATTGCCCAGCCAAACCCCAGGAGTGCTGGATTCCAAATGTTTGCTCAGATAATTTTCAAAACTGCAAGAGTCCAGCACAGGCACCCTTCCCCCATTTTTTTTTTTAATTTATTTTTTTCTGGTGAAATCACACTAAATGCTCTCTTAGCAATAATGAGGTTTTGGCTTAAATTAAATATGCATTAGTCTCTGGAACTTAATATATACTATTTAATATGCATTTCTGTTATTTATTCCTTGCCTTCACACTACAGCAGAGCGCTGTAGATATTTATTTTAGCAGTACGACCCTTACATCTACATAACATATATGAAAGTATCTATTTATATATATATAAAAAAATATATA